>OX421963.1:70196301-70756429 GCA_949128115.1 Anaspis maculata
TATCTTGTCTTGTCATCACATTTATTCTTTCAAGAAATAACTCGCGAAATTATGATCATACATTATTATTGTAGGGAGATATGTATCGATCCACGAAGAACATTCAGTAAAATATCACTTTTTGAGCTGTTTGTGAACTTAACGTAGAGTGGTATAGTGACCGGTGGTTGATGTATAGCAATAGCAGAGAAAAATTATGGTCTTACAGAAGAGCTTGTTGAGCCAGCAATACCTAGATACTTTAGTTATAGTCTGAAACAGACGCTTTTTTGGATAAACATCCTCGAATGCTAAAATTAGCCGTTTGTTTGTTTACAAACCGGGGTCCGAATATCAGTCATAATAAAACTCGACCCTTCGTTCCACGTATCCACCGTATACCTCTCCCTCCTCGTATGGGGTTATGGAGATTATACAAACATTTACCTAACCAAAAATATCGAAACAATAAAGCCTTGTCTCAAAAGCCCATGTAGGTACTTGTGCGAATTCAATTGGCACACGCCTTTTTATCCCGCACTGAAACAAAACATACACATCCACTCCACCTGAGATGTTACGCAATGGTACGTCATTGACGTAACAGGACGGCGCTCGAATGTTGATTATAACAATGGTGCGTCTGGACATGGGCGCCCGCAGGATTTTTGTCAGGGGGGGGGGCAAATAGCTTTAGTTAGAGAACGTCACATACCTACCTGGCCTAATTTGCGAAGCTCTTTAGATTAGCGCCGCAGGCGAAATTTTTTTCGAGTAATAATAATAATGGTGATAATAATTATTGTGCGAAAAATAAGGAAATATATTTGAAAATTAAATTAAACTTTAGAGAAATTTATTAAAATTTGTAATTTTGTACAAAATGTATAAAAATTTACTTCAAAATAGCCAGGTCAATAGTTACACTCGTTCATTATCTTGAAAAAACCCCTAGTGTTTTAAACCAGAGGTTTAGAAAATTTCAATTATTGCCATGATTGATATAGAGGTCAATTGTTACACTCGTTCATTATGTTAAAAGAAACCCCTGGTGTTTTAAACCAGAGGCAGAGTAGCTGGAATGCACGAATTGCAGATCGTTACCTACCTACCTACCTATCTACCTATTTTATGATTTTACGGGTAGCTATCTAATTTAGGTAGAAGCCTTATGAAATCTCGAATTGCTCTAACAATTCAAGAAAATGTAAATTACCTTCTCAAAGTTTTTTCTTTCGAAAATGAATTTTTTTTTCCTTTCTCGAATTTTTTTTTTTTTCGTAAGGAAGAATTTATTCAGCTGCTCCGGAGCCAGGGGGGGGCAAGTGCCCCCCCTTGCCCCCCCTCTGGGCGCCCATGCGTCTGGAATTGTGATTATTTCGACTGTACAGGTAATTGTGAATTTTCATACAAGCGTGATGTATAGGTATACGTTTCCGTGTGAAAATAGCTATTTACGATACGAGTGTTAAAAGTGACAGGTATTATTTTGTGAGCGGGGACGCTTGCGAAACGAGCATTAGCGAGTAGAGCAACCCCGCGAACAAAATAAGACACTTTTAACGCGTGTATCGTACAGAATTTTATCTACAATGGTCTTTGAAATGTTTGGTAAATGTCAGAATTTATTGAAAATATGACAGGAATGCGCAGAATCATCATTTTTTCACGTTGCCCATGACGACGTGCTAAAAGTGACGGGTATTATTTAACGCTTGTAGATAAACAGCTTTATGTAACACACGTCCACTCTTTCCAGGACAGGTCCACAACACCAGTCGCCGGACACGGTGAGAGGAAAGTGAATTTCAAGTTCAATAGGCGCGTGCCCACAATAACACCTACGTATCGGAATAGACTGAAGGGACTGCTTATTGTTTCGTCGACCCAATATGCAAAGCACATAGAAGTGACAATAAAATGTTTATCAGGAAAATAAGTGCGGCAGTCATGTCTTGCATTGCAATTGCAAGAATGCAATTTCTATCGAGAATTTTGTATTTATTATAAGTACAAATATAATCTGGATGGGCAACCTAATAAGTGACCTTATGTAAGTAGTGTTAACTTTCAAAAGGATCCCTATGTACAATGTACAATGTTGCTTGTAACGGTCATTTGATTGGACCAAACGTCAAAGAACCATCTTTTTGTGCTCGTCTTGTCATAATGCTACTTTTGATAATATTAAGCATAGAAAGACTTCTTCACATGCAAGGAAACACAAGTAGGTAAGTACCTGAGATGAAAGTTTGTATTCAAATAGGTTGCGAACAAAGACTGGTTAGGTGTACCAGATCAGCAAATATGGTTTCTACGTTCCAATAAAAATTATTGATAACCCTTATGATGAATGTGATTCCTTGATCTCTTTTCAATAGGTTATGTAAACGAAAAGAATAACAAAATGAGAGTGGCGCTTCCACCATAATGATTCTTCGCGTTCGCAAAGACCGCTTGAGTCTGAATTGAAAAACAGTATTTCTTTTTAATTCATCTAATTGATCAAGTTTTTATCTAAACTACGACAGAATATGAGTAAGCAGGATAAGCACTATAACCAGCAGCGTATACAGGTGGCGCAATGTATCCTGCTGAATATGCAAGTGGTGCCGTGTAAGCTGAAGTGTAAGCACTGTAAGCCCAAGGGGCGCCCACTACTGGAGCGGAGTAAGCGGCGGCAAGAAGTCCAGGTTCAGCTTTGGGATCGGCTTTTGGTTCAGGAGCAGCGAACGCCACGGCGAAAATCGCAACAAAAAGGCACTGAAAGATAAAAACTGGCATGAAAAAACAGAAAATATTTTTGAACCACTAAATGACTTACAAGTTTGAACATTTTGTTTTGCTTATCAAATAACAACTGAAGATGCAGTGGCACGTGCATTGTTTTTATACGAAGGAACATTGCTGGTGCAAGATTGGGGAGGGGGATCAAAATGACCCAGTTAGTTTCCTGTGACATGCATGCATCTCGAATAATGCATCAGGTGCTCGAATTCAGACCGATCACTTATCAAAACTTGAGCGCCAAGAAGTGCATTTCCAAGTGCCCCAAACGTAATACCTGGTATAGGTACCTGCCTAGTAGGTACCTACCTAATAGTGTCAATGCCGAATTTCCAATTTTGTAATTGTTCTGCTGTTAGATATGCTGTTCACTGGCCATATTACATGCAGCATTAGCATTTTCCCACCCTTGCAGACGAGAACATGCTATAAAGCTTGATGTCTCTATCGAAAATGGATCAGTCAACCATCAGCAATCAAAACTAAAACACCAATAATGTTCAAATACGTGAGTTTCCAAGAAATCGGAAATTATTGTTGGAGATCAAAAGCTTTTTTTTTCATTTTCAGGTAGTTTTCGCCGTAGTGGTGGTTGTTGCTCTCGCCGCCCCAGAGCCGAAAGCTGAGCCAAAGGCCAAGGCTGGACTTCTAGCCGCCGCCTATGCCGCCCCTCTAGCCGCTCCCTATGTCGCCGCCCCTGCAGTTGCCTATTCCGGAGCCTATTCAGCACCGCTTGCCTATTCCGCTGGATACGTGGCGTCACCCTATTACGCCTCTCCTTACAGTGCCTACCCCGCATACTCTGCATATTCTGCACCATTCGTTGTAGTTTGATTATTTATAAATTATTGTCACAATAAAAATTATTAATGCAATGATTGGAAGGACAATATTTTAACCTGGTCAAGATTTTCACCCCCTGCTTTAGAAGAAAAGGATTTTTCACATTTTATCAATAATTATTATTGTCTGGTTTTTTGCGACCACAGATTCAAAGTTGCTCTAAAGTATAGAATGACATTCATCGAACTCACAGAACTACATATAATCTATCTAATCAAATAAATCATTTATTTAGGCATCATCAGGACACTATTGGATTCATGCACGATCAAAACTCACACTTACATCACATGCACACATGGACGGAAAACGGTAGAAAAGAGAAACAGAGAAGTAGAAAAATCATCAAAGATGTAAGAATGAGGGAGTGGAAGCGGAAGCGACTATTTGTGGAATTTTTACTGGTGACAAAATTGAGCTTCACAATGTTTTTAGGAAAGAAAAAAGGGACACAGTGCGAAGGAATGGAAGGAATACGCGAGGTGTAGATTGTATAACATGCTGCCGGACTGTGTGAGGCTATGCCCGACGGCTCATAGCTTCAAGAGAGTATTGAAATCCATATTGGCAGACGGCTGCTTCTATAGCCTGTCCGAGTTTGTCGACTTCTTGGGTTCCACCCAGCAATAAAGTGATGATGTTCATGTCTTTTTTTTTTATTTCGTTGTTTTATGTTTTCTGTTTTACTATGTGGATATATTGTATTGACATATCCTATCCTATTGACGTATCCTATTTGTACGACTTGTACTGCGCTAAGGATAAATAAATATATTATTATTATTATTCTTATTATATTGTTAAATGAAAATTAGGGGATACAAGCTCAACAACAAGGGCGTACAATACTTGTATATACCAATGAAGTATAGAAAAGGAGAATGATAAACTTAGTGCAATTTACAAAGAAGAAGAAAACATCCAAAAGTTTTGCACTGGATTCAGAGGAGTGAGAAGTGCTGAAGAAATGCCAGCTGCGCAGACTTGTGGCAGAGCGATAGTGGTAAGGGAATAAATAAATAATAAATAAATAAATAAATAAATGTTTTCCTCCTTCTCGGCTTATCAGCGCCATAGGAGTTTTTGCGCCTTTTATTGATAAGAGTTTTACATAGGAATTACAATATACGCAAATTTGTTTAACAAACACAAAACATCCATGACTTACCAGGATTCGAACCCGCGCCATCCGCACCACAGACGGCAGACGACCGACTGTGCTACGGGGCCGTCGGTTAAGGAATAAAAACAAACATCTTGGTGAATCAACATCGTGAAAAAACGTAAAGAAGAGAAAACAGGCTTTGAAGAAATATTTGAGCACACGAATTACCTGGCAACTTTACTACGGAAACTACTGTTTGTTGTGAGCAGCCAGCAAATGCCTGTAGAGATGAGAACCCTGAAAAGGCAAGTTTTTGAAGCATTGAGAGAAGGCGATGGAGCCGTCCAAGCAATACTGAAATAATGCCGTGGCGAAGACGTTGAGTGAGAGAAATGTACGAGTAGGTACATTGACGCGCGGGGACGGACTTCGCAAGAGACAAGGTCCCTGGAGGACTTTTGTCCATAAAAAATGACCCAACTTATCCACCCCAACATCTACAGCTGTCCATCAGAAAATGGCGGAAAAAATCTCCAGCACGTCGTAAGGAACCCTTGAGGGAATTCGAAAATAGGTTAAACAAATTCTACGACCTTTATTTTTGGGGTTGTCAAGGGTCCAAGGACGGCTTTTTGAACCCTTCTAGTTTTGTTTATTGGAAAGATTTCAATTTATTGTGGACGGTAGAATTATGAAAATAAAATCCGCGCTACCACTGCGGATGGGTATCGAATTTTTTGACGTGAAACTTCTATTTTTTCGCCTAGCTAACAACACAGACAACTAACAGCAGTCCATGGGAGTGAAATCGATTCATGGCATGAGTTGTTGTAACGGGCGGACGTATCGTTTTCGGGGCCTTTAGCGACCAGCGTCGTCCCAGGAAATGGAAGAAGCTGTTAGGGCGTTCGGTTTTATTTTTACAGTTAGTTTTTTATACCACTTGCATTGTGTTTTAAGTACAACAGCTTTCATCATAAACAAAAATTTGATTTGATCGATGAATTCCAACTCACGGTAGTGTCATTTGCAATCAAAACATGATTCATTTATTTTCGTGATGCGTATCGCCGCCACTGAATAGGGTGATGACTGCGGAGATGTTGTCGTGCGGGTTATCTGACAGGAATGGTTCTCGACTTGGCTAAAAGTTATCATTGTATCCGTTGTGGGGCGCTCTCATTGTAATTTTTTTGGGGAACCTTATTATTACGCGACCGGCCAGCCGGCGTAAGGGTACCGGATTGTGGCTGACCGTTTGTTTGCCATAGGCGTCCGTCCCAACAGGCTCTAGCTGTCAAGAACGTGTTTATTTTTGATTTAGGTGTACAAATTCGTGTGAGGAGTGGATTTGATTCGCCCGATGAGTTTCAAAACACGTCTTTTATGCCGCTAGATGAAATAAAATTCCAATATATGTTGGGTTGGGGACATCAAGCAACAGCGCCGAACCCCGAAAATTTCTCTTTTGCTCCGCTCATGGTAAATTTTGACACATAGCTGAATTTTAACCCTCAGCAATGGATGATTGCGTAATGGTGGCCTTACATTAAGCATCAAATGCCGCAGCTTCTTTAGCTGCCGAGCTCCCATTGGTCGCATGTTGGTCATTGACAGCAATGATGGGCGTTAGTTCCATTCAGAACTCGGCAGCTGAAAAAGCTGCAGCATTTGATGTGCAATGTAAGACTCTCATAACCATTGTACAGCGAAAGCTGTCAATAATCTAGCAACCCTACATTTTTTTAGAGACTCTTATTATCACGCATCTAGCCGACCGTTTGTTTACTGAAAGACCTCACAGAGTCAGGAACTGACAGCTCTCGGGCTCATGGAACGCCATAGGCGTCCGTCCCAACCCCAACGGGCTCTAGCTGTCAAGAACGTGTTTGTTTTGGATTAAGTGTATACAAATTTGTGTGAGGAGTGGATATGATTATTATTATTTGTCCAATGAGTTTCAAAATAAGTCTTTCTTGTCTTTAGATGAAATGAAAATTTCATGTATGTTGGGTTGCGGACATCAAGCAACAGCACCGGATCCCGCAAATGACCTTTTTGCTCTGCTCATGGTAAATTTTGACATATAGCTGGATTTCAGCTTCTCCTATCGACCCTTAGTAACAGACGATTGCGTAACCCTCTTATACAGCGAAAGCTGTCGATAATCTAGCAACCATACATTTTCCTGTTTCATGTTCACATGTGCAGACGATTACGTGACGCAGCATGAAAGTTCAGGCGCCGAGAACATCGAGCCGAAATCAATCCATACGAGTCACATAAAATCACTTATTCGTATAAGTTTTTTTTCTTCAACCAATCCATTTTATACGCCAAATATTATAAAATTGAAAAATTGAACTAAGACCAAGTTGCATGACGTTGATCACGACGGTTTCTATAAGCGATAGGCACGCTGCAATTGAAGTATTTTGAACTGTTGAATCATTTGCGGATGGCAATTCTCAAGAAATAAATGCGTTTTTTTTTCAAATGAAAATGAAACTTCTCACTGGGACGTTCTTCACTAATTTGTAAATACATAAGAGCCGTTCAAATGAATGACACTTACAGTATACCGATTCCTATTCTATTCGAATTTTCTCCAACATCCACTTGTGAAAAATGAAGAATACACTCAATTTCAAAAAAAATGTGGCCCGCCAGACAGTTTTCACCGTGCTTTAATATCACGGGAGAAAATCGTACAGTAAGAGAATCCGCCACATTTGCATAATAATTATGTATACTACAATAAATACACGCCAACAATTATCTACTTGGAATATTGCAGGTTACTACTTCGCTTTCTATCGCACTCGTTCGACTCAATAGGTACTGCTCGTGAGCCGATGATGATTGATGCCTTATTTGTATAGGTCCGACTAATTTATCTCGAATGTTCCATGCGTTCTCCAGCAGATTCCACAGTGAGCCGGCATACGATTCCGCGACTACTCCCGAAAAATCCTACACATCTCGCGGGCCATCACCAACGTGCAATGTATACGGGACCTCCGCCAAAACGGACAGATGTGCCCTAGCCCACCGCTGAAGTCTCCATGTATATTTATTTCAATGCCAAGCCATCACGTATACCGTATACTCCACTCCCTCAGGTATACAAGGAGTCAGGTACACTGGTTTTCACAAATTTTGAGGGATTATCTCTTATTGAAAAGAGGTCGAAAAACTCATGGTCTTAGAATGCTTCCTCAAAAAAATACAGGGTGTTGCAGTTGACTGTTCAAAATCTTTTTTTTTTACCCAACTTTTGACCCGTTCAACCAATTTTGATCAAATTTCATTCGTCAAAGAAAATTTTGCTATGTTGAACTACGAGCTTTTGTAAGATTATATACAACAATCTGCCTGGGCTTCATAATTGCCCGCTAACCAAGTTGTGAAATTTCTCGACTATTATCCAAATAGCTTGGAAACAAGCGTCAAGCCATACACCTACCCTACTTTATTTTTGTAAGCTGAATTTGTTGGTAGACAGACTAAATAACATGATTAAAAGCAAACTACTTATACATACTTAATTGGATACATCCTTTTTCTTTTTCGCCCGAAATAGAAGTTATTGGTTGCATGACACGTTTGATCACGTTTGAGCCTTTAATTGGACACGATATACGGTTTTAGAACCCGTGGACATTTGCTCTACTTACAACTGCGGGAGCATCCAGATCCCAGTGTGGGCAGTGAAAGGGTCGTGTGCCGTTTGTTGCTTTGGAGTACAATTCCACACTATCTGTCCCTACGTAATGACTATTTTCAATCATTTCGTAATTGGACAACCTTAACTAATAATAAACCATATGTAACTTGTGCCATAACTGAATATACTATTATTGGGACATGATAAGAAGTAGTTGAGCTTTTTGTAATTTATGTGTCTGTATGTTCTAAGGTATCATTATCGTAGCTATGGCATTTCTATTGTTACTTTTGAAAAACCGAGCAGAAAGATTGCAGTTTATTCTGCCTAAATAATGAGGAGAAAATGAGTCATTTTCATCATTTTTGAGTTAGGTTTGCCATATAATGATGATTAGATGATCTTTTTTTTATGACGCGTGAAAAATTCCAGAAATCAGTTACGACTACACGTGAGGACAGGGATGGTATGTTTTAGGCAGCCTGTAATAAACTCAACAGTTAGTAGTAATACGTCTTATAATGCCATAACTTTTGGTTGAATCCAAAACTATGCAGTAGACTAAAGGAAACAAACTTGAGCGATAAAAGAGATGGAACAGTAATTCAACGAAAAGAACATCATAATATTGCAAAATTTCACCTTTACGTGCTATATTAGGTACTCTAATGTCAAGTTCTCAGTCCTAGACCATTATTATTCTCTAGCATGTTCAGTATTTGTTGTTGTCACGTGGCGGTGACTGGGTCAATGTCATATAGAAGGAAATTCCAAAGGGACGTTCCGAACGAGAGCGGAATATTAATGATCGACTTAAGCCTATAAAAATTGATAAAAATGGCGTATGATAAACAACGCCAAATTTTGAAGTTCTATATAAACTCAACCGCAAATGCGCCAATCAGCAGTCAACTGTTCAAATCAACCACCAGCAAACATGATGCACAAAACTGTGAGTTAGTTTTTGATAATTTTTTTATAAAAAAAGTTATTGAAAAGTTTTTTAATTTTTTTGGTGATGACTTAATGAACACCTCAATTAAGAAGTGATATTTTTCTGAAGGCAATAGAAGTGGTCTACGTACCTAATATAATAGTAAATTTTAGGACCGCTTATAATATCATTATGTAGCAATCATGTACCTATTTGTATTTTGTAATAAGCGTGAGGTATACGAATTCGTAAATGTTTTGATGACAGATCAATACCACATGAGTATATCTTGAAATTTGAGATATCTACTCACCTAATGAATATATAATTACTGGAGGTGAAAATTTCCTGGAGAATTTTCTCTACAGAAATAATTTAAAGAGAAGAGGTGGTTTTATTTATAGAAAAATTAACAGGCCCGTCGTGAAAAGCAGCAATTTTTCACTTTCGATTCTGTTTCAGTGCATTGTCCTCGTGCTTTTGGCCGTTGCTTCTGCAGCACCAGCTCCTAAGCCCAAACCTGCACCCAAGCCAACTTACATCGCCGCCACTTACGCATATCCTGCTGCAGTCGCCGCTCCAGTTGTAGCCTACTCTGACGAAGTGGCTGCTCCGGTTGTCTACGCAGATGAATATTACGAACCGTCTGCTTATTACGCTTACGCAGCAGCGCCAGTTGTGTTAGTTTAAGAAGAATAAATTATTGTGTAAAAATCTGTGAGTCTTGCTATAATAAAATTTGACGAGATAATCTAGTGAATCCATATAGCTTTTAGTGTGTAGCATGAGTGGTGAATATGGTTGCAGGTGCTCGCTTCCTAATACGGACTAAATATTTAAAATGCTAAATGGCGTTACACAAAACTTTGTGCAACATTCGTATGATAATAGTAATAAAATTCCATATAGAAATTTGAATCTTTACTCTACTTATTCTTTATCTTAAATACCTACGAACACATTTTTCTTGTTGAGTATCTAATTTTGTGAAATAGTGAAATCGTTCTTGGAACCACTACTTATTAAGATTCTACGCTTGACTGCTTTCAACAGCGTTTTTTTTTTCGAAAATATAGATCTGCTGCAGGCCATCTAAAAATATAGGGTGCACAAAGACATTTATTTATACATGTCAGTAAGTGTGCATGTGTTGTTTTGTGATGTAAACAGCAACGCGTAGATTCAACAAGCACGTTTTGCATTTCGTATTGTCATCAGCGGAATATCATTTATAGAGATATGATGTTGTGATGCACAGGGGTTTGTAAATGTGAAGATTTAGGACAAAACATCACGTTGTGGACACGTTCTGGTAAGGCAGGTATATGCAAAGTTATGCTCATGTGCATCTGTATCATATTAGTATTCATTGTCAATGTTATACTGTCTCGTTCCAGTCATACTAATAATAATAGTCACATAAATAGTTATCTATATTTAAGCAAATCGTATTTTAGGCAGATAAGTTCCTTGACAAACATCATTTTAGTCTACGTATCTTTGCATCATGCCCATATCCACGTGCTCATCTACGAGTACATCAATATAAACCAGAGAATAGAGACCAGTGGTGGCTAACTGGAGAAGTTCAGAAGCCAAAATAAAAATTATTATTTAGATAGGGTAGAATAGTATGAAAAGTGTTTCAGTAACGTTGCACCAAACTTCAAGAAGAGGATTCCTCTCATAAAAATTATAGCAAGAAAACAGGAGAAACATTTTTCCTTGAAATACTTCTTGGAAATACACGAGCCTTCAGACATGATGAACTCAAACTTTTTTATTCTATTGTTTTTCCGTACGAACGGAGTAACCGGGAGTTAATTATGTCATTATTATTGTTGGAGCATCATGATTTTTCGACGCTACTTGTGAACAGGGTATTCTTTCAGTAAAAAATGCAAGGGAAGTGGAAGTTCAAACTAGAAATGGCCTATTCAACTGTCTTAGGAGAGATCCCTTGGGTCTGTATCAGATAACTTGTTTTCAGTTTAAGTCGCTCCAACTTGACTTTGACGCCACCACTAGTCAGATTTCAAGCAACTTTGCATATATCTAGCAAAGCTTCCATGACTCTTTATTTCCGTACCTACTTAAGCTTCAAGTTTCTCCGTTCCCTCAGCCCTACGATTGCTAGAAACTTGGATAGATTCATTGTCAACTTCCTCAAGCTGCGAGCTTTCGCTCGTAACGAATAACCTAAAGAGCTCACTATATTGCGAATTCAACTCTGCCTTGCTTTGTTTCCTGACGCTTACATTAATTTTTCACTCATTTTTTCTTTTATTTTTTTTTTAATAACAGTACTGGTAATACCTTTTGTCGAGCGACACACATGATTATCTGTATTCACCTACTCAGCTTTGTTTTATTATTTTCTCTCTCATCCTCTTTTGTTGCCTAGAATAAGCATGTAACACTTTTCGAAATAATTGTTAAGTTGTTTGAAAGTCTTCTGTTTGTATTATTATCATTTTGCTTATGTATTATTATTATTTTTTTAGCCTTGCATAGAATTCATATTATGTTATGTCTCCCACTCAATTGTTATTTGGACACTGTACCCAATATAAACAATAAAGAATTTAATTGAATTGAAGTTTCTCCGCTCTAAATTATTGTGTTCTGTATTGGGGGGTCTATGATGCTGCGCAAACTAAAATTAGTAACTTTGCCGGAACTTTGCATACTCACGATAATTGGCGAAGAAAATGTTGGTGGAACTTTTCGGCGTTTTGTCTCGAACTAAACCCTTAGATGGAACAAGAACTAGACGGAGACCGCGCTGCTTCGATTGTGGAAGTGTCGGACATGGGCGATGTCACTACAGCCAAGGATCCAATTAAGCAGGCCGTTCTAGGCCGGAACAAGAACAAGGAACAAGGAACTATTCTTCAAGGATGACGGAACCAGAGAAACTAATTTCGGCTAAAGCTATAAGAGGCGCACGCTGGCTGGTAATCCTCAGTGCCCCAGGAAAAAATGTCGTGACGAGATCTGCTGATAGCCTTCTTCTTGATGGAAAACTAGATAGGTGTGACTGCGTCTGTGTCGTCGATGCAGGAACCACAGCAGCTATTGTTTGCTGTAAAGCTCTTCGAGGTCAGCGCATTGCTTCAGCGATAGACGGCATGACTACAGCTATCAAAGGACCTGTTTTGGTGTACGGACAAGTTGAAGTCAGCCTACAACTTCGGTTACGAAGAACAACTGGCAAGCTTGCCACAGTAGTACAGGAAAAATAGTAAAAAAGTCTGCAAAACCTCGGAAAAAATATGGACGTCCTGAAAATTTGATATTCTGTTCAGAATTGAGTGCTCTACAACATATCCAAAATCGCCAAAAATCGCACCTGGAGGTTTTGAGTTATTGGAGGGGGGGTAAAAAAATTGCAACTTAAAATGGAGGGGATGAAACCCGTCAATCCATTGGAAGCAGATACATTATGATTCGACGCATCATATCTCGTTGATACCATTTTGACACAAAAAGTGTCAATCACTGTTGAAGGGGGGTCGTGGGGGGGGGGCGAAGCTCTGCTAGGTGGTCCATTTTGTTTCTCTGGCCATGTAGAACCGATCACAACAAGTTTGGTATCTTTTCCCACTAAATCCAATCTCCTGAACTCGAATCCGATCTGTAAATTTGGATAAAAACAAGTTTGAACAAGTTAACTTGAAAAAACTTGTTTTTTCTTTGACAATTTTGACGAGTTTCTTTTTTACTGTTAGAGGTGTTCATCTTCGAAAAATTTTCAGAAGTCATTAGATTGAAGTGTATTCTTCACGAAAATCATCCACTCAATGTATAATTTTGTTTCTCGAGTTCAAACAATCGATTTGAACCTGAGCCGGCTCGGCGCGTCGTCTACTACTGACCAGAACACTACAGCATGCACCTTGTAATGAAAATAGCTCAAACTTTCGAAGAGATAACAACTTATCTTCGAAAATTCGATTATCTGTGCAGAATTGAACTCCCTATATTATAAACAAAACCGTTATGAATCGCAGTGCAGGGTTTTGAGTTATTTGAGGGGAGAGGTAACAGTTCATAGAGCACGAATCTTGAGAAAATGTTATCCTTCTCCTCGAATAACTCAAAATCCTGCAGTGCGATTCATGGCGATTTTGTTCATGCATAGAGAATTCAATTCTGCACAGATAATCAAATTTTCAAAGATAAGTTGTTATCTCTTCGAAAGTTTGAGCCATTTTCATTACAAGGTGCATGCTGTAGTGTTCTGGTCAGTAGTAGATGATGCGCCGAGCCGGCTCAGGTTCAAATCGATTTTTTGAACTCGAAAAACAAAATTATACAATGAGTGGATGATTTTCGTGAAGAATATACTTCAATCTAATGACTTCTGAAAATTTTTCGAAGATGAACACCTCTAACAGTAAAAAAGAAATTCGTCAAAATTGTCGAAGAAAAAACAAGTTTTTTCAAGTTGACTTGTTCAAACTAAATAGTTTTCATCCAAATTTACACATCGGACTCGAGTTCAGGAGATTGAATTTAGTCGGAAAAGATACCAAACTTGTCGTGATCGGTTCTACATGGCCAGAAAAACAAAATGGACCACCTAGCAGAGCTTCGCCCCCCCCACGACCCCCCTTCAACAGTAATCGACGCTTTTTGTGCCAAAATGGTATCAACGGAATATGATGCGTTGAATCATAACGTATTTGCTTCCAATGGGGCCTTGCAATTGAAAGACTCAACGTGAGGTCGCCACTACCGTAGGGGGCGCCTACTTCGATAAAGCGGCCGTAACGACAGGAAAAACAGGAGAATTTGAGGAGTTTGACCAGTAACTGACAGTGACTGGAGACGTCAAGCAAGAAACAGAGGTTATCCAAATTCCAAATCAAGACATAAAATGACGGACGTCGGTCGCTGAAGCGTCAACGCCGTCAAAATTTTCGAATTTGCCCCCTAACGGTTATGGCGCCCTCGGTGTGTGAAAGTGGCAGTGCAAGGCCCCATTGATTGACAAGTTTCATCCCCTCCATTTTAAGTTACAATTTTTTACTCCCCCTCCAATAACTCAAAACCCCCGGGTGCGATTTTTGGCGATTTTGGATATGTTGTAGAGCATTCAATTCTGAACAGAATATCAAATTTTCAGGACGTCCATATTTATTCCGAGGTTGAAATCTATCTTTCTTGTACTACAGTACGACTTATAAATTCAACCTCGACCAAGCAAAGCTCACGGCAATGCTTCAAAATTGACAAAAAAAAATCCATAGACGTCTGTCAAACTGTGTGTATGAAACCAGTTCACGTTCGTATAGAATACCTCTACAGGTGCACCCTGGCTCAAGCTAAATGAACCTGTAATCTTTGGCGACCAAAAAATCCTCAAGTAAGATCTCCTGGTCAAGAAACAATATGAATCATGTCAACGAATGGAAGGAAAATTGGACGAAGTGTTTGAATATGCCAGATAAACATCGGAGGCATTAGCAAAGCACAAAGCAAATACTTAAGCAAAATATCAATATGGAAACTGTATCGACGTAGTCGTAATTCAAGAAATAAGAGATGTAATACTACGTTATGGTTAGATAGGTGTCTCCTATCACAGATATTATGGCACAGCAACGCAAGTATATGTACGAAAATCTTAAAGTCTTGTCTCATCAAGCCGTACTATATGTTGGTGACTTCAATAGTAGTAGCACGAAAGCATGGTCAGTGCTTAGAAAACTGGATGGCGGAGAAAAGAGGTCACGCGGAACAAGCTCTATCTCTCCAAACTTGATTGCGGCTAACATCACTGAAACTTCAAGAGCTCTGAGGGATCAAAATCATACCATCAGGTTTAAAAAAGAGCTCAAAGGGCTAAAGAAAACATCTAAAAGTAACACTCAGTATTCTCAACCTTTCACAATCGATGAGATTATCGAGGCACTGAAAGATGTGGAACCTGGTAAAGCCCCAGAATATGACGGTAATTATCTCGAATTCCTGATCCCCTGCTGAAAGTATGCAAAAAATGGCTAGCTTTGTTCTTTACTGACATCCTTAATAATGGAAATATTTCTGTCCTCTTGAAGAGAGTCAAAATTCTAGCTATTCTTGAAGTTGGCGAGCCCAATAATATGCCTAATAGTACAGGGTGTTTCAGCGATGATGGCAAACAATTCAACTGTGATTAGAGCTCGTCAAAATACGATGGAAACCTATATACCATTTTGCAAAGTTCGGCCTAATGACGAAGATACAGCCCTTGAGAGGTCACTTTTTTTATTTTTTTTTTTTTTTTTTTTTTTTTTTATTACTCCCATGAAGGTACAGCGATCTGCCAAATAGGGCAATAAGCGTAGTTGTATGGTAACGAAAAAAAAAGACATGTAGAGAACTACTCCAGTGAGTAGCCTCAATAATAAATAAAAAATAACGACTATTTCCTAATAATAATTTTAACTAACTTAAAAATTGTATTGACACACACCACACACTTGCCATCCTTATAGCAAATCAACCGGCTGGAGACGTTTTAGTCTACGTACTGCGTTGTCACTTTGGTCATATAAATGTTTGGCCAACGTATTCGGGTGCACTGACATTCTGTGGCTGTATTTTGAGCTGAACTCCTGGATAGTTTCTTTTACAGAAGGCAGATGGATGTCATGTTGGATTACCTCGTTTGAGATGTAGTAGGGTGCATCGACGATCGCGCGCAAGACCTTATTCTGGAATCTCTGTAGGATGGCGATATTTGAGTTACTGGCTGTACCCCATAACTGGATGCCGTACGTCCAGACTGGTTTGATAATGGCTTTGTAAAGTAACAGTTTGTTTTCTAACGATAGATTTGATTTACGGCCAATCATCCAATACATCCGGCTGAGCTTGAATCCGAGTTGTTTTCGTTTAGAGAAGATATGCTTCTGCCATGTCAATCTTCTGTCCAGGTGCAGAAGATTGACATGGCAGAAGCATATCTTCTCTAAACGAAAACAACTCGGATTCAAGCTCAGCCGGATGTATTGGATGATTGGCCGTAAATCAAATCTTCACAACCTTTCACAATCGATGAGATTATCGAGGCACTGAAAGATGTGGAACCTGGTAAAGCCCCAGAATATGACGGTAATTATCTCGAATTCCTGATCCCCTGCTGAAAGTATGCAAAAAATGGCTAGCTTTGTTCTTTACTGACATCCTTAATAATGGAAATATTTCTGTCCTCTTGAAGAGAGTCAAAATTCTAGCTATTCTTGAAGTTGGCGAGCCCAATAATATGCCTAATAGTACAGGGTGTTTCAGCGATGATGGCAAACAATTCAACTGTGATTAGAGCTCGTCAAAATACGATGGAAACCTATATACCATTTTGCAAAGTTCGGCCTAATGACGAAGATACAGCCCTTGAGAGGTCACTTTTTTTATTTTAAAAATAAAACGTTCTGGGAACGTTTCGACAAAATCAGCTCAAATCCAGTACTTGAAGTGACCATTGGCAGAAATCTAAACTACAAACAACATCTGACCAGTTCTATCTCAAAAGTCCGAATTAGGAACAACCTCATCCAAATTCTATGGGGAACTTCCTGAGGCTTCTACTCTACGTAGCTTTGCTCTGGGGCTTATTCACTCTTCCGCAGAGTACTCTGCCCCGGTATGGCTCAACAGCGCCCATGTCAAAAAAGTTGAAGTCCAAATGAATTGGACAAGGCATATTATCTCTGGAACAATAAAATCTACTTCTCTTCATTGGTGGCCAGTCCTGAGTCATATTGTCGGAAATGACAATTTGAAGTTATGATTCACCCGGTATGTCTCGGTGTAACCGACTTACGGCTCACCCGCTACAAAGAAGAACATTGCACTTCCTGCATTGCAATGAACCTGGAACGTGAAGTGCAATTCTGCAAACCGGACAGAATCACATCCGGCACTGGCACGGGCGAAGACACCGTTCACCGACCTCCATGGAAAAAATCCAAAGGAGGGGTGAAGAGTGAACCGAAGTGATAAAACATTTGGAGGAAAAGCGGAACGGTCTCTTTTGATTCGGGCCGGTCGAGTGATAGTTGTGCCGGGGCTGCCGGGTGAAAATTTGAAAAGATTCAATTTGCGAAGCACGGGATCGATACGTAGTGTATTTCATAATTTAAGTATTCTGAACCCTAGTCATTTAACTATTATTATCGCTTATTTTCAAAAACCTTTGATGTTCAATGAACGTCTGAAACGTCCTTCTTTCTGGATAATTTATCTTGCGCCCCTTATTCATAACCCAAAATGTACTGTAAAAGCTAAGCGAGTGCCATTCTACGCCACCCAGGTGAAGGCAACGATCGTCTCGTATTCGGGCTTATCAGAATGTCCCGAATGAAATCCAGGGAATGGTAAGGCAAGTCAGTGACCTCTGACATTGTCTCACCACCTCATCTACGCAGAGAACAATCACTAGTAAAAGAACATCAAAAAATACATTCAAACCCGAATCTTCCTGTTCACACACTTTGTGATGGAAAAACTTTGAATAGACTTGGGTCCAGGCGACCGTATCAAAAGATGGGAAAAAAACTCACTTCAATGTGACAGAATTATAGAGAAGAGATCAGAAAGAACAGGCGTCAATCAATGGTTTGAATTTAAAATGTCTAACAGGAAACACGCTTTGAACTTCCTTGCAAAATTAGGTGCGCACTTTACAGAATTGAAACTTGACCACAGCTGTGGTGAAAAAAAAAAGACAACGTCAAGATCCTGCCATTGGCTTGCTGACAGAAAAGGAAGGGCTTGGACAAGATTGATCAAAATGAGTCGTGATCTGGGTTCAAAGCTCTCTGGCCCAATGGAACTCATTGAAGATGGAGAACTAGCTGCCGAGAAGAGTATGGGAAAGTCCAGATAGGAAGCAGGAAGTATCGCAACTGGTGCTTCCCAAGAAACGAGTGGAGAAGGTCGTGAGAAAAATACATTATGACGCTACCAGGACATCTTGGAGTCAACAAGATGTTGGCGAGGGTATACGCGAGAGGCTCTACTCAGTCACCCACAATACAGCAGACAATCTTGGGCATATGTGGTTTTTGGCCGCAAACTTCGTCTTCCTTGCAAATCTGAGGATGACCCAAAAACCGTTCCGGGATACATCGATGACCTAGGGCAACAAATGAGTGATGTACACGAGATAGTATGACGATAGATTCATATTGCGACTGACCGAATGAAAAGTGATAGGCGATTTGAAGGCAAACTCTGCAGAGTTTCAAGTAGGTGATTTTGTGAGGCTGTATAATCTCCAACGCAAAAAGAGAAGATCGAAGTTCCCCGAAGCTTCGTCTGCCAAGGAAGGAACAATAATACACTGTGGTCAAAGGATCAATACCGTACCGGATCCAAAGAGCCCCAAGAGCCATGATGAAAGTTGTTTACTTGGACCGACTCACATGGCATTGGTGGAATAACGAAGTGCAGGCACAAAACTCGCTGGAGACTACGACGTGCGAATAAGACACATCGATCGGCACAATTGGCGGAGGATCCATGCATCATCGTAAGCTTCCCGGAATGTTCCCGAAGCAAATGGACTTTTCTACAATCCCTCGCGAATGAATTGTTGACTGCGCTTGATCGATTTCCGTGTACTCAGAATACTCATCTTAGATCAGAAAGTTCGTTTTTACCACATATTGCCAAAGCAAGCCTTCTGCAGGCTTTTCTTATCAGTAGAATCTAGTCAAACCACAGCTTGCTTACTCGAGGTACCTACACTTCCGAAGGTGTGAAAAGATTCGGGATGCTACAGACAAGAGCTCTGTTAAACATTTCTACAATAGCAAAGGATGCATGGTGTCTTCTAGGAACGACCTGCAGCCGCAACAGTATCTTTGACCCTACCTTTATATATATTATGGCTATTAAAATCACGACAACATAGGCCAATGGCGTCACACCTACACACAATTTTCGTGGATGGATATTGATCTCAATTGAAAATAACTCTTTCACCCTTCTGTTCTTAACTTTAAGGTATTCGTCAACCTACGCTTGTAGACAACTAGCTCTGGTGTCCCCCATGAGTTCCACATGAGCTTTGGTTTATAGTATGCTGATGTACAGGATGTTCACGATAAAATTCACCCTCCCCTCCAGGAGATTCCCCTTTGAGATATTTTGAAAAACTAAAAGCTTTTTTCTAACTATTTTTCTCAGGGATCTTGAATCGATCGTCTAAAAGTTTTCAATCGGTTTCAGTTTCCGTATGCAGGATGTGACATGTAACTTTTTCATTTCGAATACAACACCCTATATTTTATTACGTCATTTGATGAAGTCTTTCTTTCTAATGACAAAGATATAACATTCATAATTTATTTTGACAGGGAAGCTGTCAAAAAAATAATAAAATAGGTAGTCAAATTAACTAAAAATTAAAAATTCCGCAACGCCCTGTATTAGGAACGAATTAGACCATTTATCCATGCAGAGTTGAACTCTGGAGACAAAATGCTGCGAGAATAACTTTTTTTTAAGTGAACTGTAGAAACCAAAGCCATCTTGCCGCGAAACAAAATTATTTGACTATACCTATTGTATTATTATTTCGACAACTTACTTGTCAAAAAAAAAAAAACATCAGTGTCATATATATATATATATATATATGACCCATATTTCTGATTACAAATATATATATATATATATATTTGTAATCAGAAAAATAGGCTCGACCAAATAACGAAATAAAATATGGGTTGCATTTGAAATAAAAAAGTTACATATCACACTCTGTACACGGTACCAATTAGGAACTTTTAGAGAAGATTTGAGGTCCCTCGAAAAAATCGTGGAGGAAAAGTTTTTAGTTCTTCGAAATATCTTGAAGGAGAATCTACTGGAGGGAGGTGAATTTTATCGTGAACACCCTGTACACACCCACAATAATTACACAGGTCAACAAAGTGAAAAAAAAAATTTGGGCCTGGGTTTATTCTATGATTTTATTAAATGTCATGAGTCAAAATAATGAAAAAATAACCACATTCTCATTAAATAGCCCAGGCATTTTAGGTCTAAAATCGACAAAACCTAGAAATAATTCGCCCAAGGCTGAATTTTTGCACATTGACAGCTTGGACCTAGTACAACAACATATCAAAATACCCAAACTTTCCCGTGTCCGCGTCCTTGATTTTTAGGTCCTCAAGCTCTTGAAGTTGCATCGCTGAGCTGCAACTCATGCCGTGATATTAATCTTGAACCGATCAAGCTCAGACTGGGCTTGAATTGAAGAGAATAGATCAAACAATGATTTTCTGGAGCGAGTGGCCCACATCCGGTACGCGGCGAACCGGCAAACCCGCGAAATTTGAAATTAACGCTGTTATTCGCGACGACTCTTTACAAAATTTTCGCTTTGTATCGTGCATCAAAAATTAACAGTAGCAAACCATAGGTCAATGCATTCGGAGATTTTTCAGCTTTCGAAGCCTATATCTATGGTGCCTCCTGTGGAAGCACCGATCGCAAATACACAGCCCCCAGACTAAACGCAAGTTAGGGTGAGGCGAGCTCTGAGTTGCACTATACCTAATTTTGCGAGCGCCATAATTGTGATCGTGGGTGACTACTAGGTGTCCACATCAATATTACTGTGATTATGAGCTATCTTGGGGCTACATATTATAAAGCTTAATATGGGATTATACCGCAGTGACAGTATCACAAGCAGAATTTTTGAGCAATGTCCACAATAAGGTTCGTCTCATAAGAATGCTGAAAACACAATTTCGAAGAGCCCAGCGTTGCCGTACATCAAGCCTTTGACGATGCAGACTTCCTCATTGTCACTATTGCAGTGGAGGAACTAATATGTGGGCAGTAGGTTGTCGTCATCGAAAACGACTCTGACGTATTAGAGATGATGATAGCCCGGATATAGAAAGCCAGCAGTGCGTAGATACAGGTTGCACCCAGTACTAGCAAGAATTCTGGCAAGTTCTACGATATTTAGGGGATTGATGAAGAAGAGCTATGTGATCTTGAAGATGCCTTGTTGTTTGCTCACACTGTGACCAGTGGGGGGGGGGGGAGAAAACTTACGCGATGTTTGGAAAAAGCAAAAAGAACGCCTAAGTAAAAATTGCCCCGAAAAGACGAACCACCTCGGTTTGGCGTCGTGAGTGTTTTCAATTCTGCATCTTCCACACACAAGTAAATTTCGAGTAGGTACTGAAGAAAAGTTTGTATGCACACTCTATTCAAGCCAAAGAGTTGAAAATATTGACGATGTACGCCTTCATTTGTACAACCAAGCGATTGACGCAGACTGTGACATCATTTTTTTACCTGTTGACGCTTCCGCCAACTAAAGCTGCCCTTCATCAGCACTCTGGGAACTTATCTCCAGGTTAGCTCTAGTTATGACTTCACTGTGCAGTGATTATTTCAAGTCAGTATTTTGATCGTACTGCGACATTTCTGATCTGCAGTCTGCACCGTCCACGTTTCCCATGTCCAAGAATAGATGGGAAACGATCTCCCTCCAACAAATGGGATGGCAACGCGTGGAGGACATACTGATGCCAGCACCCACAGATATTCCTGCAGCACCTGATTTCTTAATGCATCTAATACCGTGTGACTGCAGGGGAGGTTGTGGAACTCGATGCACTTGCAAACAATAAGCTGGGCAAATCTGCTCAGACATGATGTGCTCGAACTGAAAAGATACGAATTGTTCCAATCGCTTTATTTTTTGGGGTCAGTGCTGACAACCTGATCATGTTGATGACAACGATGACAACCATGTAACACTAAATAAAATGTATAGGACCACCTAGAATAGTATCACAACTAATCACCAGCTAGAACAATCAAAACCTTCAGTCATGATGCGAAAAAAGCATTGTGGTACCTACCACCTATATCAGTCTTGAGTCGTTTTCAGAGACGCCATCCGAAATTTATGAAACGTAGCAGCTACCTATACTTGCTTCATATCATGATTAAAGGGCTATGAGCTAAACATTTTCAGTGAGCTAAATTGCATCCCAATTTTCCATTACATTTTCATGGTCTACTTCAACTAAGTACATTTTGAATAACCACAATATTGCAATTAAGTACATAAATGACATGAACATTCATGGCGTGGACTTCTTAATAATATGAATATGTGCTCGAATATGTAGTTGTCCCATTTGATGTGCGAGTATGTATTCAATTTGCCAATAACTCAAAATGAAAAAAATCAGGCTCATAAAAAACAATAAAGTCAATACAGACAGAGATCGCGTTACCCTGACTCGAGTTTAGTCTGGGTGCTGCGTATTTGAGATCGGTGCTTTCACAGACACCATAGATACATACTTGGGAAGCTGAAGAATCGCTAAATGCATTAAGCTTTGGT
Organism: Anaspis maculata; assembly: GCA_949128115.1. Lineage (NCBI taxonomy): Eukaryota > Metazoa > Arthropoda > Insecta > Coleoptera > Scraptiidae > Anaspis > Anaspis maculata. The sequence goes on from OX421963.1 coordinate 70,218,998, forward strand.
TCACCTTTCTTTTTGTTTTGATGAACGATACAAAGCAAGAGCTCTGTGAAAAGTCGTCGTGGATAAGTGTTAATTTTGAATTTAGTGGGTTTGTCGGATTGCTGCGGACGGATGTGGACCGTTCGCACCAGAAATCATTGTTCGATTTTTCTCCTTCCATTCAAGTTCAGTCTAGCTTGATCGGTTCAAGATCAATTCTACGGCATGAGTTGCAGCTCAGCGATGCAACTCCAAGAACCTGAGGACCTGAAACCAAAGACGCAGACCCCTGTCTGAAAGTTTGGGTATTTTGATATGTTGTTGTACTAAGTCCAACCTGTCAATAAGCAAAAAATCAGCTTTAGGCGAATCATTTCTATTGGTTTTGTTGATTTTTGACCCAAATTGCCGAGCTATAACTCATTTTTTTCACTACTAGCCGTGAAGTACATCATTATTAACCTGTTCCTCAACTGGGATGGCGATTTTCAAGTAGTAAAAAAAATTCTATATAAACCACGGTCGAGAAAATTATTATAGCTTCAGCGCCTTATATCCCTCAGCTGCGCTTCGGGATCTAAACTGGCGCTTCAGCTATAATAATACTTTCTCAACCTTGGTATATAATATACTAATATTGTTAAATGAAAAAAGCAACATACCTTTTAGACATACAACTGAATATATAACCCTAAGATAGCTCATAATAATCACAACAGTGATATTAATGTGGACACCCAGTAGTCACCAAGGATTACAATCGTGCTCACATATCGCAAAACAGAGCTCATGTCACCCTGACTAGCGTCTAGTCTAGGGGCTGTATACAGGGTGATTCATGAGTGACCTTACATAGGCTAATGGGAGATAGAGGACTTCGAGGCGAGTCAGGATCCACTGAAGAAATTTTGTTTTCTCCATTGGTTACGAAGATACAGGGTGTTTTGTGTGTTTCGTGTGAAACTTTGATCAGCGATATTTCTGAAACGGCTGAAGATATTGTGTTGAAATTTACCAGTTATATTTCTCTGCTGGAACTTATCCAGAAGTCATACCGGGTGAGTCAAAATCCAGGGCCGGAATTGAAAAAATGTGCCCCTTTTTTTATTTGATCAAAAAATACATTTTCTGACCGCTTTTTTAAAAAACTGTTACCGGATTCGAAAAGCTAAGGAAAAATGCTTCAAGAATCACTTTTCAATTTAGATGGCACACCTAGACCGTTTCGACAAAAAAATTAAAAGTAATATTCGTGGGTAAGTTTCCATTTTTGACCGGACATAATCGACTCATTGTTTGATTGAATTCATTAAAATTCATTTTTTATTTTGTCTCTGAGGAACAGAAGGGCTTGGTAGTAAGAAAAATTCCATAGCCGAAGATTTTTTTTTGACGATCAAATCGAGTCTAATTTTGGTTTCGCTCTCGATTTTGTCATAAAAAAAAAATTGTCAGCTCTGAAATTTTTCTTTCAACCAAGCCCTTCTATTCAACAGAGACAAGCCAAAAAATGAATTTTAATGAATTCAATCAAACAATGAGTCGATTATGTCCGGTCGAAAATGGGAACTCACCCACAAATTTTACTTTTAATTTTATTGTCGAAACGGTTTAGGTGTGCCATCTAAATTGAACAGTGATTCTTAAAGCATTTTTCCTTAGCTTTTTGAATCCGATAGCCGTTTTTTAGAGAAACGGTCAGAAAATGTACTTTTTGATGATACAAAAAAGGGGCACCTTTTTTCTAGCCCGGCTCTGGATTTTGACTACCCGGTATGGCTTCGGGATGAGTTCCAACAGAGAAATATTACTGGTGAATTTCAACAAAATACATTTGGCCGTTTCAGGAATATCGCTTATCAAAGTTTCATACGATACACACAAAACACCCTGTATCTTCGTAATCATTGGAGAAAATAAAATTTCTTTAGTGGATCCTGACTCGCCTCAAAGTCCTCTATCTCTCATTAGCCTATGTAAGGTCACTCATGAATCACCCTGTATTTGTAATTGGTGCTTCCACAGACACCATAGATACATATTTGGGAAACTGAAGAATCACTAAATGCATTGAGCAATAGTTCACGGTTGTTATTTTTTTGATAAACGAAACAAAGCGAGAGTTCCGTGAGAAGACGTCGCGAATAACAGCGCTACTTTTGAATTTCGCGGGTCTACCGGCTTGCAGCGCACCGGATGTGGGAAACGCGCACCGGAAAATCATTTTTTGATCTTTTCTCTTCAATTCAAGATCAGTCTGAGTTTGATCGGTTCAAGATTAATACTTCGGCATGAGTTGCAGCTCAGCAATGCAGATTCAAGAACTTGAGGACCTGAAAATCGAAGACGCGGACATGGGAAAGTTTGGGTATTTTGATATGTTGTTATACTAGGTCCAAACTATCAATGTGCAAAAATTCAGCCTTGGGCGAATTATTTCTAGGTCAAAACCTAATTTGACTGGGCTAAAAGTTTGCTTTTGTAATATTGTTAGGTAAAAATGGAACAGATTTTATATCATGAATAAAATAAGAAAAATCAGTTTATAGGGAAACGGAGGGAAGTTCTGACGTTCATATGCCATCTACATTAGAGTCTAGAGTGCTCTGGATTCGCAAAAACGATAGTCAAGTGTTTTATTTGACGTTTGTAGGAAATTGAAAATTCCGAAAAAAATTAAAAAATGTTAAAGTTTTCATGATCATAATAGGAAGAGTCAGTGACTTCATTTCTGATTTTTTTAATATTATTTTGTATTAATTTTGTGTTAAACTTGATGAAAATAACAAAAAAAAAATTTTTTCCAATTTTTTTAACAAGTGAATTTATCAAAATTGACATTTTCATAATTTTTTAAATATGTCAAAAGCAAACTTTTTCATCGGATATTATTTTTTTTAAGGTTGATTTGACTAAAGCTACAGAAATTTGGTATGCTTATCCCAAGCACAAATTTGGTGTTGACCTGTGTTATCTACTAAACTAGTGAATATAACAATACATGCAGACTCAATTTGATATGGAATGAAATGCAAAAATGACACGTGGATCAATTAATATTGGATCTGATGCGTAGGTACGTTTTCCACCTTCTAGTAGGTAGATATGCGTATGCGACAATAAAAATTACAAATTCGTACGGCGCGTTATCCGCGTACCTAATGCATACCATCCACAGTGTTTGCTCACGAATGTGCAATAAGAAATTGGAATTCACTGCAAGTTCTTGGATGGCATTTCCAAATTACTGTTGTTGCAGAAGGCAAATTAATGCACTTCAAATTAGTTATTAGGGTATTATTGAAGTTCACAGCCTAGTGCCCTTTAACTATTAGTTTAACTAGTTACTATTTGTTATACATTGTAGCTGCTTCCTGTTCAATAAAATGCCGAATTTGTGCCTTGTTCATTCCAATCCAGTAAGTACCTACCGAGCTTGACCAAAGAACTTCACACTTTGATTTTTTCGCGATAGGTTAGAAAGAAACAAAATATTATACAACCAAAAACTACAAGTCGAGAAATATATTCAACAAAAGCAATCTTGGAAATGTTCTTCTTGCTTTTCTACAAACCATCGTCTACAGTCCATTGCCGTCTTGAGCATTATTCACAGATCGTGATCGTGGACTTCAATTAATTGAGAATGAGTCCAGTGATTTCATTTTCAAATTCACAATTCCACTTTGAACCGCCTTTACATGACGTCAATCGATTTTGAATCAATAAATTGTTCAATAAAAATGTTTGTTGTGGTATCATTATCATCATCATAACTCAAGTATTTGGTTTTCTTGTAATCCAAGAAAGAAAGTGTAAAGTTGTTTCTGCCAAACTCTGTACGTTCATTCGATTTTTCCATTAAATTATCCCGAGAAATCCAAACTGTAGGGGTTCGATGGTGGACGTACGTTCCAAGCTTTCGCTCTTTATTAGGAGCTTATTCGGGAACAATAAGTATCAATGGCTATAATAAAATGATTAAGCAACTGTAAAAGGTATTGAAACGCAAACATTACATCAAACATCACAACGCATATTTAACTTTCTTTTTGACTCCAAAAGTACCTATTTTAAAGCTTTTTGTAGAGACCGCTCGCGTTTTTTGTACAATCTCAATTCTTTCCAAGAGCTTCTCTAAAATGAAAAAACTATAGAACAAACATCCTAGGTCGACCAAAACGTCGTGTAGAACTTATTGTCCTTATCCTAAATACATGAGTACCTTCCTATAGGCGCGCTATTCGTCTATGTCTCGACCCATCATTTACTTGTACCTTTTCGTCCTTAGATGAGTGGTGTAAACACACGTTTTTATTACGCACTCATCCTGAATATCAAGTGTACAAGTCGTATGTTCTCTTCAAGTTAAAACAATTATGACATATCCATACGTTATTACCCCACGCGGCCGTTAAACCATGCCACAGATACCATACCGAGAATTTGATATAAAAGCCCAGTGGTCTCACTTCTATAATCAGTTGTTCGAAAACCCCAAGCAGTCCACAGAAGAATAAATAAAAATGTTCAAAACTGTGAGTTGAAGTTTTGAGTGCCGTGAAGTTGGAGGTTTTGGAGTTTTCATTTTTGTTTTGTTTTGCAGTGTTTAATCGTTGCGCTCTTCAGCGTCGCCCTTGCAGTTCCTGTCCCAGAACCAGCTCCTAAGGCCAAACCTGGCCTGGTCGCTGCCGCCTACACCGCCCCTGTTGTTGCCGCCGCCCCTCTCGCCTACTCCGCGGCCTACGCCGCTCCGCTGGGATATTACGCACCAACCCTGTACAACGCAGGGTATACTGCTGGTTACACGGCCTACTCACCTTACACCAGTTCGGTCGTTGTGTATTAACTGAAGAGTACAAAATAGTTACGTAGATACCAATAAAAAATGCAACGATGATCGTTTCGTTTTATTTTTATGATGCATCATCCTTATATCGATATCTACAGAAGTAATCATTTGAAAAGGATCCATCCATAACAACTTTCCAATTCCTAGTGCCTGGATAACGAGTGATCGAATAAATTTCTCCTCAAGTCTACTATGACCTCTGAAAATCTGGTGGAAAACATGGCTACCGAGGAGACTGAGGCCTAATTTTAGAAGAAATGTATCCGATCGCTTCTTATTTTTTCGAGCAAAATAGGTCGATCAAAAATCACTCTTCCAATTCTTTGCAGAAAAACGCTAGAAAACTATTAAATAAAACACTCAGAAAATAACCACCGCCGCAACCATAGCCGGTTCCATATACAGGGTGGTTAAGTGGATTAGCCTCACTGCTAGACTTATTACACTGGTCAACAATGGTTTTGTTGCCCTAGATATAAGAGTGACGTTTTGAATACTTTTATGCCAACAATCCACGAAACTATTGGACAGGGAGTTGGTGCCTCAAAACTTACGTCATAAAGTACATGATTTCAACCCTGTAGGTCTAATGTGCGTTGGTAAGGTTCTTAAAAATTTCTATGTCTCACATGTCGGACCGGGGGCTCTAGGCTGGTATAGGCTTGTCAATTTTTGAAAAATGTCAAAAATTTATGCCATAAGGTACATGAATGAAACCAACTGGCTTTTATGTGGGAACATCCCCTTAATCAAAAATCAGATCATGAGACAAAATTTTTGGGGGCTCTCGGTCCATAAAACAAGTTTGAAATTTTCAAAAAAGGCCAAAATTCACCTTATCCTGGAGATTTCTCCTTTGGCATAATTCCATGAATGAAAAACGATTCTCACATGATTTTTTACGCAGGTTTCGAATCTGTCCGCAAGAATGTTTGACGGTACATCGCTTACACGGTGCAACATCAAAATTTTTTTCTCAAATCGTACACCGTGTATTTTAACATGGAAATCCAGTCCGTTTTCCATTCTGATTATAAATATATATTCACACTTGGTGAGTTAGTCAACAAAACGCCTGTGAAAAAATTGATGAATTTTGGTCCTTTTTTGAAAATTTCAAACTTGTCTGATGGACCGAAAGCCCCCAAAATTTTTGTCTCACGACCATATTTTCGATCAAGAGAATGTTTCCACACAAAATCCAGTTGTTTCATTCGTGTACCTTATGACGTAAGTTTTTGGCCATTTTTTCGAAAATTGACAGGCTCATACCAGCCTTAAGCCCCCGGTCTGACATGTGAGACAAAGCAATTTTCAACAACCTTATCAACGCACATTAGACCTACATGGTTAAAATCATGTACCTTATGACGTAAGTTTAGAGGCACCAGCTCCCTTTCCATAATATGAGATGTTCTGGGATAGTGGCTCTGTCTTTTTTTTAATCTCCATTTTCCAGTCCAGTCCAGTCAGTATGCCCACTTTTCGCGAGGCCAATACTGGCTTAGAAATTGAGATAGAGAGATAAGTGAAAAAGCAAAAGGATGCTCATTCTATGCCATTGTTTACCATATGATAATTTTTGGGAAAAACTATTTTTTCCAATGCACACTGCGATGCAATCCAAAAGTCTCCAAAAAAATCTCGTTTTTCAGCTTACCCTGTGATAAACTCCACTTCTTTGGGCTATTTGCGTCCTAATTCATTCCGATGACTAATTTTTTTTTTGGAAATTGTGATTTGTTGAGAAATTTGACGCCTCATTTGGTTTCGTGCGACTAAATGAGCTGATCAAAATAACTCATCATGAGTCACCATGTATAATAAATAACAGCAATCACAACTTGAAAAAACACACATGGACAAATAAATGATCTTTACCTACAAAGCGACAAATACTCGATTGCTCAAGTTGACGTACGATGCTCAACTTCTCCTCAAACACGCGTTCATGATTCGCCTGTTCGGGAAAAAAATGGGCATCGTACGCCAACTTGAGCAATCTAGTATTTGATCGCTCGTTATTTACTTTTCTGGATACACTTACTCTATTTCAATTCGAGAAATTTTTGAGAAGATAAAAAACGGCAGGATATATGGGAATGATACGGTAGGTTAGGTTGTGAATAAGGTGAGTTTCATGCCCGCAGAACAAAAACAAATCTTAATATAAATTTCATAACACAAACGGCCATGAACTTGGCGATTAATGAATAATCTTTTTTCTTTCCAATGGAATTCCCGCGTTCCACCACATAAAAGTTAGACATTTTAATAATAATAAATGGCTCTGTTATATAACAATAAAGGCATTTCACTGACGAGAATTTATAACGGCAGTTTTGGCGCGTAAGTACTTATCCAAAATAAAACTTTGCATTATGCCAATGATTCTTCTCGCCAAAAATTTCAGCATTTTTCCTCATTGAAGTAGGTATTGGAGGTAGCTGAAGTATTTATGGTGCTATCACGTGATTGACGGCAAGATTTTTCGGCACATTTTTTCTTTGTTACATAACTGGACGTTAGAGCAAATAGGTACTCAAATTCATGCAAATCAAGCCATATAAAAGCGGCCACGCTTTTTTTTCTGTGAGGTCTTTATTGTCGTCATTATTTCATCATTAAATTGTCTTGTAAAGCAACCACTTTCCGTTTCTGCAAACGCGTAAGTGTAGCATTGTATGAGGCCAATGGCGAGTTCACGGTCGAGCTTATATCGAGCTTGTCTGGATTTTATTTTCGATAAAATTTGAATAAAAACGGCCACTCCCGGACCTATAAAATTTGGAAATTCACACGTTCGAAATTCAGTATATAAACACAAAATTGGCCTAACACTAACATCATTTGATTAGAAACGAATCAACGCATCACATCTTCCAACATGTTCAAGCTGGTGAGTCTCTTTTTGAAGCCATTTCGGTTTTTGTAAATCATAATTCAGGGTGATTCATAATCATTAGCTGAAAATTAAATTTTTTCTCCCATCTTTTTGTCTTCCACTATTTATTTTCAAAATTCAAAGTAAGGTACCATCAGTACTTCTTTTCTTGGCCCATTCTCTGACGTGTGAGAGCAAAAATATGGATAAAATTGAAAAGGATACCAAATTTTCTTTCAATTTGGGTTTTCCTTCAAAATAAAAATGAATATAGGTAGGTAGTTGAAATGAATGGAAAAAAACATCGAAAATCATTTTTCAAAAATTCAAAATTTGAGCTCGTTAAGTTGTTCACCTTTCTTGTAGCTTTCAAAGAAGACCTGGATGGTAATTTTCTTTAAGAGGATAAGGCTACTGGAACTGACAAAACTGTGTTATTTGACCAATATTTCGGCGGCCACCTTATCAAGTCATCAAATTACCGTGGGCTCCACTAAAAATTTGAACATAATGTTGAAGCTAACAGCTGCTAAATGGATTTTGCTCTGACCAATTCTAGTTCACTGACAACGGAAAATGCGTAAAATCCCAAAAACTTATTATGTCTTCATTAATTAATTTGAGACCGAAATTGACGTTGATAAGTTGGTCAGAATCCACCATTCATCCTAGAAAATTTTAAACTAGCTATTTTTCCCTGATTTTTTTACTACATTGGGTAATTGAACAACAACTAATTGACAATCTCTAAATAATTTCAGATCGTAGTTCTTGCCGCCGTCTTGGCCATGGCTTTCGCTGCCGCTAAACCAGGAGTGGTCACTTCTTACACCAGCACTGGAGTTGTCGCCTCCCCTGTCGTATATTCCTCCCCTGTGGCTTACTCTGGATATTCTGGAATCGTCTCTCCTGTCGTTTCTTACGGATCCTACGGACATGTTCCTGTGGCTTACTCTGGAGTATATGGAGCTGGCCATCACTACTACTACTAAGCTCTCGCGACTCGATAAACTTAGGTATTATTAATAATTAGTATGTAATGAAACTTACATTGTACAACTCCGAGGTCAAAAATAAAGTGAAGCATTAAACTAAGAACCAATTTCTCACATTTACAAAATCGGCAATCGCATTCGAATTATTCTGATGAGGTCACACTTCCCGAGCAATCGATTAAGAATTATTGCTTTTTCATAAAAACTATGCGCCAGACATGATCAAAATGTCATTTCCAAGCGTATTAACCTTTCATCGTCTCTTTTTTTGCATAAAAATATAGTTAAAACGGGGTCATGCTTATTTCTCAGTTTTTATTTCCTTCTAAAATTCTACTCCTTCCCATAGAAATTAAAAACGAAAGATTCAGTCAACAATAATTGTAATAATTTTGGCATAATTGATCCGGACAAAGAATTTACTTGGAGAGGTCAATCAGAGTCCATAATCTCGTAGCTATGCTTAGTCCTTTGGGCTTCAAACATAGAGGTTCCTGTAGGCCAGCGGGACTCCTCCGTAGTAATAGCCGGGGTAGCCAGCGGCGTAAGGCGTGTATCCATAAGACAGTCCCGAGGACAATCCCAAATTCGAGTAGGAAATCTGGGAGGCTCCGGGATAGGTGTACGTCAGTGGCGTGCCGGCGGTGTAGAGCAGGGGAGCGAGGGGGTCTGGCTTAGGGGCGGCCAAGGCGAAGGCCAAAAGGGCGAAGAAAACAATCTGGAACAAATTTTGTGCGGCTAAGAAATAGGCATTTCATAGATATATTATGCGAATAACGAGATAATTTGTTGGCTGAACCCAAAATAGCAATGAATGTAGGTATTATTAGGATACTTAGTATAGGCAGAAGGTTATAATAATTTTGGAAGATTCAATTGATTAATTAAAAAACAGTTTTGGACTTACCGATTTGAACATCTTTGTGACTTGTACTGTTGACAATTCTGATGCACTTGAGATGCACCGGGCTTTATATAGTGCAACCCTCTTTGTTGTGTTGAAGAAGGCGCGGTTGCTAGCCTTCTTCTTTACGCGACTGAACAAAAAAGCATCAAGTACTTTGGTGTGTACAAGTTTGGCCGGTTTACCTGTGTAATAATTATTGAGCACGTAATTTCAAATATTCGTTATATCCGTTACCTACATTGATATCTACCTACCTTGCTATAGCCCGCACTAGCCGACTAGAATTACCTATAATTATAGCTGAAAAATCAAACATCACTGACTAGTAATTCGCTATCGATAAAGGTTCTGACTTGGAAGTCGTAACACGGTAGATAAAATTTTTTGATAGTTACCTAAGCAACTAGGCGGTGATTCTTGGTTCAGGCTGTCAGGCAAAAGATAATTGCAGAGAAATCAGAGGATTAGTTAAGTGAATTTTCTCGGCATAAAGTATTTGTATATCTTTGTATATTTGTATACCACGGGTACGTATAGGTACAGGGTGATTTTTTGAAAAGGCCCCACCCCTAGGTTTCTCGCTGCCAATTTTTTTTCAGGACGCTGAAACAGGTCAATTTTTATTTTGAGGAAGACATCTAGGACACACATTGTCACATTTTTCTCTTTAACTCCTTGGCCCCCACCCTACCCCACTTTAGAATTTTAAATAGCACTTACCTGTGTTGTGATAGATCGAATTGAAGGTAATGAAATTCTCTTTCTGTAAAACATACTTTGAATTCTTTCAAACCACCCCAAACACTTCTCAAGATTTTTTCATTGTTAATCAAGTTTTCCTCTATTAACTGCCGATCCTTGAGAAATAGATTTTCCAGCAAAAACAAGTCAATTTTTATTCCGAAGGAGACATCTAAGACACGTATTGCCCAATGTTTATCCTCAACCCCTTGGCCTACCAATTAAGATAATTTTTTTAAAAGGGTTAGAGGGACGTTTAGAGAACCTGAGATTTTTTTTTACAGGGAGAGAGAGAGAGAGAGAGAGAGAGAGAGAGTTTTTTACTTTCTGTCTGATGTATCACAAGGTAGATGTTGCTATTTGAAATTTTACAGTATGGTAAGGTGGGGGCGAAGAGATTGAAGATACAGATTTGACGATAAGATGCCTCCTTCGAATCAAAAATCGACCTGTTTTTGCTGAAAAACCTATTTCATTGAACCTATTTGAAATTCTTAAGTAGGGTAGGGTGGGGGCGAAGAGGTTGGAGATGAAAATTTGACAATGTATATCCTAGATGTCTCTCTCAAAATAAAAGTCGACCTGTTTCCGCGTTTTCCTGGAAAAAAATTTAGTAACGAGAAATCTGGGGTGACTCCTTTTCAGAAAATCACTCTAAGTATACAGGGTGATTTACCACCAAATAGACATAGCCTAAGGGTAGGTCCAGTTTTTCCAGGCAAACCAGGATCTGGCTTTGGAATTTTTCCAACGCTGTTCGTTTTTGAAGTTACAGGGTGATTCATGTATTTTGTCGATTTTTTCATCAAGTCATATCTTTAGAACGATCTGATTAATTCGATTGAAATTTTGTGGGTTTATTCTTTTATTGATAGTTGACACATCGTCTAATCAAGGAGCTTGAAATTTCCAGGGCCGGCCTTGATAAAAAAAAAACTTCAAAACTTTTTTCAAAAAAAGATGTTCTGTATGTATATTTTTTCGAATTTATTTCCAAATTCAGAAATTTTATTAACATGCTATAAGTATCGCAAAAAAATTGCTTGGCACCATTGAGCTGTCAATAAAATTCTGATGATTGAGAAGATTTTCAAAGTTAGGATTTTTCGTAAATTGATAATTTGAAATATAGCAAATGATCTATCATGGCCTTAAATTTCAGCCGTTTCGTCAGAGAAATTGAAAAAAATTTTCAACGTTTTCCAGTAACTAACTAGGAGCAACAAAAAATTTCATCAGAATTTTAAAATTAAAAAAACTCATGTCACGTCCCTCAGTTTCAGCTCAATGTGAGATAGAAGTGAAGTTGAGGGACGTAACAAAAATTTTTCGAAAATTCGGATGAATTTTTTTTGCTACTGAAAAAAAGTGATTTTTTTTTTGACAAAACGGCTGAAATTCAAGGTCATAATTGATCATTTGGAAATATTTCGAATTATCAATTTACAAAAAATCCCAACCTCAAAAATCTTCAGGATTATCAAATTTTTATTGACAGCTCAATGGTGCCAAACAGTTTTTTTGCGATATCAATAGCATGTTCCATGTGGTTTCTGAATATGAGAATGAAATTTGAAAAATATGCATACAAAATGTCTTTTTCTGAAAAAAGCGTTGAAGATTTTTTTTCAAGACCGGCCCAGGGAATTTTGAATTGTTTGATAGAGCTATGTGTCAGCTATCAATAAAAGAATTGACCCACAAAATCTCGGTCGAATCCATTGAGTCGTTCTGAAGATAAGCTTGACAAAAAATTCTACGAAATACATAACTCACCCTGTAGCTTCGGAACGAACAACTTTATAAAAATTTCAAAACCAGATCCTGGCTTGACTGAAAAAACTGGACTTACCCTCAAGCTATGTCCATTTGGTCGTGAATCACCCTGTATATAGGGCTCCCAAAGTTGTCTTTATCAACCTGATAAGCTGCGGGAAGCGGCTTATCACGCAAATCGGTACCGTCAAGAATACGTTGAAAACGGATTTTTACTTCAGCACGCAGAAGCTAGGATGCCTCTAAAGTGGAAAGCGGACATGTCCGCTATTCAATTAGTTCTCAGCGATGTTTACCTGAACAATAATTGCGTGACTATACAGGGTGCTTCAGCGATGATAGCAAAAGATTAAACTGTGGGTAGATCTCGTATCCCATTTTGCAAAGTTCGGTAATGAAGAAGATACAGCCTTTCAAATCTCACTTTTTTCGGATTCCAAAAATTTACCATTCAGAAACGTGTCAAAAAAATCAACATAAATTATCATTTTCTTGATTTTTTTCAGGTATGGTTTCCGGAGTGGTTAGAAAAGAAACTTTGATTTTTTCAAATTCAGTTTTTCCTTCTCTACAAGCCATATTCTTTATATCGAACCCCCAATTAGCTCAAACTTTAGCATAAAAAATATAAATCGCCTCATTCAACTGGACAAAATCCAAGATGTACCATTTTTCAGTGCGTACCGTTTTCTTTTCGAAAGAGGGACTTTCCATCCTTTTCTTCAACATCTGTCAAAAAAGGAGTGCAAGTCCAAAGATCTTTATCTTTTGTGGTTAAATCAAAGCAAAAATCTCCAAGATCGGACAATGGACTGGAGATATGATTTTTTTTTCAGAGTATGAAAAATTTGAAGAATTTTAATTCGAAAAAAAAACGGCGAATACGGAGCGACTTATTTTCATGCCTCTACAACATACCTACCTATCCAAAACCTATGAAAACTCGTCATCATAAGTGTAAAAAGTGATCGTTTTGGCATGGAATTTCAATTGACTCAGCTCACTCTTAAGCCTTGATTCAAGAACTATAAAAAGTAATCATATTCGAAATTGAACCGACTCCAAAAAGTCTTGAAAAAAGTTTGAAAGAGTCAGTGACGTACCCACACGTACAGTCAGAGTCATTGTACGTCACTGTTTGTCTAAGTTCATTATTAAGTGACTAATTAAGTAATATTGAATTAGTCAGGAAATTAAGAACATTGTATCACACTATCAAATACAAAATCAGAGCATACATGAATATTGGAGACACACACGCGTCTCCGCCAATTACAAGGCAATGATAAGTAATCATAATAATTATCACGGTCAAGTCTGGTATTCAAAACACAAGGGCTCCTGTTTTTGTGCGTATCAAGTTTTAATAGCTCGTGTTGTAGTATATTGCCATAATTTATTGGCTGAAACGGGCATTGCTATAGAACTAGTTATGCTTAAAAGTAAGCTGCTGGTGCGTGTAGGTACCTAGGTTTACCTCCTAACACCACCGGGACAGGTGAAAATTAAAAATTGAAATTTTATTTTTACAATGGGAAACAACATTCTTGCTGTACACAAAAACTGAACTTGTTTAAAATGCGAAGGTTCGCACCGACGTCTTTATAGGCATCTGATGTAAATCAGAGGAGCAATAATAATTAGAGGCTGGTAGGCTCGTCTCATCACGCCCCCCATCACGCTCGATTCGATTCACATTGCTGATTTTTGCCTACAAAGTGTGAAGGGATCAGTGCCGTAACTAGGGCGTGGCGAGGGTGGCATTTGCCACAGGCGCAAAAATTTCAGGGGCGCAAAATTCAGCTTGGGTAATACCTATTACTTATTTTTTTAATTTTTATTTGAAATTTTTACCTGAAGTAAAAAAAATCAAAAGCGGCTTTTTCTACCACCTTTTCATGACATGATTCAAAACAGCCATAAAACAGATAAAATTGAAGAGCACGGCGCTGCAAGAAGTAGCATGCTGAGGATGGAGCAGCGCTCGCGCTCGGCGCTCGGCGCCCTCCGTCAACGCCGGTTGGTCTAGGTGCTTTTCAAGTTCTAGCCTGATTATTACCGCATGTATTTATTTGCACTTTGCATCAAATAAATACAAGAGCGCCGAATCAGTCTGAGATGAGACCTCTCCATATTCTGCAAAAAATTTTCACCTCTCGTTCAGTAAACTGAAGGTTGTCAAGTCGTATTTGCACTCTTTCGGCTCGATACCAAGTTGGGGCTGAGACTGATGTAAGTGCGATTACTATAGCAACGGCCAATCAGACCGCTCTATTTGGCAAGTTACGCCATCCTAACTTTTGCGCCTGCAACTTGGTATCGAGCCCTTTGTCGGCCAAGAAAGATTATCAACAGTAATATCACAAGTGCTTAGATTTTCACGATAATTTTGGCCTAGCGATCGCGAGTGCCGGCTGTAGCGATAAATGCCCGACTCCGTAGGAGGAGGGCATTTATCTAGGGACAACCAGCCCGAGGGAAACGCTTGGCCAAAATTATATGGGAAAATCTCGAGCACGAGTGAATTTTGATTGATTATTGCAAAAAAGAAGTCCACAGTGACAGCTGTCAGATTTTGTTGTTTACATCAATTTTATTCCGTTGCCATTGACAGTGGGATTTAGACAAGTGAATATTATCCTTGTAGGTCTAATAATCAAGGGCGTTGTATGTAGTAATCAACAGTAATATAACAAGTGCTTAGTGTTTTTTCAGTTAAATCGTTTTAACCCGAAAACAACTGTCAATCACGGGGGGAAAGTAGACCCGATATTATCTGAGTAAAATCCCGAGACAAAGTCGAGGGATTTTGTCCAAGATAATATCGGGTCTACTTTTCGAGTGATTGATAGTTTGTTTGAGGAATTTAAAACATTTAACTTGAATAAAACAAAAGGCAAGAGTTGAATTCAGCAGATTATCGCCCAAAAAGACTACTAGTAGAAAAAGTAGGTCCAATGTATCATTGTATTGAACTGTCAATTCCAATTTCCCGTTGATAAAAAAATCAATTTCAAGAGAAGGGTAAAAATAGTTTTTTTTCTTTTTTCTAATAACTGAAAACACTTGTGAAGCTCACTACTCAATCAAGCTAATTCTGCTTGGCTAAATAATAATTATCTTGCCATGAGTGGTAGTTCACAACACAGTAGTTTCACATGGGCGGTAGACTGGTAGAGCTAAAAACTGAATGTCACTAACAGCTGTTGACAGCGCTTGAAAGGAGAGTGCATAGTCGTGGACTAAGGAAGGGGCCTCGTTGCTTAAAACAATGCTGGAACAAAGTCTAATAGGTTGTAAAATTGTATTTTAGTAAGTGGAAGACCCTTTAAACGCACCAGTACTAAAATTTCAGTCCCAACAAGTATAAATACAGTCGTTTCAATCACATATTATTCGTGGGCCCAAAAATATTCCAATCCGGTGCTAACCTAGTGTGCATTAATCACCTCCTACTGTGCATTAATCGATAGCTTAAACCGAGTCACGTGGGTCTCATTCGGTTATTCTGATTGGTTGAATTGAGTATGTGGGCGATAATCAAAGATATCTCCAGTTTCAATCGATAAAACAGGTACGTTAAGCTTATAGAATTTTTGAAATGGTAATTGTTGACGACGACTACTTCTTGACTAGCATTTTCTAAGAGTTAGGCAACCACTTAAACAGCTATATAGAACGCTTCCTTCTTGCATGTACTTACGTCGTAGGACAAGTAATGGAAAGAAGGGGCATTTTACAGTGGAAATAGTGGTTTCCCCAGGAAACTACGGTCGACGAACGTGATGTTGTGGTGGTGTCTACCTACCGTGAAAAGTTGGTGGCTGAAGTCGAGAAGTAGTGGTCGTCAACAATTACCTTTTGAAATTATTATAGACATATTTTTTGAATCGAAATCCAGAGAAGTTCAGCTTGGTGGTTGAAGTTTCAAGATTTTTTTCATTTTCCATTTTTTTTTGTCATAAAATTTATTTTCAGTTACTAACTTGGGTAGGTATTTGAAATAGGGTAGCAACAGCAACATGCATCTTTTTCCATTTTGATTCTAAATATTTTGTCAATAACTTGACAAGTTTTGTTTTGATGTAAAATTTTTATCTTTGTCATCCTATAGGTACTACATACTAGTATTTTGTTACTTCTTGTTGAAGACTTCATTGTGTGAAAAGATTATCGATTTGTCTTAATGTTTTTATTTCTGGGTTGGATAGCTCGACTGCAAAAGAACGGACGGTCGGGAGTTTGAAAAATTCTTCTATAGGAGCCGCATGAGTTTATTTTTGATTTCACCTATTTTTTATGGGAGATCGAGTGAAAGGTTTTAAAAATATGATAATCATCTTATTTGCCATTTTCAATTTTTTTAGAGATAAATGTGTTCCCATTGTGACCAAAAATCCGGAGGGAGAGGAAATGGAAGCTTTAGCTTCCAGCTTGAATTTAGGATTATTATTAGCATTATTATTATCATCTGGGAAAATTTTCAGCTGCGGCGCTCTAGCGGGGCCTGGCCCCCTTGGGATGTTCACTTCCTTGGGGCGCACAATTGCTACATTGCCACAGGCGCCAACAAGGCTAGTTACGGCACTGGAAGGGATCACTATACTACGTTATCGACAAGGTGGAAGTTCACGCTCTGTGAAAACGGGAAAATTATTGAGCCTGATGGTGGGTGGATTCCAGAATGGATCTTTTCTTGATACATACATGGAAAGCAGGTTGAATTGAAAAGTCCTAAAAAACAACCAATCATGTAGGTAGGTAGATAGCTAACTGCCGAGGTTGCGGTAAACAGGCGTGTTTCCACTGAAAAGACATTGAGGTCTGTTTTTCAAAACTAGTCTTTCAAAACACAATAAAGCTATTTGGCAGTCGTGAGAGTTTGAATCAGAACTGTTGGTTTTTTGGAATTCTCCTGGAAATCTGATGGCTGTAACACAATAATCTAACTTTCATATTTTTTAAACTCAACAATAGTAATTTGAAACTACCCCGTTTTCATCCAAATTTTCTCAACAATTCCAAGCTACAGTTCTTTAGACTTTTTTGAAATACATGATTGTCTTATTTTTATTGTTTTTATACTCGTCTAAAACATTTTGAATATAGAGTAGAACTTTTCTAATTTCCTTGAAATATCCTTGTGGTTATCAACTTTTGCTTGAATTTTCAAAAGTACTGCTGTATGATATGATTGGCACTGATATTATTTTAGTCAAATATAGCTGTTCAACAGAAGAAATTTGCAATATTTTTCACAATTTTTAAATCGCGTTTTGGAAATTTGTATCGGACTTGGCCTAAAATTTTAAGTAAGAACATACAAAGTGCATCGGTTTTCAGATATTTTTATTCAGATCAAACAAAACATGAATTTGAAGAAAACTTCAAAGAAAAAAAACAGAAAATACTAACAAGTAATCATAGCCTTCATTGCAGAGAATTCGTGGTCGGAAATATTCAGTACACTACAGCACCATAAGCGTATGGGACGGCGTAAGAACCATAGGTACCATAGACAGCTGGATATCCACCATAGGCCAAATATTGTGGGTTGGGATTTGGTCCAGGGGCTGGTCCAGGCAGAGCCAAGGCGACGGCCAACAAGGCGAAGAAGAAGAAAGCGAGCTGTAGACAAATACAATTGCAATTAAAATCTTGTACGCAATAATACACAAGTTTCCAAAACACTTACGAGCTTGTACATTTTGATAGTTGCTTAGTTGATACTGTGGGTCAACACTAATGCTGTGAGCTTGCACCCATCCTCCTTTTATATCGGATTCATCTAATTTTCGGTCATATGACTAATGACCGGGACCCGACACCTGGTTAACATTGGTTACTGCTTTTTTTTTTTCTTTTGAGAAGAGAAGGAAATGAGTATCTACTACGCCGACACACCTAATTGATATGAATTACGCTGAAAAAAGCTTTGAATAATTGATATCTACTCCGATTTTCTTCGAATAATAATAATAATATTGTTCTGCGGTGGATATAATTATATGCGAAGCTTAGGTGTCATGTAAAAAAGTTATGATCGAATTATCACATCAGGTGGGCATGTTTGATTTTCATGCTGCAAAAAAAGGATGACCGACATTTTTGGGAGACGCCGGATCTGGATTAGGTAACCCAGGATATTTTGTATTGCCCTGATATACTTGGGTAGGCAAGTATAGGTACCTATGTTAACTGTCTCTATTTTCAACCTTTTGCTGTCAGCTTCTGTGATTATAGATTCGAATGAAGCATTGTCGAGGGATAAGTGGGTAGGTAGGTAATTTACCTTATAATTTTATGTCAACAGGTATACCTGATTCTTTGGACTCCGGTGAATAATTAAGCAACTAAAGTTTTTTGAAAAAAGTAACATCACATTGCGATACATTCATGGTTTATATTATACTTACTCAAAAGCATGATAAATTGAATTCAAGAGCATTTTATTTCTATCATCAATTTTTTATCTCCGTCCTCTAGTGAAACTATTTTAAATTCAAATTCATGAAAAAATCAACAAGTTTTTTCGTTTCATTCTCACATTTACAATTTACATTAATCATACCTACTTACTGTCATAGGTATTTAATTTAATTACTTAGGTATTAGTTGGGTTCAAGAAGATTAAATTCTCTATCTTTGGATATTCTTAGGTAAAATAATCCAATACGGAACAAGATTCAGTGATATATTTCCAAATTTGAATATCAGGTGAGTAGATGTTGACAGAATCGATGCCCTTCAAAACAATTGCAGTTCTTTTTTTGTAGTCAGAGAAGAAACCTCGTTCAGCAAGAACAATACAGGCGTGATGAAGAAAAAGTGACGTAGAAAAAAATGAAGCATTGAAAATAGAGTTGAATATCAAGAAATATATCAATGAGGAAAAATAAAGAAAAGAACAAAAAGTTGAAAAGTGGAGAACAGCTAATAGTGGACGTGGTACAACCGAAATAGGTCAAATAGGGAATATAAGTTGCAAATGATGATAAAGGCAAACCACTTTGCAGGGTTACAACTGAGACCTAAATAAACGATTTGACCCGCAGTGCTTTTTTTTTCGTCCCTTATGATTTGAATAGCGCCCTTTTTTCAAAATGGTGGATATTATCTAGGGGCAGAAGGTATCGAATAGCCTGGTGATGTCCAGCTTAGTAGAAATATATAGGGCTATGTCTCAATGGGTTTCTGGGACATCAAACACTATTTAAAAAAATGGTGGAACATTGCCATCTACCGCAGGCAAATTTGGTGGAGGCGCCAAAAGGAATTTAGTACTGTCATAAGAAAACTGCTCTAACATTTTTATTTTTTAACGGATTTAACTCAAATATTTAATTTTGTGAGAAAGTAAATTTTTCTTGTAACCTTATACCTTCCATTGAAAACAGACGTTCAGGAATGTTTAACAAAAAAAAAATTATTCGAAAAAAAAAAGATTTTTAATATTTTCTATTTTTATGCAATTTGTCCCATTTGTAGACTTTGATGTGTCCTTTCTGAAGTTGCCTTTTCCGATTTATATCTTTGCAGCACGCGCCGCCATATTGAAAAAATTATGTATGAAAAGAAGTTTTTGACAATATCTAAATTTTGGCCCTTGTGACATTACAATGTTTGTATACATATGAAAGCACATTCAATTCTCCACAGTTTGACATCTGAACCAGATCTATGCGACCCACGGTTCTTGAGCTAGACCTTCTGGAAGTATCAATTTTTGGTTCCAAAAGAATTAAAAATCACTCCTTGGGGCTGTGCCAGGTCCACCAGTGTTCAGGATTTGTGATAAATGACGACGCGTTATTGGTGGGTAACTTGATTAGGACATGGTGGTGATCCAGTGGTGAAATCCGGTAGGCGCGGTCACTACTTAACACCGAAAATTGATACTTCCGCAAGCTCTAGCTCAAGAACCCCGAGTCGCACAGAAATGGTTCAGGTGTCAAATCGTGAAGAGTTTCATACGTACATGAACATTTCAATCTCACATGGGCTTAAATTTAGATATTGTCAAAAACTTCTTTTCAGATATCATTTTTTCAACATGGCTGTGCGCACTGCAATAAAGATATAAATAAATATTGTTTTCTCCTTCTCGACCTTACATTCGGCCATAGAAGTTTTGACAATTTTATTTCAAACTTCGTTATAATCAGTTTCCTTATTCACAATCATGATAATTCCTACAACTACATCATTTATTATTATTATTATTTATTTTAAGATATAAATCGGAAAAGTGCAATCTAGAAATTTCACATCAAAATCTACAAATAAGACAATTTTCATGGAAATAAAATAATTTAACACCTTTTTTTTCAGATTATTCTTCAATTTTTAATTCAATATTCCTCAATGTCTTTTTTATGGAAGGTATAAGATAACAAGAAGGATTTACTTTTCTACAAAATGGGATGTCTTGTGTCAAAAATCGGTTGAAAAATAAAAATGTTACAGAAATTTTCTTATGACCGTACTAAATTCATTTTTGGGCCTCCAGCAAATTTGCCTGCGACAGATGTCAATGTTTCACCATTTTTTCAAATAGTGTTTGATGTCCCAGAAACCGATCGAAACAAAGCTCCATATATTTTAACGAAGCTGAACATCACCAGGCTATTCGATACCTTCTGCACCTAGATAAAATCCGCCATTTTGTAAAAAAAGGGGCGCCATTTAAACTTTAAGGGGCGAAAAAAAGTACTGCGGGTCAAATTGTTTATTTTAGTCTCAGTTACGATCCTGCGAAATGGTTTGTCTTTACCATCATTTGCAACTTGTTTTATCTTACCACGTCCAGTATAGCATAAAAATATTGTGAAAAAGAAAGAAAATAATAAAGAGAAAAAAATTTCAAATCCAAAGGATTTCGTGACATTTTGAGTATTGCCCTTCCCTTGCTTCTTCTTCACCATAGTCTCCCTACCTGTATTCCCTCCAATTATTTTTGCATTGGCGTCTCCCAACAATCATTATGTTTTTTTTTTCTGTATTCATTCCTCATTGCATCTTACGTTGATTGTAATTGTTGATAGAGTACTCGGAATACCAGAGAGACCTGTGGGCGGAGTCTAACTGCGCGAAATGAGTTCATCTAATGATGCACCTAGATTTGCAGTAAGATTTTAGGTTCGCCTGTGACCTGGTAATGGTCCACTACTCTAACTGTTGCTGTTCCTTGTGTTGCTTCCTCTATTTCAACACACGGACTCGTCGAAAACGATTTT
This sequence comes from Anaspis maculata, assembly GCA_949128115.1. Taxonomy (NCBI): domain Eukaryota; kingdom Metazoa; phylum Arthropoda; class Insecta; order Coleoptera; family Scraptiidae; genus Anaspis; species Anaspis maculata. The sequence goes on from OX421963.1 coordinate 70,240,368, forward strand.
TATTTATCTGCTCATTTCCGCCCACAGGTCCCTGTGGTGTGCCGTCAACTCTAAAATTCCTCTTTCACCTCTTGTTCTTTGTCGTTTGTAGACACATTGATAGGTGTGTGTTTTAATAAATAGGTTTTCAAATCTGGCTTTTAATCTAGCTGCTATGATTCTGTCGGATATAACTTTCCAATCCAGTAACGCGAGCATAACACGTGATAACAAGCGTGTGCATTTTGAACTCTATTTTTGGTTGGGCCATTCAATAACAATAACAATAATTTTGTCTTTATTCATACAGACTATAGTATAAAAAATATATATTGTTTAAAAACGGTCAGAATTAGGACTTCAAGGGAGAGATCTATGGAAAAGTAATGGACGAATCAGGTTAATACACTGCAAGATCACGTCCCTTTCGGAAAATCATCTGTCAAATCTGCTATGACGTAGGCCACCGAAGCCCAAAGTGCGGTGTTTTTATCAAGGGCAACTGGATCTTCCACATCCATCGTATCAGCCGGTGAATGGTGGTACCAAAAGTATTTATCATTTTCCGTCATCAACGATGCACCAGACAGCCCCTCCGAAGTCCACAAGTCAATATCTGATCCAACACCTCCCGGTGAAGCTACAGCTTGCGTTGCGTTGATGGGTGCCAGCAGTCTAGAAACAATATCATGTTTACAAACAACTTTCATACTAACTGTACTCATACTTCATAACTTCTTCCAGAATGCATCCACCGACAGGCCCTGCAGTATACTCTATGCCTGTGGGATTAAAAGTACCAATGTCGGATTCCATGAGAAAAACATGGTTGTTTAATTCGTCCAAATGAGTCTCGTTGTAGTTGAGCGCTCCAAACAATCCAGTTTCCTCGCTGGTCCAAAAAATTGCTCTGATTGTTCTCTTTGGCCTCAATCCAAGGCTATTCAACACGACTAGAGATGCCCAAGAAATAAATACACCGCCACCGTCGTCCATAGCGCCTTCACCGACGTCCCAGCTGTCCAAGTGTCCGGACACTACCACCACCTTTTCTGGGTAAGTCGTTCCTTGCAGTTCAGCGATCGTGTTTCTCGATTTGACATTAGGTAGGGTTTGTGAGTCTATCTTGAGAAGAATTTTCAAAGTCTCGCCTTTATCTTGAAGTCTCTGCAGCATCCTGGCGTGTTCTATGGTTATACATGCTGTTGGTATTTTGGGAATTCCGTCTTCGTACGCTTGCGCACCGGTGTGAGGATTGTTGAGCGAAAAAGGCGTAGCCGAGCGAATAATGGTGGCTACGGCGCCGGCTTCTGCCGCACGGGCAGCTCCATGACCTCTGTATTGAGTCGTAACTCCGTAAGTAACATACTCTTCATTGAACACTACAATTTTTCCTTTTGCCTGAAACATTTTTGTACTCATGAAATAATATTTTTTCAGAAATATTATTTTGTAGAAACACAACGTACCTCAGTAGCTCTTAAAGTCAATTCATCAAAACTCTTTACCACTAAGACTTCAGCCAAAATGCCTTCCGGAGGAGTGGCGATGGTCGTACCAAGACCCAAAATTGTCAGCTTCTCTTGTTTTGGTTCGACTAGCTCTGCAGATTCTGCACCTCTGAGCAAAATTTTCAAATACTAGTCACAAGGTATTTTTTAGATTCGCGCTCTTCAACTCACCTGATCCAGTGAAGTATTTCAACTTCCTCACCGTGAACATTGTCCAGTCCTTGGGCGTTCGAAATATCCAACATGTAGTCTATGGCGTCTTCCAGGCTCTGCGATCCGGCCATTCTCGATCCAAATTTATCGACCAAATTCGCCAGTTGGTTGAAAGTAAAGTTTTGAAAATCACCTTTTGTGGTGGCATCGATGATTTGTTGGACAACAGGAGCGTACGAGGCTATTTCTTCTTTAAGGGCTTCAGGCAAATTGCATTGTGCTGAAACCAAATGGAGCAATAATGTCAGTATCACGAGTGGCTTCATTTTGGATTGATTAAACACAATCTAAATGAATTGAAGTAAGAAGTCTATTATATACCTATCAATCAAGATAGGAAGATTTCTGTGGATTTTACTTGTCTAATCTGAAATTTGGGGCAGTGTTCAATTATCAATACCTAGACAATAATAAAATTTGCTCCATGGAGTACCTAGGTGCTCATAGTATCAGTATCTAAATACGGAATGAGTCTGCATTTCATGTGGTCCGATTTAGGTATGTAGGTAAGTATTTCTTATCTAGAGATTAAAACAAGAGGAGAACTATCGGCATTCTAATAGAAGTGGCAGGCGCCTAAATTACCTAATAGAGTTGCAAATATATCACTTTGTATCGAGCGGTCGAATGAATTCCCAATAAATAAGATCAGGTAGGCTGTTGCCTGGTCAATTTGAGGAGTCCAAAGCTGCATTTGGCTAGGGTACAACCTGCCCAAATCAAGAATAATTTTGATCACACGGTAGAATATTGTCGGACCTTGCTATGATGCAAAATTTTCGCCTTCATCTTCATAATGTGGGTACTGGGTATCTCTGTGTGAAAATATTCGACGTACTTGTGTAGGTAGACTTGAGTATTTGAGAAAAATGTATATATAGACAATACAAATAGACAAGACCATTATGTTGTCACGGATTTTCACGGTTGCGTAGGAACCAGGCGAGTTCATCATTCAAAAAAAGGTTGGCTGATTTTTGATGCCCCAATATCCGTGACGACGGTGGTGATAACATATAGGGTAGTATCAATAAAAAATTAGCATAAGCATTTGCTTAGATTTTTGAGGAGTTGCTAAGCAGACTATCCCTAGCAACGCCTATGAAATCCAAGAAAATGCTTATGCTTATTTTTTATTAATACTACCCATTGTATTCTCTATTTGTATTGTTTATACCTACTTACACTCATATCAGAATAACTAAAACCGTAGCCGCATCATGAGCAATGAGCACGTCCAAGGACTCCAAAAGTGCTTTTTTATTTCAGACCAGGGGTTTATTATTATTATTATTATCATCTTCGTCATGTTCGACTTTTCCTGTAATTGTTATTGCAGCGAATAAGTTTTCTATCTATCGATCTATCTATCTATCTATCTATCAATGTAATCCCGTGGGATTTTGAAAGAAGGAGCATAACGACTATGTGGAATACATCCATTCCTTAGATGGCCAGCAATCACACCTCACCGGGTGTTTTGCTTGAATTTCTTGCAGGGAATTTATACAGGGTCAAACAGAACAAACAAATATGAATTTGTAGCTTCAGACTAGAGGAAGAGGTGGAAAGCTCAAACTGCAAACGTAACTTGATTTTGCTATTGTGTTGATTCCTGCCGAATTTGTTCCCAACCTATCTGATAAATTTCATATAATTGAATAACAAGTCTTTGAACTTTGACATTTTTCAATATTTGGCAGATGACAGACGGAGAAATACTTTTTTGGACACATTTTTTCAAGGGCTTTCATATGACATATTACAAGTCAAGTTCCGTAAAATATTACTACGAATTTTCCAAAATCAGATTCTTTTTCCTTTTTTTGTCTTCTTTGTATTTGGGAAATCAGCTGATCCTTCCACTGAAAATCTCGATTGGAAGAAAACACGGACATCAGATTTAAGCAATCATTTTTCACTTCATGGTTGGAACTAATCTAGGGTAGGGGGTGAAAATACCTTCTCAGAACTTCCAATCACACAAAGAGCTGAAATAGGTGATACCCTCTCTCAATGACCTTGAATACTCTTCCGAAATGTAGAATAAAAAGTTTAAAATTGGTCCCAGACCTCTTTAACCCTTTACCGCAATTTAGTTTCAATCATGGGGTGAAAAATGGTAATTTAAATTTGGAGTTCGTCTTTTATTCCAATTTTTCAATCCAAGATGTTTGACGAAGAAATCAACTGGTTTTTCATACACAACGTTGATGACATAGGAAAAATTATCTGATTTTGAAAAATTCGTAATTTCATAACGGGTTGATGGATTCGAATTTGGTTCCAACTCCTGGGAGGAGAATTAAAATACCTTCAAAATTATGTGCAACTCGACCCCTATTCACATTTGAAATTTTTGAAAGGGCAGTGGGGTGGATATGGAAAAATTAGAAATACGCTAGTTATAATAATTCAAGCTCCCCTCGAAAATAAAATTGACATGTTTCAGCGTTCTTTCTGAACAAAATTGTGCAACGAAAAATTAAAGGTATTGTGTTAATTTGATAAGTGTCTTATTTTCCATACTCGAAAAATCCTAAACAAGCTTTTGGCGGCAATTGACTGTCAAATTTTTCTGGAAAAAATGAAAAATTTTGTTCTTTGAATCAAAAAAATATACTCTTAGATTATTCCTATGTGTATTAGCACGTAGGTACATACATAATATAGTTTTATGTATAAGAACTAATTGAATTGGTACCTTCAGGACAATTCCAACCTTGTCGAACAATAGCACCATAGTTATTCTCCTTATATGATTAAAAACTATAAAATGTTGAGAAAATGTCACGCACGCATTCTTGTGAATAATATGTAGCATGTAATGCGATTTTGATCCATAAGAAAATCAAAGAACAAAGTTCATCGTCTTACACTGTTGAGCTTATATTCAAGGTCTGAAACTTTTTTGTTATTAAAATGTAAATGAAATTAGCGCATGAGGATCACTACAACCTCCTGAAATAAACCTGACTGCGAACCCGTGCATCCTGTTTAAAACAAATTGGTGGCTTCAATTTGTTTTCCAAATTTCTTGTGCTTACTGGAAGGTGAAGTAAGCGCCCAAAATTACCACAGTGTGTTTGAATATCCACGTTTGCTTTTGTTTTGGTTACGTTGTAGGTATCTCAAGAGCAACACCGTTCTAGAATCTCCGCGTCCAAAAAATTCGAGCTGTTGACCTTTTTTATTTGGGCAAAAACAGGTCTTTTTATTGGTGTGAAAAAAAGTAGCGTATTATGGAACCTCGAAAGCGCCACATCGCTATTTTTATTGGAATGCTAATGGCAAAAAAACATTCTATTGTTGTTGTATTAGGCAAAAATGGAAATAAATATTAAAAGAGATTCTGGGTCGGGTACGATAGGTATTAAAAGTATACAAGTATATACCTGCCTTCTCCAATGATAATGGGAAGCTGATTTTACTCAATAAGGTTCTTGCTGTTGATATATGGAATAGTTTGGTTTTTTTGACCCTACATCAACTACGAGGTTACAAGCAGGTTTTTCAGTGGAGGATCTGGAATCCTGGAAAACAGGTCCTCGAACAGGTCAATTCTCATACCTATGCGAATATTCGCAAAAAATTTTGGTGATATTGTGATACTGACTTGTTGACTTGAAGGTTTTGCTGACTCTTCATATTTGAGTTCAAAATTTTGAAAATTTTGCGAATATTTGCATATGAGAGTCCTAACGTACAATGATGAACTGATGCAGATGCAAGCTGTTTAAGAATCACCAAAATATATATTATCGTAGGATAAGAATTTAGGAAATTTGACATGTAGGTACCTACCTACAGAGATTTCTTAATAAAAACTCATACAGTTTTTGACACGGAGTGTACACTTGTACAGATTTGATGCATTTTGGCTATTCTGTTCTCAATGGGCAATCACTTACCTAAGTAAATGAATCTGGAAAACTCACTCACATTATACATATATTGATATTTTTTTGAATAGAAATGAAAACAACATCCATATTCCTATAAATATACAACTTTATTGAATAAAAATTATAGCAGTGGCAATTTTAATATCACAATCATATTACGAACTATATCATAAATAGATAATCCAGGAAACGTTGTAGGTCAGAAGTGCTCTCCGAAGGAATTTGGGCCGCCAAAATCGCCAAAATACTTGATGTCGTAATTAGCCACCCCAACGTCACCGGCAAAAGCTTGATCGTCTCTCAGCGAAAACACCGTTTTGATCTGAGGCATCCCTTGGACCAAGGCAACGAGGAGAGCCACAAGAAGCTACATTGAAATTTTTCAATTAGGGAAAAACAAAGTGCGTGCGAACAATAAAAGAACTTACGAGAATTTCCTTGAACATGGTGAAATGTTGCAATCTGCGAACGACAACAAACCGCACACGGCTTCGTAAACAAGAGTGGCTGGGGATTGGAAAGAACAGGAAATATAAGCTAAACCTAACCTATTAGAATTTCATCATGTACCGTTTCGAATATTTTAAACAGGAGTCAGGCCCCAATCGTGTGCATTATCCGGGTAGGTGACTGAAAAAATAGAGTGGGTGTGGGGAAAACCCGCGAAAAAATTTTGCTTCTCAAGTTGAATTTTCTGGCATTTATTTATTCATAAATGCAAAGGATTATAGCGGGGTTTATTACGTTATTAGCCAAAAATTCTCTCATCCCTTTTGTTCACTACCAAATCATATGCTAATGTATTTCAATATTTAATATTTTTTTGCGGAAAATCGTGACTGATGATTTATTCTCAACCTAAGCAGTAGTACGTGTGTGTTTGTGTGTTAACCTAATTAGAATTCGAAGGTCGAAGGTCTTACCATCTTCCTTTTTGGTGAACACACCTCCAAAAGTTTGGGTATATAAATTCTGTGAGATGCGACAATTAGATATTCAGTTCACAGCAATCGTTGTAAACACTTCAATCAACATGTTCAAAATTGTAAGTACTTAGTGTGGAAGAATTGTATTCCTTGAATTATTAGACTTGCAGAAATCTTGATATATTCCTATATATTCTTCGCAGATTGTTCTTTTGGCTGCCCTTGTGGCCTTCGCCCTTGCCGCCCCCAGAGCCGCTCCCCAGCTGATCTACTCTAGCCCATATTATGGTGTCGGCTATGGTGTTGGATACGCTCCGGCTGTAGCCTATGGCGGATATGGCGGGTACTACATTTAAACCAAAAGGGAGAGGAGGGTGCAAAAAATGTTGACGAGTTCAAAAAAAAAACTGTATATAAAAATGAATTCTTGTTATTTTAAATAAAGTCAGTGTGTGATATTACAAGCTTGACTTATTTTATTCTCTAATGCCCGATTGCACAAAGGTGGGGATGAAATTTTAGTTCGGTGCCAAACATGGGATCGAATATCAATTTAAAAACTATATAAAATGCAAATCCGACTTGTCCAAAGCAAAACTATGATGGGGATTTGAAATCTAGCTTCAAGCGGTTATTTGGGTGCCAAAACACATATACGACATAACCCTTTCTTCTTGACTTGCAGATTTTTTTCTTAGTACTAGCTGTGGAATAGGCCGTTATTGACTTGCTTAGAGGCCGTTCACTCGTTTTTCACAACCAGTTGGGGGACTGTCACATTATTAACCTCCTGTCACATTTCATATTTCTAAAAATCGTTACAAATTAGGATTTAGGCTTTGGCGCCTTTATACATAGTTGGCGCGTTTACATTTTACTTCACTTTTGAATATGAGTATTTGAGCCCATATTTGGTACCGGAATAAAATTTGATACCAGTTTGCGCAATCGGGCATGAAGTTCCCGTCTTCCCTGATTTTCCTGATTTCTTGTTGCGAGATATGTGATCAAAGACAAGTGATCGTTCACGCACAGTCAAGTAAAGAATTAGGGCCAGCCTCTTACTTGGACACCACTTCAGCTTACACTTATTTCTTGCTTGATTTACGATAACAGCATTGATTTTCTTACCTGAACCTACATAATACAGGGTGACAATGACAATTTGAATACTTCTAGTCCCCGATGTCTTCTCAAAAAACATTTATCAAATAAAAATCCCGAGACCGGTCGATTTGATATTCGAGATGGACATAACCTGATCAGCTCATAAGTTCAATGGTCCTCGAGTTGGTCCTGCTTATTCCCTGAGGCAGGGTGGGGCCACCCTTTTGAAAATTTCAAATGAGAAGAGGGGTCAAGTGATAGGTACATCAATTTTTAGACTGAAACGACCCCAGCTATCGTCTTGTACCGCTGAATGGGTAGGGTAGGCAACCCATTATACTGGCATTTAATTCAACTTATTTGAATTAAATCACTTTTCCCGCTTGTGGAACCGCTTGGCCGATGATCATCTAGTATCAGGACGACATCCCGTTGTGCCTCTCTTCTTGTTGTTCGATTATAGAGTTCTCGAGATTGTTGAGATGGGTCTGACTACGAGTTTGAACGCAATAAGACACAGTATAAAATTTTAACCTAACATCAATCTATTGAATTCTATGTACAATTCAAAATGTTTAAATAGTGGCTCGCTCCTATACCTAGTCCTACCTTCACATCGCAGGCTAAATTATCTAAAAGATCTAACCTATTCCCGAAGAGATAACTTTCCCCTAATTATTCCAGACGTCCCAGCACCCAACCCTCCGACGAACACCTGACTCTACACCTTGACCGACATTTAATTCTGGTTGGCTTTCGCGGTCCAAAGTTCCTTTTGTGGATACATCAGATCCAACATTTATGTTAGTGTTAGAGGTTATGTTAGGGTTAGGCCCGGCTTCTAGACAATGCAAAGAGAAGAGTGACTTCGACCACGAATGCAATCTAAGATTTGTGGGCCGGTGTGTGCGGTGGCCCCCTTTTTGTGGAGCCTCTTTTCAAAGGCTAACGCTCTTTTTGGGCTATGGTTCTCTTTTGCCCGTTTGGAAGGGATTGGATATGGCTGGCCTTTGTGGGGGCTTTAAACCTGTTTTCGCCGTGAATTGCCCCCAACGCTCAGAAAGATTCCCATGATCGAAAGTGCCTATAACCGGAAATGTTGAACCAAATTTCGCCCTTCCAAAAACTTTCGAACCGATGGTGTACGCGAAACAATTACTCAAGTCAAGGTACTAATTTAATGTGAAGAACGTTTTGAGCACGCCCCGTATACGCGCTAGTTCGTTGTTGTTTAGCAATCTGTAAGAGAAGGCCGCAGCCAGGAGAAACAAAACGCAGAGAATTGACTATACAGGGTGTTCGCCGAAAAGCTGATGCGGAGAGGCGTCGAAATAATCTTTGCCCTAACACGAAGTAATCGCCGTCTACACTATCCATGATCGAGCCCTAATAACAATTCATTTTTACAAAGTCCCTATTTGAACGGTGGCGTCGCTGGGTACCGGATTAAATTCATCAGTTTCGAATAAGAACGTTTCCATTCCCGGGACAACTCTACATGGAAATATCAGGAACTGTCGTGGCGCTAAAACAAAATCATTAGTTTCAAGGAGGGGGGGGGGTGTCCATCAATCCGATCAACAATTGCGACTCTACGGCAGGGTCCGAACCCCGATCTCAACGCGATTCTATTTTTCCAATTACTTGATTTTTCACGTAGTTCTCAAAATTCACATTTTCCGAATAACTAGGAGCTTCAGAAACGCAGAGGAAGCTCACCCGCGAGTTTCCAGATCTAACCCACTAGGTCCGGTGCTCTGAGTACCGCAGTCACAAAGCCAAGTCCAGAGGGCCCAAGAGCGCGAATACCTTTCTATGAAGGTATCCAACAAAGGACGAGGCTTGAAAGTGGCTGTACCTGACGGCAGACAGTAGCGCAGACACCAGCACGTGCAGGCAGATTCAGAATGCACGCGTGAGCCCCATCATACATTTTTCCGACAAAGCCTAACCGTAAGCAACTATCCCAACTCACCAAGACTAACCTCCCGCTCGTCGAGGTCATCACTCCGCCACACGAGATACCGAAACGAGAGACCTCATTTCTATCGGGCCTGGTTCATTTAGGGGTTTTAACTCGACATCCTCGAGGTGGGCTAGAACTCACCGTCGAGGGAACGCGACTCAGCATCCTGGAGGGGGTTCGAAACACTTCGTCAACGGGTCCAACTCTGCGACTTGGAGAAGGGTCGAAACTCAACACCGGAAGGGCCTTGGCACATCGACCTGGAAAAAGGGCTGGAGCTCGTCGTCGGAGGGCTCTGACTCGACACCTGGAGGCGGATCAAGACTCAACGTCCAAGGGCTCTGACACGACATCCTAGAGACGGGTTGCAACTCAACGGGGGAAGCAACTCATCAGTCTCTCGGAGGGTCAAAACTCAACCTGGAGGGTTCTCGACTCAGCGTGCCCCCAAGGGGACCAAAACACGACTCCGAAGGGTTCCAACTCGACTTTCTCCAGGGGGCCTTTGAGACACATCAGCCGGGGGGAATCGACTCGTCATTTTCCAAGTGGGCTGGGGCTCATCATTGGGGCTTCGACGCTTCGGCCTCTAGGAGGGTCGCGACGCAACATAAACGGGTTCTAACTCAGCTTCCTCGAAGGGGACTAAAACTCTTCGCTAACAGGCCCGCAGAAGCACTCGGCGACGGACGTGACAAGTCGGGAGCGGACGGCAGCCCAGGAGGATTGGTCCAGGTACCACGGTCAATCTCCGGCGATATCCTCCATTCCCAGCAATTCGGAATAATTTTTCACATCCAAAACGACCGCGAACGGCGTATAGCCGTGAAATTCCAATGGGTAATTTACTCCACTGGCGCTGGGACACCGGGTGACATCACGTGAACATCGGATGATGGCGGCGGCGAGCGGGCGGTCACACGGCGCGTCAACATAGCAGGAGTACGGCAGCAACTAGCTGGGTCAATGTGCGGGAGCTTTACTTCATATGCACCAATTCACCATTTCGTCGGACGTCAAGCAGGAACGGTTATTGAATTCTCGATGAGGGGCAAATAAATTATGTTGTAGAGCTTTGCGGGATTTACACGAATGAATTAAATAGCTAGCGACATCTTTTAATGATGCCTTGACTCTGAATATTCACATTCTCATACCTCGATTGCACGGCTTTGAATTATTTTCCTCCGGATTATTTTCGGCCCGCCAAATGCGGGTGGCTTCAAGACCTTTAAACGCTCATCATTTTAGAGGGAAAAAATCGAACCAACCGTTTTTAAGATCTCCTAAGGCAGGTCAAATTTGAATGGATGAAGATGTTGAATAACACATAATTTTATATAGGTAGTGATGCCGTCTGGACAAGACAAGACAAGAGTTGCCCGACTCTTGTCTTGTCTTGAAATATCAAGATTATTTCAAAATTTCAAGACAAGACTCTAACTCTTGATGGAAATTTTTCAAGAGTCTAGATAGACTCTTGAAATTAAATTACTATAAAACCAATTGTTCCAATAAAAATACGTGACAGAAATATTGACATCTTTTAGCAAAAACAGATAAACTGTGAGGAGCAAGGAGCACTTTTCGAATAGAGACTACGCTCCAATAAAAATCTGCTTGGGTATACTAACGTTCAAATTTCGAAAAAAAGACCCTCTTTTATTGACACTGAAATTTATTATTGGTGTAAGTAATGGAAGAAAACGTTGCCGCCGCCACCCCTGACCAGTCAGTAGACGTATTTCTGCGATGGAGTCTTATAGAAAATGACAAGGTACAATTTTATTGTCCTAGGTTGATGTCTGAGTAAATATAGTCAACTATTGTTGAGTTAAGAAAGTATTCAAAAAATCTGGCACCGCAAAAGGAAATAGAAATGCAGCTCATCGCAGTCCATCGCCATCAGCTCAAATTGACTGAATAAGCAAGACAAGAACAGTACCAGGTTGCCACATGAACGTCGAGAAACAGTCAACGAAAAAGAGTCACAGTAAAAAAAAGTCAATCAATCAACTTCAATATTTGCCTATTTGGTGTTCGAAACATTGCTGCTGCACGGAGAAATGTGAATAATCGGATTTAAGCAGGACCCAGAATTCCCAGATGTCGTGGTGAGGACGTGGTCCAATATTTTTGTCAAAAATATACCGATTGTTCGCAGACCTGTGTCAGGTTCTCGCTTGTTTCAACCTGACGCGGACAATAAGACTCATCTTGTTCAAGTTATGGAAAGAACACCAGCTTAATTGGTACACAGCCTTGTAGTACAGGCCAGTTAGATATCTACCCGGAAATTTCAAATAACGAGCTAAAATTTGGAGGGGATCTTCATAAGTTCAGTAGAAACAAACCCTCAAAAGTCCCCAGAAATCCCATTTGGGCAAACGCCGATATCTTGATTTTTCATCCTACTTCAATTTTTTGTTTGTTTTTAGTCGCCTGTTCATCAACAAAACATCACAGCGACTCGCTCTTTATAAATTTTTGCTTCTCCAGAGGTTTTTAAGAGTGGATAAGCGTAACTCAAAATTTATAAATCATTAGTTCAACTCAGAATCACAATGTCAACACAAAAAAATGATAAAATATAAAAAATGGAGATCTTGTTATAATAAATAGTCCAAATGTTAGGCAAAAGCACCCTGTATTTCATCGTTAAAACATGCTACTTGGCATATAAATGTTGTATGTATGGACCATAACCATGGACCAGAAGTGTAGCCATCGGCGACAGACATGCAGCTCTGAATACAGGCTGGAAAAGAAAAAGGAAGAAGAAAAAAATGTAGCTCATGAACCGAAAGAGGTAGAGTCGCGTAAACATAGCCTGTTGTTCATGCCCATCAAGCTCCATCAAACCATCCCAGATGTACTGAAGCGTTCCTGAAATATTCTGAAAAAACTGGTCTTTTCCATAAAAATTTAATTTTCAAGTAAATCAGTGAATTATCAAAGTATAGGAGTGAAACTTCATAGTTCTTTATTCAGTAATGTAACAAATTGAAAATGATCGGTAGCCAGTGCCTAGGCCTATCCCCAGAAAAAAGACAGTTTCCTTTTTTTTCTCCTCCCGAGGGCCATCTTGCGTTCACTATTCACAAAATAATTAGGAAAGTGACTGGTACTTATAAGGTTGGTGAAGTACAATCATTTTTCCACAAAAACAGTAATCTCAACATTGAGAACTGCTTCCTTGTAGAGTAAACATTGTCTTGACTTTCTTTGCTCATGATGGCTAAGATGGCTTTCGAAAGGGAGAATTATTACGTCAGGCAGTTTTATGCCTCACATTTTTTCAAGTCATCAACAAAAATTTATCATCATCAGTGAAAACGTTTGTCCATGCCAGTGTGAAAATTGCAAAAATATTTATATAAAGTTTCATCGTTATCGAATGCATTTTGAGAAAAATCTATTACCACGGAAGGTGGGAAATTGGCATGGAAATAATTTGATGAAATTTGATGTTAACAGTGATGCTAAGAATGGTGAGAAAAACGGGTGAGATGTGTCCACTTGTGGCATAAAAGACGAGGAAGACGTTCTAGAGTAGAAAAGGGGAATTTCAACTATATTTGGACCTCGATCAGGGCAGTAGGCGAAAGCACCCTGCACTTTATGGTTGGAACATGACACTTGGCACAGCGAGTGGCATAGTGAATGTTTGAAATATACTCTTCCAATTTAGAAGTGTAGCCATCGGCGCCAACCCTGTAGCCCCTGCATATAGGAAAAAGAAGTGGAACATCCACGAAAATTTTAAGCTAAAATTTTTTGAGTCTTTATCGTTCTTTCTGCGTTGAACTACCTATCGGAGACTATAAAACAGTGTCAACACCAAATCCTATCAAATTACTTCCAGGTGAATTTTGTGGCCATATACTATTCCCAAGCATTTGATGGCAAGGAGCCCCTTATAATTTTTGAAATGGTACAAACTTAGTCTGACCAGCTGCCAGGAACGAACCTCTTTATACATTGATGATGATGATTTTGGTGGACTGATTTGACAAAATATGGGGCACAAGGATGCCTGATGTAATTCATTCCTTTAAAAACCGCATTAGCCATCATGAGCAAAGAAACTCTGTAAAACCAGTAACAACTCGGATGGGAAATACAAGCCTAAAACATCGAATCAAGAACCGGGGCCATAATTGGCCCATAATAAGCCATTGCACTTTGATAATGAGTGTGGTTTCTGCACTGGCCATGGCTGCAGCAAAAGGTCGGTGTAGGTAGACGGAGATGACAACATTTACCTATGTGCTGAAGATGGAGAGGAGTACACGCATCACTATGCAGATTCTCCCGTTGCGAGGCGCCGGCGTATCAGCTATATCCCATATACACTTTCTATTTTCTGTAGAATGACTTTTTGGAGCAGAAATAAAGTGATCAGCTGGGGAGCTTCAGCTGATGGCACCTGCAAAGTTTTGGAGCGAAACTATTCATCAGCGGCCAACGGCCGTATTTTCCCAGCGCTCCAGCTTATCACTCTATTTTTGCTCCAAAATGTCATTCTACCTACTGGAAATAGAAATTGTATGGGGTATAGAGGAATATTTTCACCTTATTTGATTATAATATGTATACTTAGTTAAGTTGTAACGAAAAATTGAAATAAAACTGTAAAAACTGAGAAAAAGTTGAGATCATGTTAGAAATCAAGATGGCGGCGTTTGCCCAAGTGGGATTTTTTGGGACTTCCCAGGGTTTGTTCACAGTAGCTTCCTAAACATATCCCCAAAATTTCAGCTTGTTATTTGAAATTTCCAGGTTGAGCCAGTTTTTATTCTAACTGGCCTGTACTATTGGTACATTGGAGTGATATCTGGCTGCAGCATGCATGTTGTCTGAATCATTTACTTTTATTGGCAAGAAACACTTTGTTTCGCAGTCTTACTGGCCAAAAGTCTTATCGAGCTGCCTTATTTATTAGAAGTTGCTATCTGAGAAGGCGCAGCTATTTCGTGGAGAAGTGGAAATGAAGATGTTGGAGCAGCCCTTGAAAAAAAAAATCACTTGGACGAAACTTTCGCATGAGAACCGGAAAAAAACAGTAGAGACATACGACATACAGAGTCTGATGGAGATGTCATGTGAATATATAATCATAAGAAATGAACAGTTATCCGACATGGCATCTTTCTGGCAACGCTTCTCCGTTCTCTGATGCAAAATTGATAAATTAATAGTGAACTGCCACAACAAACCGAAGATCAAAATGTCTTCTACTCATAATTATATAAAATTCACAACATACAGGAAGATGCTTCATTGTGTTGTTTTGTTTTTGTGTTGTGTAGTAAATATTCATGGACTGTAGACTGCCTATCAGATACAGCGTGACAACAACGGCCAATGCATAATGACATGATGGCCTGCCTAGAGCGCAAGCGCAGAACAGGTTCAATACTTCATTATTCTTCCAATTTAATCTCCCAAATTTCCAGTTGTTTTTTTTTTAAGGACTTTGAGACGAGATATTTTATAAGTAGTGATCTCGGTAGTCGGTTCTTTGGTTTCAACAAATGAAAGAAAAATAGTATAAGAACCCACTGCAATCATTTCCATTTCAAGTAAATATAGTTTTGAATAGGATTTTGTCATACCTTTTACGCTTATTTATGCTATTTTATATTGTCAATAAACTCCGTAAGAAATCTCCAAGCAAATCACACATTCAGTAGACAATAAAAACCGTCAACACAGAGGAATATATCTGATTTTTTTCTTTTTCTTTTCAAGAGTCTAATCAAGACTCTTGATCTTGACAGCCCTAGTCTTGTCTTGTCTAGAAATTTCAAGACAAGAGATTCTAGAGGTCTTGTCTAAGTTTTGACGCCTTTTCAAGACAAGAGTCTAGAAAGTCTAACTCTAGACGGCAACACTAATTTCATAGAACTTCGTGACTGATGATTTATTCTCAACCTAAGCAGTAGTACGTGTGTGTTTGTGTGTTAACCTGATTAGAATTCGAAGGTTGAAGGTCTAACCATCTTCCTTTTTGGTGAACGCACCTCCAAAAGTTTGTGTATATAAATTCTGTGAACCGTTTTTAAGATTTCCTAAGGCAGGTCAAATTTGAATAAATGAAGGTGTTGAATAACACATCATTTTATAGATTTTCCAACTTTTTTCACTTTATCGCCCCCACCCCACCCCCTCCCACGATCACGGCGGTAAAGTTTCTCTTGGCATGTGAAAAGAATCAAAATCGATCCACCTGTTCTCAAGTTACAATTTTTTTCTTAATTCGAAAATGTTCAACTTGAAATGCCTTCAGAATATATACCACTCGACCCCTATTGATATTCTCATTTGGTATCGGAATTTCTGCTGGAAAAAATTGTTAGAGAAGAAATCGAGGGTGAGATGTATTCAAGTTGACACCCTGTATTATTACGTTCAAGAAAACAGAGTGTGATTTGAATATGTGTAGGCTAGGTGGCGTCTTTGAATTTAGTCCTTAGTGCGAAATTAATTAGATCGATTCAAATCCAGTTCAATTTTAGCCTCTCAAAACTGAAGGGCCGTTGAAAAATTGAAGTACCTAAATAATCATACAGCCAATTTCTGAACGTTTCTAGGGTCTGCTAAAATTTGAAAAGCTGTTCACGTTTTACAGAATTGCCCACTTTGGCTCTTAAGTGCGCATTTTTTCAATTATCAAATAAAATCTTCATGAAAACTGAATTATTGGCGTAGCGAATACTTCGCACCTTCAGTATTTGCCTACATCGAAATATGCATTCCGTGGAGAGGTAGGTAGTAGAAAATACTTCATTTTAATCATGAGCTATGATTTAATCGTTGTTTTAATTTGTGAGTGAATAACGAGTGTTAATTCCAAACCGAATCAACCTAAATGTATTGAATCAAGACCGGAATCCAATTGGCACTTACGGTGACCAGAAAGATCTATACATGCCAAATTGCAGTTTCATTGTATTCCTTTGTTTGCATTGTTCAAAGGCTATCTTTCTTGTAGATTTGGAAAGATTTTAAAGAGATCTAAATGGTGGATATTTTGTCAAAGTAATCTGAGGGCACAACAACTCATCAGATCAATATTCCGGCCATCAGTAGTGGGCCACCTTGAATAATTCTGATTTTTGCTGGAGACTACGACGCGCAAGTAAGACACACACCTGCATAAATGGTGGAGGAGCCGAATATCCAGAACTTCTGAGATAGAGGGATTTGAAGCTACCATACTTGCGGGACCAAGGAAGGAAGAGTTGTTGATCCTGTTGAGTGAATTCAGATCAGCGATAGGACCAGACCAGGAGAAATGCGAAATTTCTGTCAAGAAGGCGATTGATTCCGCAGTACCTTATTTCACCAGTTTAACTTCATCCTCAACTACCTGACGAGATGATGGATCTATAGCATCATAAGTAGAGAGCGGATTTATAAGTTTTTACATGTTCTATTCGCTAAGTTGGATGCAACTGTCGACTTGCAGCTTGACGTTTCCACGTATAAGGAACCTAAATACCAAGTTTTATTTCGCATATAATTTATTATTTTGACTTTTTACCGCATACAAATTGATAGTCCATATAATCGCATATAGCCGCATATTTAGTCCATATTTTTGCACATAACTGAATATTTGTCACTATTTTGGCCATTTTATCTATATGTGCGAGAAAATCACGATATTTTGATTTCAAGAAAAAAATAATTTGAATTTTTCGAAAAAAATATGTATATCACATATTTACTCGCATAAATTGCTCTATTTGAACATTTTTACCGCATATTTTTATACTCTTTAAGCGCATATAAACTGCATATTTGGGACTTTTTTACCGCATATAAATCCGCTCGCTAATCATAAGTTACCGACATCATAAGTCACGACAGAAAACCTCATCGACAGGAAAATTCAGCTTGGGACAAAAAGCTCAATAACGGCCGAAGGTAATAACCGAGGTAATAGTCCTCGGGCATCTGACGAGGTTCTTGTCCTTTTCTGTGCCATAACTTTTTTTGTGTCCAAGCTGCTTTTGAGTCTTCCTGGTCGATGAGTTTTGCTATTGCAACTTTTTTTTATAATTCATTCATTCATAACGATTTTTTTTAATTGAATTTACTTGTCGAGCATTATTATGTTAATCAGCTTAATCATGTGCTAGTGGTGACAAAAACTTTACGTTCTAATTTATGAATTATGACATGCATAGGCACACCTATCCCAATTTTGTATAAAAGCTCCCGGTTACAATTAGATGAATCAGTATTTCATCAATGCACAACTTCTTTAAAATGTTCAAGCAAGTAAGTACTAAGTATCAAGTACTTTACAACTAATTGTTGTTATTATTTTGTTATTTCGAACACTCTAATGCTATTTGAATTGGTTTTATCTATTTTTTTTACCTTCCTGTGGGCGCTAGAAAATAATAGCCTCCAGTGGCGCCCGCTGTCTCTGAGTTTGCATTTGAGTTGTGTTTTGAAAAAAAATCAGTTTCCCTGCCATATTATAAGTAGCCATGATTCATGCTTGAGCATGTGAGACCTACACTTTTTCGACAAAAAACACAAGACAAATCAAAGAAAAAGAGAATCAAAAAATTATTACTAATTTTTTTTTAAAGCAGAAAACACAATAATAGGTATGCATGAAATCTAAGTAAAATGAAACAAATTGAAATTTAATTTCAAATGGAAACGGTTTTTCTCTTCAAGTATTTTGTCGCATTGAAAATGTTATTATTAGATAAGAAGACAGAAACAACTATCACCTAGATTACAACAATGAAGGGGTCCATACAGACTGTGGACTCACAGACCAGAGTTTTCTGTTGATAATTGTTTTATTTGAGTATGTTCAAAATACTTATCAATGGCTAATTTCAAGTCGGACTTGCGCCCGAAATTGCGTCGAATTACCATGACAACGGCGCAAAACAGCCTGTTTCAGCAAGTTAGGCCGCTGTATTTGACAATTTGCACCCCCGCAACTTTTTTCCACTTGACTAAAATTTAATTCGTTATATACAAACTATAAATTACGACAAGTTCTAACAAAAATAAATTTCAGATCATCGTTGTGGCTGCCTTGGTCGCTTGCGCCCTGGCCTTGCCGGAACCTGAAGCCAACCCTGCCCCCGTTGCCAGACCAGTAGCCGGACCATTCGCCGCCCCTGCTGCCAACCCAGCCGCCCATGCCAGACCCCAGTACTACGGCTATGATGGATTGGGATACGGATATGGAGGCCTAGGATATGCGGCACCTGTTGCTTATGGAGGACTCTACTACTAATTTTTTTGTGCAATTTAATAATAGTGTGAGTGCGAGAGTGACGTGTTTTGATCGGCAATAAATTTGAAAATGTAAAACCGTATTTTATTCTAATTAATGCCGTCCATACATCTAATGCGCACTTTGGAAAAAAAAAGCTATATTTTATTGAGTTATCACCCAATGAAAGTTTTATTGTGATGATCTGGACAGAGCTAATTTAGTGGATATCGTAAATCAGTTTTTATTGGGTGGGTGTAGTGAGGTAGGATACCTGCGGATGGAACAACTATGAATAAAAATTAATAGATATAGATGGAAATAATATTTGCTTTTGCTGAAATGAGTGACATGTGATCAAATCAGCAGGGGCGAAATTATTTACAGATGCATGCGTCAGAGTCATAACAGCCTATGCACTACAATGGTCACAGAAAGCAAGCAACACGTGCTGACTTGCTGACTAATCAGGTAATCAGTCTAGCTGTAAATTAATGGGCTTATTTTAGATTGGTCAGCATCACAGCTTCTTGATAAGTAGTTATAGTTAACATTCTGATGCGACAATTATATAGGTGTGCTAGAGTGACATTGTGACACAAATGACATGAATGGAAAATGGAAGGCTCTCTCCACGTCCGAGTTCACGTCATTCATCGCGGGACAATACTTACCTTATATACTTATATACTTTCCTTTTCATGTCGGTTGGGGGTCGGGAAAGTAAAATTGAAAGCGTTTCTATCCACCCTACTGGTTATCATCAACCGTTATCATCACAGATTGACGTCAGACGCCCGAATTTTTGTATAGTAGTCTTACATACCCCAAGAAACAACAAATCAAAATTATTGGAAATCGATCTCATACCGACGCGACGTTCTGGATTTCCAAGTCTGGGTACCTGGAATTTACCAAGCTCTACTGGAACCAGTGGCGTTACTAGAGGGGCGGTTTCGTGGTCAACTCCCCCCCCCCCCCCCATTGGCCATCGAGTTTCTTGAAAATTTTTCAAATGTGGCGCCTATTTGTTAGCTTTGCTCGCATTGCTCGACCTATATAGCGTATAGCGTATATATATAGACCTATATCGTTTTGTATAGCGCTTCCGCTTTTTCTATCAATCGATCAAATAATAATGTAAGTGTGATTGTACCATGCGATCAACAAAATTCGGAATTGAGGTAGGCTGTGACCTGGTCAAATTTCAGGATGTCAAGCTGCTTTCGGCCAGAGCACAGCCTACCCCAATTCCGAATTTTGTTGATCGCATGGTATCATTGTTATTAAGTATTGACGAATTTCACATGTGACGCCACCTCTCGGCGAGACTTGGTGCGTTGTCCGAGGAAGTTTCCGATCATTCGGCCCGTCTCTGCGACTGCCCGGTTTTCGTTTTCGAATTATTTACCCCGGCCAGTATTTCAGTTTTTAGCGCACTTCTCCAAACGGGAAGGCGCTTTTGTCCTCGCTTTGTCCGTCCGTCCGTCCGTCCGTCCGTCACAGCATCTAGTCCTAGACGAAAAGGTTTTTGCGAAAAAATTTTACTCCATTGGGTAGCTCATGACCTTGTATCCCGAACCAAGAAAAATCTCGACAAAATAATAATAAACAATGACAATAATAACAATTTAGTGCGACGCCGCATCGCCGTTGAATGTTGCATTTCAGAAGCCGGCCTGATCTCGAAAGTTATCACATGCGAGGAAGTACCCGATCTTATCATTTTACTATTATACATATGTGGAGTTATATTTAGAAGATGATTTGAACTTCATTTTAATGAAAATTTCACATCGGTGCGAGGTGCAGGCCAATAGTTATTAATTTTTGAAAATGACTCCGAAACTACGGCTTGGCCGCAAATGATTTATTCGTTGCTTGCTGGTGCTTGATATCCTTTCCTCCGAACAAAACGAAATTCAATACAGAAAATATTTCAACTCGAATGAGTAGCTCATGGCCTTGGTACGCGAATCAAAAAAAATTTCGCCGAAATAATCATGAACAATAAAAAAATAACATTTTGGTGTAGGGCGGCTTCGCCGATCAAGTGCTGGCATTCGCGGTAAGATGTAGAAAGTTGCGATATGCAGGCAACTACAATTTCTTAATGAAATACATCACTGCATGTACGGCATTACATTTAGAGAACAATTTGAACTTTCTTTTAACAAAAACTTCACTTCGATCCGACCGTCGGGTCAATTGTTATCAATTTTTGAAAACGACCGCAAAGCCACGGCTCGGCGCATATTACACGACCCTACAAATTTAAAATCAGACGTGCCGAAATAGTAATTGAACATTTTGAAATAGCCAATACTAGGTACCTGAAGGATAATGGCACTCAAATTACGAAACATGTTCGCTCAATAACAAAAAAAAAAGTAGAAGTAGAAAATTTTTTCGGTTTTTCGATAAAAAAAGAAATGCTTCAATTCAAAGGTGAACCCGATATTTGTGTTCAGGAGGTCGAAACCAGTCGGAGAACATTTTTTTACATAAGTAACAGAATGACGCTTTGGCCGGTTTGTCTGTCTGTCTGTCCGTCCGTGCAAAAATTAAGACGCTGTACTCCTTCTCGAGAATTGAAACAAGAGTCTTGGAACTTTTTTACGATTAATAGCTGATGTCTCCAAGGGTGGCCAATGGGCACTATTTTTGTTATCCATACATCGTTATCATTATTCTCAAAAAACAGAGATCTCCTGTGCACTTCGATGAAGTTGAACTTCTCCTCGGGAAATAAAGCTACAGCCCTTGAAGATTGAACTTTATCCGGTGGATAGCTTAGGTCCTCAAGGACCAAATAGGCAGGTTGGCTTCCATAATTCGGCCGCCATCTTGGCTGCCATATTGAAATTTCTTATTAGTGGAACGATTGTCATGAAACTTGAAACTTATCCTTGTCTAGTACGATCATTCTTATTTTCAAGCCAAATTTCATTATTGCCCCACCATCTTGGCCGCCATATTGAAATCTCTTATAAGTGGAAGGATTTTTATGAAACTTGAGAGTTACGCTTGTCTCGTACGATCATTCCTATTTTCAAGCTGAGTTTCATAATTCTGCCGCCATCTTGGCCGCCATATTGAAATCTCTTGTTAGTGGAACGATTTTCATGAAACTTGGAACTTATCCTTGTCCAGTACGATCATTTTGATTTTCAAGCCGAATTTCATGATTCTGTCGATATTTTGGCCGCCATATTGGAATTTTTTGCCCATGAGGCGTATTCGCTTGTTTTGGTTCACTCCATCTTAGTTCCTTCAGCTCCACACTCTCCCAACAAATCAGCAATTTAATCACATTCGAAATAGTTTTCACTCTTTCGGACAACGTAACCCAGGTGCTTTCCGATGGTGAGTTTCTACCAGTGTCCGCTCCTACATGAATTTAATGTATTTATTGTTTCTAGTCTTGAAAATGCTGTGAATTAAAGTTCAGCAAAACGTCGACCAAAAAGCAATAGTTTCATTGATCTCCCTTCTACTTGGTCAAAGCCCATACCATCATTTTACATACATAAAAACGCAAGAGAATAAGCAATTTAGCAAGTTCACCAAGAAGCTTGGTTTCGAGGCGAAAATCCGCCCCCGGCGGGGATCGAACCCACGACCTCCGGAGTGGTAGTCAACCGCGCTGACTACCCACACCACAAGCTCCTTCTTTCCAAACATGTTTTTGCTTTATTGCTGTACCTCGTTAGTTTCGAAATTATGCCAATAGTGACCGAGTGGTTGAATTCTTATGATAATTTTGTAGATTTAGACGAACGTATTCGTGTTGCTCGACAACACACGAGTTCGACGACAAGTCGACTGTCATTGTCAAGTTGGTGGTTGGTTGGTGACAATTCCACGATTCATAGTTCCTGTGGGAGCTTGGCAGCCGGAGAAAGTTTGGCAGCTCACTCCGACACCGTGGCGTAGCTAGGTGTTCAAGGACCCTGAGGCTGTAGGCGATTTACATTTAAAAAACGCCACCTGGTGTAGAGCTCGGTACTTGATCGTAGAGGATATTTTTGAGAGGAACACATACTCCGACGTCTAGTAGCCTAGGTGGGTGGTGGGTACTAGTGACTACCTGCAATACCCACAATATTGACATGGAAATTTGACAAGTTGAAATAATGTGAAAAGGGATTTGCATTTGAGTCTCTTATTTCATGTTATGGTTTGCGTATTTAGCAGGCTTGTAGTAGATCTAGCTCCAGAGGTCCGCAGCTGAAAGACTACGCCCCCAGCAATGCACCACATTGCGGTAAAAAAAGACGACGTTCATGTCCCGAGCACAAAAGAAGGTAGCTACGACGAGCTCATTAGAATGACAAATGTGGATCTCCAGCTGAAGTCCAAGCAAAAAATCTTTAGAAAAAAAGCGAGGAAGAAAGGTAGGTGGTGGTTGACTCTGCACGGCCAGCCCGAGGTGATTTTTTTCTTGGCTGGCAGGCTGGTCGACGGGCTTGTGTGTTTTCCTCCGTGCGGATGTGACAGAGTCTGTTGCTCTTCCTCAGGCGGAAGCTATGGATGATTTAGAGAAAGGTCTGCGACGACGCTGGTCATCAACATGGGGCCCAATAAAAAGCCTACGGGGTCACAAGGCTTCACAGGAACAAAAGTTTGCTTGTAGTGGACTGCACAAGACAGCAAAGTGACAGTTTTGACATGCCACTAATTGACGTAACAGCCAACGTTGGCCTACGACAACTTACACCTCTTTTGACAATTAATTCCCTGAAACCTCCTCTATGAAACGGCCATTTTGCCCGATAAGGTCAATCGCCTATTTCGAAGACCCCACAAAAAAGAAGAGATTTGAGGGAGGTCAACGCCCAAACATGTTCTCCTAGTCCTCCAAACCCACCTAAATAATAGTATAATTATCAATAATGGAGATAAAAGCTTCCACATCACACAAACTTCAAAACTTTGATGAAATGTGTTGGTAAAATAACAAAAATTAAATTCCTCTCTTACGAACCTTTGCATTGGCGAATTTTCAAATTTTGTGGGAAAAATTATAGGGTTATCGACCCCGGAGGGGCCTCTTGAACTCTGGAGCCCTGAGGCACTGCCTCGCTTTGCTCATTAATAGCTACGCCACTGCTCCGAAAACGTTCTCTCTGCTCAATATAGGCCACTCCATTATTTTATTTTGTTTGCGCATCGATTTGGCCGAATATTTTCTAATTCAAATTATCAGGCTGGTATGATAGAGCGCTATAGGCTGTAACGGCCTATGGTTCAGATTTCCGTAGTGATGAAACAATGAAAGGTAGAAAGGTGATTTTTGCAATATCTCAAGAATGCGATGTCTGTTCACTTGTTGATCACATTGGTAAAACTTGTTTCAGGACCGAAACTGCACCAGCCTGTGTGGCAAATTTCAAGAAAAAAAGGAACAAGAATCATTGTACTACTGGAAGGCCTGGAAAATGAAATTAGACCAGAATCCATAATCAGCGCAGTCCAGGCTGAAATGATGTCTAGATATAAGTGAAAATTCAACTTGATTGAATCATCGACTTTGCAGTAATCGTGGAAGATTACAGATGCACATACATATACACAAATACACATATTGCTCTGAGAATGCCACGTTAATTGTCTTGAGGGACTTTGAACCATAATAGCTGCCTTCATCAGTATATTCTGCACGATCTGAATACGTTTCCTTTTAATGTTGGTGCGGGGAAGGAAGTAAAATATTACTGAGAATATAATAACTAGCTCAAAAAAGATCTTCTAAATGATCCTATGGGGTGCCCTTATGCCCTATGCATGATTTTTTGCCAAGCTTGGAAAAAAGAGAACGACTCGAAGCTTCTGTTTTGGCCTAAAACGCATTTTATCCAACATTATAATTATTTTTTAAATTTATCCATAGCGTAGCAACAACTCAGTCAGTGGCAGCCGACAAAGCTCAACAGCTGGCCATCTCTGTATATTATTTGCATTTTTGTTCCGACATCATCCACTCAACTTTTTCATCTGTGCCAGGAAATACTTGTACAGCTCAGCTCCCCTTGGAATAAAAAAAAAAACTCAATACACATCCAGTGGTAGATATTCATTTCTCATAATTCTGCCGTCAACGGTGAACTGAAATCTTCTGAATTAACAAAACTAGACGGGTCCCTTGAACCTCGATAATTTATAAATCCGCTTAGATATTGCAATTCCTCTCAACCGTTCATAAGTTAATTAATTTTTTCTAAAGATTGATGCGATTGTAGACACTTACTGAAAAAATCGCAAGCAAGGCACTTGATTTTCAGGATATCAAGTTGGGACTTTGCGTCTATGTCTGCATGTGAAATAGATTAGGGTATTTTTTGTCGGTATAAGATCGCTTATTTCTGTTGTGGCAAGACCTTGCTGTGACACATTGGTTTTGATAAGATTTGACGGTCCATAACTTCATTTTACGTGTTTGTTGTGAATGTTGTGTTAATATACATGGGATGTGAGGACTCTCGAATAAGTTGTATATGGATACAGTTCATGTTTCCAAATTGACGCTTGTCAAAATCACCTAAAAATTACAAAAAATTTGCAATTTTCAATGGGAAAAACAAATAAAATAGTGTGCAACACTCGTGGCTGATAACACAAATGTTAAATATAGACGCAGTCCGGATCTAAATTATTTAATATACACATCATAATATACATAGGTATGTACAGTAAACAACTTATAACAGAAAAGGGCGTAAAATGTGGCTCGCTTGAATAGCTACTCGATACTGAATGTTCGGAAGTCTTTTCCTAAAAACTAAACACATGTGTTCCGGGGGTGCTGTTTCGCCTGCACCCCGAAGCCCTTTGCCCAAAGCACGTCCTTCTCGGACATCCCGTAGCCTGGGTCCGGCTAAACATCCGCTTGTTATTTTTCCACGCAAGATGCTATCCGACACATACTAGCCTCTTACAGAAAAAAAATGAATTTTGAGAAAATTATTTTGGGATTTTGGGAATGTCAATAGGCTCAGACCAAAGTATCTCCTTGTAGCTTCCGAAAGAGATCTGAATGGTGCATGAATTTCTGTCAAGGAATAAGTAAGCCTGCTGCGCTTGATTCCGCAACGCCTTATTTCACAAATTCAACTCCATCCTTAACATTATTGACAAAGGTATAGGGTATCATCCAGTATAACTGATAGGTAAGACGGTACGCGGTAAGGTACGCGGACGAAAGCTCATCAAAAAGTGCGCTTTTTCATATCTTTAAGATGAGAAAATAACGAAGCTTTAAGGATTTTTCAAATTTATTGCAGATCAATCATACAGGTCGTCATAATTTTTTGTCTAATAGTAAAGTCCTCCGTAAGCCACTGGCGCAGCATATCCCAAACCGCCATATCCGTATCCCAAACCTCCATAGTAGTATTGCGGTTGTGGTCTGGCATAAGCGGCTGGATTGGGGGCGGCATGGGGAGCAGCGACTGGACGGGGAGCCGGGCTAGCAACAGGGCTGGGGTTGGCTTCTGGCAGAGCCATGGTGCAAGCTACCAGAGCAGCGACGACAAGGATCTGAAAATATCAAATATTCCAAAGTGAGTAAAAACTGATTATAACAGCTTTTTTCCAAAAACTTACTTGCTTGAACATTTTGATTGCAGTTGTATTGAACAAATACTGATGATTCCTATTGTCCTGGCGTACCTTTTATACAAACACCACAGACTACCAATACAGACGGTCAACCGGCGAACAGGGCGATGTGTTTCTGGGTTGCCACTGCCAGGTGGCGTTCGTCCCGAAGTGTCGCTCCGCGGGGCGCGAGACCGCGCGTCACATTCTAACCGCCGAGCTCTAGAGCGGAACGTGATACCTACCCAAACAAGTGAAACTCGACAGTTACTGTGTTTCTATTACACTTTACTATCGCATCATACCCTTACTACCACTCCTACCACGACCTATTATTTATATTGTTATTCAATGCAGATCTGGACCTACACCATCATTTATTTCCCTTCATTCAAGTAACTAATTTTTAAATCAAGACTTCATCCAAAAATCTTTCATTCTCATGTGGAAGATTAATTTAATAAGGTACCTAAAGCCACAGCTAATAATAAGTGTAGGTACATGATTATATACCATTTTCATTTAGGCACTTCTAAATTTTCTTAGAGGCTTACAGGGACAATTGAAAGGGGGCCCAATAAATTAGGAATATTTGCCTTATCTGGTGAAAAAACTTTTGCAAAAATACCATTGTCAATTGTACAATAAAATTATTGGGGTATGCAAATCTAACGAAGGTAGATGAATTATTGATACTGAAAAAAAATTATGGAACGTCATTAAACATATGTGATTTGAAGGACTCCTTCAAATATTATGGAAAAAAAAATAGAAAACTGGCTTTTGACATAGTTCCAATAAAGAAGAGATGGGGCGATCGACGTTTGACAGCCACATTATTCAAATTAATTCTAAAAAGGTTGCAAAAAAATATCAAGAAATCAACAGCCTGTTCTTCATGGCCAATGTGAAATTCATTTGAACTTTTTGTTACATTCAATGATACATACAGTAATATCCAAAGAATGTGAATATTTTAGTAGTTCGCAAAAATACTCAAACAATTTTTTTGGAGCTGGTTTTCACTTTGTTAGCACTAAGAGAATGATTTTGATGTAATAATATATTGAAAATAAAGGTGCATACAAGTGGCCCAACGAAAACACAACGGACGGGTTTTTGGGCATTTCACCTCATTTTTTTGAAAAAAGCTCGGACAGGTCGATTTTTATATCGAGGGGGACATCTGAAACATACATTGGCGAGTTTCTCAAAACCCCTCAACCCCACCCACCCCACCTTTGAAATTTCCAACGACACCACCCACCTTGCGATACATCAAATTGAAGAGAATTAAATTCTCTCTATGAAAAAATATTTAAAAAAAAATTGAATCCTACCACTCTTCGTCCTGAAATTCTATGACTGCCCCGCTTCATATTTTTGACTCCTTAATTTTTTTTTCAAGTTGGTCCGCGTCATTCCAGCTAGTATCGAAGAAGAAAATTTTCAGTGAAAAAAGTGCTACCCAAATTAACCCCCTTGCTCTCCCCCACCCAGCTTAAAAATTCAACAAGATACCACCTACTTTGTGATACATCGAATTGAAGGGATTTGAATTCTTCTTCCGAAAACAATGTTCCGAAAATTTTCAACCCCTCCCCCAATTAATTGAACATTCAAATTATTTGAGGAGGGAAAGGGAGGTTTTTAAAAATTTTGAAAATATTTTTTCAGGAAGAGAATTCAAATCCTTTCAATTTGATGTATCGCAAAGTACGTAGGTAGTATCATTTTTTAATTAGAAGGGGTGAATTTGGGTGGCACTTCTTCCATAGAAAATTTTCTTTTTCGATGCTGTGCAGGATGACGTTGACTGCAATGAAGAAAATTGAGAGGTCAAGAATATCAAATCGGACACTCGAAATCTTAGGAGAATAGAAGGTGGGGTTGAAAATTTGGAAAATATTTTTTTTCAAGAAGAGGATTTGATTCTTTTTGATTTGATGTAGATATCGTAAAGTAGATAATGTCATTTGAAAGTTGCGCCAATGTATGTTTCAGATGTTGCCCTCGATATAAGAGTCGACCTGTCCGAGCTTTTTTGAAAAAAATGAGGTGAAATGACCAAAGACCCCTCTGTTCTGTTTTTGTTGGGACACCTGTAAAATAAATCTGTCTCTCCACGTAAATTGAAAAAGTATATTGCGACGCGTTTCGGCCTTACAATTTGGGATAAAGAGTCATCTTCAAAGCAATAAATGTGTAGAAATTGGTGTTTTTAAAAGTGAGGGGTTTCTAACAGCGGTTTCTAAAGGAGAGCACAAGCTATCTGCAAAATTGTCAGAAACAGAGGAATTGAAAAGTATATTTTTCATCAAAAGTAGACATTCTTTAATTGGAACGGATGGCAATAAATTTGAAAATTTGTGACATCAGAAGAAATCAGAAATGAATTTAGTGGTGGAGTGATGTTTTTAATTTTGTTGATCAACTCTGTTGTGTTTTTGACACTAAAATTTAGTTTAAAATTCAAGATATCTGGTAAAATTCTACTGAGGAGTTTTGATAGTTTATAGACACGAGAATTTTTAAAGACAACAATGGACCTCCATTGGATTATGAGGTTTTATGAATTTTTGGAAGGGCATATTATTATGATTGAGGAATTTTTAGGATTGTTCGACAATAATTAAGATGGAAAATAATTGAAATGTTTGATAACCCATGAATTGATTTCGATATTATTTCTATTCAAAGTAATAAATTGATTATTTGGATTCTTTTTCAAAATTTCAGAATCTGGAGAATTTAAAAAGTGTCTGTTTTATCGATGTATGAAATAAAGGTGTATATATTAATATTTATTTCTACAACAATGCCTCCACGAAGAGCTGACTCTAACTTTTACGATATTCACATGATATATTGTTTGTCTATTTGTATATATTTTTTTTCTGTTAGAGGCAAATAATGTTACTTTTGTCACAAAATTCCGTCGTAGATACAGCCTGTGATCAAATTATTGTTCTTTTGCTTCTAAACTGATTTCTGCTCATTTGCGCAGAAGAGTAAAAACAAGAATAATGTTTTTTATGCAAAATTGGACTTAATTGATTAAATTAACAAAAAAAGTCGATTTTTGGCTGACGTCCCAGTGCGTAGCTAGTACACCGCATGTCAGTTTATCATGGCAATTTAAATTTGTCCCAATTTTCTTCAATATTGTTCAAAACATTGCACTTTCAAAATTTTACACCTTATTGTTTTTGAATATTGTTGGTAAAATTCCGATGAAAACCTCAGATGGTACCTATAGCTACGTTCCAGGACGTAATAAGATGCAAATCGGCTACTGCTATATTTAATTTTAATCAAATGGATGAGTCGTATTTCCCATCGAAAATAAGATGAACATCAATCAAAACGGACATAGATGGACATAGAAAAAATAGTTTCCAGAACAACTAATATCAACTAAAGAGTGGTCGAATTTTCTCCTCAAAGTAGGCCTCGAGGGGTCTTCTTGGTAGCCACGGTTTTTCGCCAGATTTTCAGGAATCACAGGTTACTAGAGGAGGAATGTGTTCGATCACTCGTGATAACCACTTTATCTCATTCAAACAAAATTCGGAAATTGTGACCAAAATTACCTACCTAGCACCGTTATGGAGGAACATGGATTTATCATAAGAACATGGATTTATCACAAAGGTCGGCCGTGGTGCTTGTATTTATGGTTGTTGAATAGGCGATGTTTATAAACATGCCGCCGCTCGCCGATTTTTATTACCCTGCAGTGCGATAGCATGTGACTGCTGCGGCGCACCGATTCCCAGTTTTCACGAGCATAACACGCCGCGGCACCTACTGGTGATCTTTGTAAGATGCAGTTGACCGTCTGTATTGGTAGTCTGTGCAAACACTAAGCAGAGGTGTGTTCTAAATTAGAACACGATCGGTTTGTCATAGCATCTAATTAACATAACAAATGTGTAATTATTTTTTCGTTGATTTATTGAATAATGTATTGCTCGTGTAGTAAATCAGGTGTAAACAGAAAAAAAGACATCGAGTGACACCTGTTATGTAAGTGCGGGTGCGGCCTTCTGGAGTCATCTAAAAAACTCACTCCTCTTCGCGGCCGTCCCGGACAAGCTTTGGAAGTTTTTTGTCTTAGAGAAATTTACCAGAAGCCCACTTGTATAGCTTCAAGGTTACGCGGATGTTATGTTGGGTTTTAGGGCTTAGTCACAAAACTCTGTTTAGTATCCATCAGGATACTGTGGGTATATATGTCACAGAAGCAAAACAAAAATGTGTTATAGGTTTTTATTTCTTATAGACTATTGAGTAGGTACATGTAGGCTTCAGTAGTATAATCCGTATCCGCCGTAGTAAGGGCTGGCGTAAGCAACAGCTGGATATCCGTAGCCCAGACCATAGTAGCCATGATGTCCGACACCTCCGTAGTAGTATTGGGGTGAGGGCTTGGGAAGAGCCATGGCGAAAGCCAGAAGGGTGGCCAACAGGACGAGCTGAAAAAACACATTGAAATTAAAAGTAAAAATACTCAAGTAGGTATAGTACTGTCCAGTGGCCGTAAAAAGCGCGTTGATCAATTGTTTTTATAAGTCACTACAAAATGAAGCTCACATTCGAGGTTTTACATCAGTGCATTGAAAACTTCTTGAAATAAATTTAGCATGTTTCTAAAATGCCCGATAGAGCACAAAAGAGGTTTCTGATGCGACTAAAAAAGTCGTTGATAGGAATCAGTTTTATTTTATTCTTTTCGTCAATCAGAAACTTCTCCAAAAAGAAAATGCACTAGCTATGCTATAAAATTTTCAAAATTTCTTGAAATTTTTGGAATTTTTTTTTTGATTTTTGAAAATTCAAAAAACTAGATAGCATCGACAATACATCTTCCCTCAAGAAAGTCGCATGCCAAATTTGACCTTTCTATTTTCAAAAAAAAGGTACCAAAAATGATTTCTCGTAGACATGAAAAAGTGAATTAGTAGAAATCATTTTTGGTACCTTTTTTTTAAAAATAATATGCTCAAATCTGGCATGCGACTTTCTTAAAGAAAAATGTATTGCCGATGCTATCTAGTTTTTGAATTTTCAAAAATCGAAATCAAAATTTTATAGCAAGGCCCTCGACAAGGCCCGTACATTTTTTTTTGGAGGAGTTTCTACTTGACAAAAAAAATTAAATGAAACTGATTCTCGTCAACAACTTTTTTAGTCGCATCAGAAACCCCTCAAATTAATTTAGGTAAGAACAATAATACTATTGAATAATAATTAGCGTGATTCTAAGTAGGTACTTGAAGAAGATGAGTACTTACAAGCTTGAACATTTTGAACTTGTTGTAATTTGCTGCTGTGGAACAAACACTGCCGGTCCAATTCCCCAAATCCACTTTTATAGTAAATTTTCGGGGGTGTGTCTTCCGAAAATTATTACTTTTTTTCAGGAGTTAGGTCAGCAATTGGCATGTCGAAATTGCTAATGGTCTTATGCTAATTGTTTTATCAGTCAACACGTGTTGATAACATCGAAGAGGCGGCCTTCTGGTAATAAATTTATTGGACTTTTATGTGATTTTGTTGAAAATCGAGTAAATTCACACCTCCGGAATATGCAAAGCGCTCGCTTTGATTATTCCAAATTAGTGGAGTAGGCAGGTTTGTATAGTTTGTACGTCTTTAATTTTTATTGCCTGATGCTTCACATTATAATAATTTTTGTACTTAATATTGATAATACGGTCATAGAGGTACCTCATGATCAGGCATGACGTATACACGACGCATTATTTGACACGAATTTATATTTGACATAAATGCAACTTAGGTAAGTATTTTCATGTCTCATTAAATTCATTCATAATTAAGACAAGAACCTGATACTAGTCAAATAAGGTATTACTCTGTTATTATATATTTAATCAAAATAGCAAACCTAACATAGACATCTTTAAACCACTCATCGAGTGTGATTCCAAAATAACCCAAATATTCAAATGTTATTCACCATCCTGTAAATGATTCAAACAAATCTCTCGATGTAATTTACCGTTAGTGAAAAAGTTCCTTTATACCCTTTCAATGCTACACTGTTCAGTGTGGACCTATATACACCACTTCTAGTGTTGAGTCAGTGTTGATTTTAACACTGGATTTCTTAGTGTGATCGCTCTTGAGCGGAAAGTTATGTGTTTGAAGGTTTTCTTAGGCAAAAATCAAGAAATGTGATAGTTTTCAGAGAGCTCTGCTCGTTTCTTTGTTATACCGTTATACCATATGCACTAGTTAAGAGTTCTCACAATAAAAGCATCTTAATCCAGTTAAAGACAAAAAGTTTGAAACCATTTTTGCCGTTCTAGCTGGAATGATGAAATGATGCAACGATGCTACGTATGATGACTGTAGTTTTCAAAGTCAAACTGCACGTTGCTGCTGCCGCTCCTGTTGGCTGTTACGAACAATGCTCCTATTCAAAGACCCTTTATTTCTAGAACCATATGTCGCAGAGAAACAGTTAGTTGATAAATTGAATTGTTGTTCACAATTCAACGAGCTCACAGCAAATAAGACATGCCATTTTCTGTCATAAGGTCAGAAAATGAGATATTCCAAACAAACCAATTCTTTTCACTTCTTGTTGATCATGGCGACATAAAGCCGTTATCTCGGCCATCAGGCGGAAAATTATAATGGTATGTATAGCCGAAACCACGAGTATGAATATCATTTTAACCGGACTTCCATCAGCCTATTGGGAATTATGTCCTTATTGTTCTTCCTGGTTTCTGTACTGGTTTCTGTACTACTGTTGGACACCCCAAAAATGTTCGCGGTGGCCCTACTGGACCGTCCTTGACCGTTCTGGCCGGCAAAGGAAATTACTCGTATGCTATCATAATTCGATATCATCCAGGGTTAGAAAATTGTTTCTTTCCGACCTAGCATTAAAGTCTCCAACTCCAACAATGCTACTGCAGTTTAGTGAAAAAAGGTGTTGACTGATTTTCAAAGTTTTATTCATTCTCCACTATTATTCACAACATTCAAAAGTAATATCCTCCGTATCCACCATAGGCGTAGGGAGCAGCATATCCAACACTGCCATATCCATAACCCAGTCCTCCGTAACCGTAGTACTGCGGGGCTGGCTTAGGCAGGGCCAAGGCAACAGCCAAGAGGGCGAAGAAAAACATGATCTAGAAAAGACAAAAAAAATTTCTCTTAACACTTTCCTTACACAAACTCCCGGAAACTCACAAGCTTGAACATATTGAAGTTTGTTGTTTTCGTTGTGTAATACGAATACTGACGATTTTAAAAAATCCTGCTGGTATTTATAGCGAAAGACATATTGGGGGTGTGTCGAAAATCTAAAAACCATACACTCATATACCTACAGCTATACCAAACAGGAAAGAACAGGAAACTGTGTCAGCCTGGCAAAAAATATGCAAATCGGTTCATTTTGGCATTGCATGATCAGATGGCGGCCTTCTAAATTTTATCACCGTTTCGTGGATTCTGGCGTAAAACGCAGTAAATCGACTTCGAAAACTGTTTCTTATTATCTTGACGGCTACAGAATTATGATCGAGTTTTGGTCTTTTTTATAACTGGGAACACCAAATAAAGCCTTCAAGCTCAAAAAATTATGCGCAGTAAAGGTAAGTAGGTAAATATACGTATTCAAAATTTATCAAATACAGGATTTATAGGTCATCAATGTGTAACAGGTAACAACAATCAAATTCGAATTAAATAGTTTTTTTGAATTGATTTAATTCAATAAGTAGGTTGTCGCAGCTATATAGTAAAACAGGACACACCCCCCTTGAGTCGAAAGTGTCTACCTATAAAAGATAGACGGTGATTTTCTACTGGCATAATTCGTCTACAGTCACGAAAACAACAACTTCAAAATGTTCAAGCTTGTAAGTATGGGTATAGATACTGTCCTTAGAGTAAGAAAATATTTTCAATTTGGTTCAATTGGCAGTCTTAATTGGCAAAAATTATTCATACCCTAACGAACTGAGTGCTGGATACTGAGCAGGTGGAGCTATTTTACTGGCAATACCAATTTTTTTTTTCAAAATTCTTTGGAAAATTCTCTAGTTTTCTATATATTGGGGGTTGTTGCTTTGCATTGAACTGGTTATGATTATTATCATTACTATTATTGTAAAATGTTCGTTGATGTTTCAGATTATGTTCTTCTTTGCCCTCTTGGCTGTTGCCTTGGCCCTGCCTAAGCCAGCTCCACAATACTACGGCTATGGAGGACTGGGTTATGGATATGGCAGTGTTGGATACGCTTCTCCCTACACCTATGGTGGATACGGAGGATATTATTATTAAAATGTTTTGAACCGGGGAGAATGAATAAATTTTGAAAACCAATTCACACTAGTTTTATCTTTTTGTCTTTTTGACCTATTAAAACCCAGTATCTAAAGTATAGGTATAGAGAATAACC
This sequence comes from Anaspis maculata, assembly GCA_949128115.1. Taxonomy (NCBI): domain Eukaryota; kingdom Metazoa; phylum Arthropoda; class Insecta; order Coleoptera; family Scraptiidae; genus Anaspis; species Anaspis maculata. The sequence continues at coordinate 70,275,288 of OX421963.1, forward strand.
AAGTACTACTACTACTCATCACCTGCACTATATACTTTACTCACAACCACTATGGTAATTGATTCATTACATACCTAGTAGGAGGTCGGGAAGTGACCCATTGCCGACCTCCCGAAAAAGTGAAGAAATGGTAGCTTTAGAAGGGAAATTTCAAAATATGCATCCAACAAAAGAATAAGTGTGTTAATCAGTATTTCCTGAACCACGTTTCAGCAAAATCAATTGGCCTATCTGGAAGTTATGACAAAAAGTTAATTTTTAGATTTCAACTTTTGAACGCCTGTAATCCTGCAAGCTGAATACATGGTTTTGAGTAAAATAGTATACATAGTCTCGACGGTAAATACATCATTCCAGCTTCGGGCTAGAGCCTCCAGGCAAAGGCTCTCTGTGCCCTCAGCAGTAATGATGTATTTCCCGTCTCGGTATGTAATATACTATTTCACACTGACCTACAATCTAAATAAATACACACATCAAAAGAATCTATAGGGGACAAGCAAATTCAGACGATTTCTAAAATCATCATAACTTTTGATTGCCGTCACCGATTTCATATCGGTTCTCAGTGTTCGATAGCCCAATTTTTCGTTCTCATGCCTTGATCCCGTCAAATATGAACAATGTTCCATAAAGTTTCTACAGAGTGATCAATGAAACAGTGTAAAATTGCCAAAAGTTCAGTACGAGAGCGATTTCCCAAAAAAGAGAACTTATGCATTGCAATAGCACAGTTATGAAGACTGGTGTTTCAGCTTCAGTGACGTTCTCGAATTTTGAAAATCGAAGGTGAATTGCCAAAGATATTGATCATTTTATGCCGCCATGTTGAACTTTCAAGAAAGAAGAAAATTATCCGATTTCATTGAAACTTGGAACACACTTATGTCTGGTTCAAGTAATTGGAATTTCAAGGTCAAGTGTCACATTCGATCACTTTCGAGCCGCTATATTGAACTTTTTTCATAGATGATTCGAGTCGAATCATTCACATAAAATATCAATGTGGTGGCATGAGAGTGACCGAAAAAGACATTTGACCTTGAAATTTCAATTACTTGAACCAGACATGAGTGTGATCCAAGTTTTAATGAAATCAAATCAATTTCTTGGAAGTTCATCATGGCGGCACAAAATAATCAATGTCTTTGGCAATTCACCTTCGATTTCCAAAATTCGAAAACGTTACCGAGACTGAAACACCAGTCTTCATAACTGTGCTATTGGAGAGCATGCATTTTTTTTGGGGGAAATCGCGCTTGTACTGAACTTTTCGCAATTTTACACTGTTCCATTGATTACCCTGTAAAAACTTTACAAAACATTGTTCATATTCGACGTGATCAAGGCATGAGAATGAAGGATTGGCCTATCGAACGCTGAAAACCGATATGAAATCCGTGACGGCAATCAAAAGCTATGATGATTTTAGAAATCGTCTGAATTTGCTTGTCCCCTAGATTCTTTTGATGTGTGTAATACAATACAGGGTGATTCATGAGTGACCTTACATAGGCTAATGGGAGATAGAGAACTTCGAGGCGAGTCAGGATCCACTGAAGAAATTTTATTTTCTCCAATGGTTACAAAGATACAGGGTGTTTCGTGTGTTTCATATGAAACTTTGATTATGGTGCGATTCTCTAAAAAATTACATCCCATAAAGGCTCTGTTACGTTGTTATTACCTAGGCAACAGCCAATGGCTGACAGGAATTTTTACATAACAGAGCGTTTATGGAATGTTATTTTTTACAGAATAGCACCATAAGCGATATTCCTGAAACGGCCAGAGGTATTTTGTTGAAATTCACCAGTAATATTTCTCTATTGGAACTCATCCCGAAGCCATACCGGGTAAGTCAAAATCCAGGGCCGGGCTAAAAAAAAGGTGCCCTTTTTTTGTTCCATCAAAAAGTACATTTTCTGACCGGTTTTCTGAAAAACTGCTATCAGATTCAAAAAGCTAAGGAAAAATGCTCAAAGTATCACTCTTCAATTTAGATGGCACACCTAAACCGTTTCCGCAATAAAATTGAAAGTAAAATTTGTGGGTGAGTTCCCATTTTCGACCGGACATAATCGACTCATTGTTTGATTGAATTCATCAAAATTCATTTTTTGGCTTGTCTCTGTTGAATAGAAGAGCTTGGTTGAAAGAACAATTCCAGAGCCGACCATTTTTTTTTTATGACAAAATCGAGAGTGAAACCAAAATTAGACTCGATTTGGTCGTCAAAAAAAAAATCTTCGGCTATGGAATTTTTCTTCTCGTCAAACCCTTCTATTCCACAGATACAAGCTAAAAAATGAATTTGAATGAATTCAATCAAACAACGAGTCGATTATGTCCAGTCGAAAATGGGAACTCACCCACAAATTTTACTTTTAATTTTATTGTCGAAACGGTTTAGGTGTGCCATTTAAATTGAAGAATGATTCTTGAAGTATTTTTTCTTAGCTTTTTGGATCCGATAACAGTTTTTTAGAAAAGCGGCCAGAAAATGTATTTTTTGATGAAACAAAAAAGGGGCACTTTTTTTCTAGCCCGGCCCTGGATTTTGACTTACCCGGTATGGTTTCGGGATGAGTTCTAATAGAGAAATATTACTGGTGAATTTCAACAAAATACCTCTTGCTGTTTCAGAAATATCGCTTATCAAAGTTTCATATGAAACACACAAAACACCCTGTATCTTCGTAACCATTGGAGAAAATAAAATTTCTTCAGTAGATCCTGACTCGCCTCTAAGTCCTCTATCTCCCATTAGCCTATGTAAGGTCACTCATGAATCACCCTGTATATTATTTAATCAGGCAATAATGATTGTACTTTTGGAAGTGACGTAAAATTGACGTTCCTACCTGCATTTTCATATCGATCTTGCTATTGTGCTCATTATTGCCATTTCCCCTATTCTTTCGGAAAAACGAAATCTGCTGAATCGTGTAACTCTTCAAGTTTAGTCTAATTTGAAGAGCTCTGCGAATGTTTCGAACAGCCACGCTTTTTTATTCATCCGGCAAGCTATCGAACGGCTCCTCCACCAATTATACAGTTTTGTGACTTAGCTCTATACCTATCAAAGTTTCCAGGTTTATCGCTTATCCCTGAATCAAAGTTTCGAACAAATAGAACAATCTTCCATGGGTTAAGGCTGTATTCTTAGCAGGACAAAAATATCTTTAAGATTTCTTTGTCAAAAATGAAGATACAGACTAAATTTTTTTTTATGCCGTGCACTGAGTGAATTAGAAAACTAAATATACATAGCGGTTTTCCGATTGTGTAGAAAAAAAAAATTGTCGCCGACAACTTTTTTTGAAAAACGGCCATGTATTCAGTTTTCTACGTCTCTCAGAATCATTAGACAGTTGATGACTTCTTCCCCAGCAATCTTTCAAAAACTTTTCCAGTGTTTATAGGTCATGTTGGGTAATCCAAACGAAAACAAGGTGGACATACATTAATTGGGATCCCAACAAAATTTCTATATCTCTTTGTCTTCATTTTTGAGGGAGAAATATTGATACCCTGCGTATACGGCTGTAACCAGAGTTTGGTTTTTCGCTAATCGAGTCCTATCTAAATATTTCGGCTCTCGACACTATTGTACTTGAGCATGATTGATCAACTTATAATAAACAATTTTTATAAAAAAAAAATGTATAGGCACATCTTCTACCGGGTAGGTACCTACTGGCAAATTAATTTCAAGTCTTGTTATATTAGCGGAAAGATTTCATGAAATTGGGAGGTCACTAACTTATGTTTAAAGTAAGTATAACAGTGCATCTTTGTGACATGACGTGAATCAAAGCTTTTTGTTGCATTAAAGCTCTCCTACCTAACTTGCTGGGAGGAAATGACGATGACGAGCTAAGGGACTCCTTTGATGGCCTTAAATTTGCAACACACTAATTTTTTTCTTCATACTTGATTTCAGGCCCCGCATACAATATTATGTGGATGTCCCAAAAATCAATGGAGGAAAACCTCGAAGTCCTTGTTTAATTTTATGACTTCCTATGGAGTTTTTCTCTCGAAACTCGATTTTTTCATGACTCTTTGAATTCGAAAAAATTCATCCCTGCTTGGAGATCGCTTTTTTCAGAGAATTCCAACTGATACCAAGAGTAGATTGGATTGGGCGTTATGAAGACCTATTTTCAAAATCAAAACGGTTACGGTTTTCCGACGGTAATTTTAAAAATGAAATTTGCCCATTCCGTGTATTTGAAAAAACTCCATGCAAACTGCGACATGCGGTGAGGCCCAAGAAATACTCATTTTAGGTGCAGACATGCTGGGAATGGAAATTGGAGAAAAGATGATTGGATTATTTTTGGAGGAAATCCTTGCTGGAAAAACTGAAAATTTTCCAACTTTTCATCCCGTGAACAGATTTTCACCATTTTTTTCAAAGAAGAGATAACTGCCCAGCTAACATTTTCTGACGGGCCGCTACCGGCCGCGTAGGTGTTGTCCAACAACATGAGTACCGGCTTCGTAGTGGCACAGTACTGTAAAACTTGCTGGCCCAGTGCATTAAGGAGACTCTGGCCTTTATCTGGCCGATTGTCAAGACCCAGCACTTTGCCGACACTGTTGCCTCTATTGGCCCAGTAACGGGAAAATATTGCATTGGTGAAAAAACGCGATTCCTCATTTTTGAATGTGAAAGGCATTCACGGGCAGTGTGGATAAAGATCAGCAAAAGCAAATCGACATTTCTTATAGAGCAGGGCAGATTATTATCGTCCATAATTTGTGACGAGAAATGTCGAGATTTGCCGTCAACTAAACTTTTATCTTCACTGCACAAAAGCAACAGTTTTTAAAGTTGTACTGCTGCTGATTAATCTTGTTTTTAATAATAATAAAACGACTTTTCAGAATTTTGCCAGTTTTTTTTTTTACTCTTCTATAAATTATAGAATTACCAGCCCCATACCTTTTATTGTTCAAAAATTTGAAAGTTATTCATCTCACCTTTGTCAAAACAATTTTTTTTAAATGTAATAAGTTGCATTTCAAATATACTTCAACAATTCAGATCTTCAACATAATTTCACAAATTGTAGCTATAATGGGGTGAAACTAGTCGGCGCATAAAAAAGCAATAAAAACTTCGGCAAACTCGGAGAAAAATCCCTTTGTAATTATTATTATTATTATTCTATTATACTAATGACAGGAATTCTCGACGTACCTAATAGTTATACTAACAGTCAAGTTATTAACATTTTAATACAAAAAAAATAATGAGGTACACAACCAATGAAAAAATATTTGAAATCGAATCAATTTTGATCCTTCTTCTTTCTTCTTTTGTTCCTGCCCCCATGCCTATCAGAGGAGCTTCTGAGCCAAGCTTTTATAATGGATTCCGTCTGTTTTTGATCTGCATTTCCACAGAGTGGATTCTTCCGAACAGATGCTAGAAAATTATTCATGTATATTCAAAGGAAAAATGTAAGGAATATAACATACCCAAAATCATTCTGTTAACATTTTTCAAGGATGAGAAACATTTTTTTTGGTTTTGTCCTGACCACGTATATAGTTCAGCTAATTCTTGGCTAAATATTTTCGTAAGGATACGCCTTGTCGTATCACTTATATCTTTTCCTCCAATTGTTTGGAATGATGAACACTTCAAGTAAATTAATAATTACTGTTAATGTAACTACAGCTGAGTAAAACTCAATACATACAACTTCTGCCAAATTGTTCTCCAAAGCCAGCTTACTGTCCAATTCCTGCAACTGTTCTTCACTTACTGCAGGCAAACCAGAGAATAGTTCGTTTGCAATAGGAGCTTCTATGGATGCATCACCTCGTGTATCACGTACTAAACGTTTGATATCCTTGATATCTCGGTTCATCAAGGCTTGATTTGCCAGTACCTTTTTCAAAAGTGCTAAAATAAGAACGCTGTTAGTTACAATAGTTCAACCCATTGTGTTAAATGCTCAACAAATGTACCTTCCTGTCTTGCGCCGCAGTTACATTCTTCTCCTCTTTCTTCTTCCTCTTCATTACCCAAGGTCGAACCAGATAAAAGGGGTCGCTGTGACATCGTTTTGACAAATGATAGTTTCTCAGATTTGGAGCGATGTGGTGTAGACGAGCCGCTATGCAGTCTTGAAGTGGAATGATGTGGTGAGGAGCATTGGGACAAACTGTTACCCACTGATGAGGATGATGGTGTATTTCTTGCACTTGGTTCACGTAACTGAGATACTACAGGCGACGATGAACATCTTGACATCTGTAGTCCATTATTATTTTGACCATTGCCTTTGTTGACGTATGGTTTGGGTACCTTTGCAACCACAGGGCCTTCGTCATCACTGACATCATATCGCACGTGTTTCTTTTTTGTATTCGATTTTCTAGGAGGATCGTCTTCTTCATCGCTCGCGTCACCGTCATCAGCGATATAATCGCACAGGCCATGGGGTTTTCGTCTTTTTCTCGTCTTTGATTGTTGTGGATCACTATCATGATCATCAGTTTGCGAAACCGACGACTGTACCGTCAAGGTAGCAAATTTTTCTTTTGCTTTTTCATAGCTAACTGAAAGCAAAACTTCATTTATAGGGAGAACACCAATCAGGAATGAAATTGCGTACTTACATGCTTTATATTGTATAATTATATCATGGAACATAGCATCTGAATCTTTAGGAACCTCATGATTTAAAACCATCCGAAGAATTTTAGCATCACTGCTTCTTTTAGGCCAAATACATTTAGGGGAACCGCTGTCAAATGAAATCCATGTATACGAAACAATGCTCATAGAAGCACTTCCATCTTCATTAGGTTCGTCGTTGGGGAATTCCACAACATAGAAAAAATGGCTTCTAATAGCAAAACAATATATTAGGGTTATGAACACATATCCGTTCCAAAAGTGATCCACCTATGTAGAGTAGATAGGTACCTATTGCGTAATAAAATGTAGAAAGTGAATATAAAAATAAATCAATGTTTTCTTATAGTGACCGCGGTACAATCTAATATTTTGAAGACATTTGATAAAGAGGAAAACAAGCAAATTTTTTTATGCAGGATTTGGGGGGCTGCGGAAGCCCTTCAATGTTTTTTGTGCAAAAACTTTCCACCAAATCATCGTTGCTTATCACTGTCTCTATCTTGAAGAAAGCATACAACTCTATTGTGAGTTCTCACAGCATTGGTTTTTACATCAGAGTTATCCTTCACTTTTGAAAAAATTAATTTGCACCTGAATAAATTGTTTGTCTTTTTCTTCAAGGAAAACAATGTTGTATTGACATGTTATGTATCATTTCCCATCAACTCATAGTAGCTTATTCATCCGTATATGAAGTCAAAATTGCGATATTGACATTTTACGAAGAACAGCTCTCAAAGAAAGCCACCGTCTTGTATTGTTCAGTTCAACATTTGTATTTATCTTCCGACTTCATCAATATTAACACAAAGATGGAATAGGTCGAAGTGTTTGCTAGCTGTTGTCTCCTGCATAAGAAAATTTGCTCATTTTTCGAAAAAAAAAAAAAAAGTAACAAAAATAAATAATCATATACGTAATGAAAGCATACACCGTCAAAATCAAGAATGTATCTACAATAAATGCATTAGGGGAGTGAAACAGAAATTTTCATTGTATGGAAGTAACAGTCCTTTATGCAAAATATCTTCTGCCGGACGACGAATTACATTATTTTTATTGACGGCTACAAGCAAAATCGAAAGTAGTGATGAATCTGTTGGGTACTCCGTTAAGGGTCCAAGAACATCAAGCTGTTCACAAATCAAAATGACATCATTCGAATTTTTAGGTCTAACAAAATACAGAATCCTGGCTATCTCTAGAGAGCTAAATTGAACGCAATCATTTCCTTTTTCATTTTTAAGTACAAATTTTTTTGAGACGCATTTTTTGAAAAAATCCCCTTCTTCAGGATTGATATGTATTGATCTTGGAGGACCAATCCTATTCAATAACTGGAAATCTTCCCCTAATGTCGCTGGGTTTTGTAAAGGGTTGACTAAATTTTCCCGTTCATAAATTCGTCGAATTACTTGCTGCAAGCATTGATTTGATTTTCGTAACATTTTTTTCAATTTTTGAAGCTCATTTTCAAACGGAAAACAGGTGGTTGTCCTAAGAGATCCAAAGTGGTCTGCATCGGCTGCCAAGTGTATGACAACATGAGAATTATATGTACAAAAATTTTCCCCATAAATTTGCACGGCATTTTCAACAAAAGTACGAAGCAGCGTGTTTGCATAATCATGAAAGTGCCTTAAGCTGTCAACTAATAAAATTGTAAGTCCAAATTTAAGAAGCATTATATTGCAGTATATGACCTCAGGCAAAATATCTTTCAAAATAGGTGTAATCTAATGTAAAAACTGATGCAGTTCATTAGCCTTGAATCGTTCCAACTCTATTAAAGGTCTAGGTTTTCTATTAAAATCGACAGGCCAATAATTTTTTGCTTCAGCAATGGGGTACTTGCCAATGGAATAGATTTAGCTGGAAATACTTTTGATTGCTAGTATAAGTGATAAGGGGACTCTACTGAGAATTTCACAAAAATCCCGTCGTTTTCTACAGAAAAAAACGAATTTGAAAAATCCTCCTAAAAGCTTCGCGCCAGGACAGGGATTTTGAGTGGGGTTGGTCTGACTGTGTGACAATGAAATAATCAAGAATGTCAGGGATGTCACTGTGACACTGTCATTTTGAACATGCTATCGCAAAACCGGTTTCCTATCGAATTCTTTTACCATGAGCATTTAGACAATAAAGTCGAACAAGGTTCCGAAGAAACTGACTCCAGAAACCTATTATAACACTGTCTCAGTCGAGATAATTTATTTCGAGGGGAAAATCTGGAGGATCACCAATAATAGCACAGAAATAAGAAGCTGAAAATGAACAGTGAGCTTCTATAGGTTCATCATTAGCATACTATTCCGGATAGGTAATACTCTAGAGCTACAAGAGATCCATGTGGGGAGGACGCGATGGATCTCCAAATAAAATGTGGGGAGCAGGAACACTGATGTCCGAAATGAAGCCGAGGGTCAGCCAGGTCAGAACACGGGTGACAAACATGCGAAAGGCTTTTAGGTGGACAGCACTGAAGACTAAAGAAAGAGACTAGTTAGGTTGAACAAGGAATGAACAAAACGAGTAGGTACTTACCGCGTAGATCAAAGCCTCGATCAAAGCAGTCAAAGGCAAAAAAAGGGCACAGGAAGAAATTACGGTCGGCGGTTTGACGTTGTCAGTCAGACTCAGATCTTGTTGTTTGAAAACGGCACCTTGGCGACGTTATATCATTGCCAACCCAACGAGGAAAAAGAGTCCTTCTATGTTCTATATCTAATATATTTGTGACGTCACAAATATATTTTTAAAACACGCATTGCGGCCGCAATTTTGGGAATTTAGGAAAAAGAAAAAATACGGGTACATTATTTTTAACCATACTATCGATTAAGCCAATAAAAAAAAATTAGGCAAGTACCCCATTCTTCCGTCCAACAATAATAACGTGTTTTTCGAGATATTGAAGTTACGCCCATTATCCCTCCAATAATGAAGTAATTTTTTCATTACTCCTAGGCAAATACAGTGCATATAATCAATTGGGAATTGAGACACCATGCCAATCTTCAAAACACCAAGGGGTGAAATTCCATTGTGATGATTTTTGTCTTGATTCAGAGAAAATCCTTCGTCGCTTCGTTCTTCAGCATTGAAATCAAGAAAACGCATCCTTCTATTTTGATAGTCACCCCGGCCACTACACTTATCACAACCTTGATAGGCATTATGTCCCTTTATGTTTTTGATGAAGCATCTTGCAGGAGTATCACAGCAGAACGACCTAATGTTTACAGGGATAGTTCGTTCACCTATCACTAGACCAGTTTCCAATAACAGTGACATTTCTTGTACAAACTTGGAAAAATACTCATCAAGGGGAGGTTTGGTAGGGCCACAATATATTGCAAGAGGGAACAAGTCCTCCTCATCTTGTGAATAAATTTTACATAAAATTGGCCAGAATGAAAGCTTTGTCCTCTTATGCAGTGGAATACCATCCACATTAAAATCAAGTGAAAACTCTTCAACTTCTTTTTTACTAGCAATTTTCTCAAGTTTGTTTTTGACACCGAAATAGAAAAAATTTCCACAACCCTGCTTTTCGATCATAATATTTCTTGGAGTATGTACCAGTGTACGGCTATCTTTTGGAAGGTTACTTATATCAGGTTTGGTGGCAAACCAAGTGAGTAACTCAGACAGAGCAATAAGGGAAATATTGTTCTTCATATACCAGTTCACAAGAAAATCCCTAGAATCTACTTTCGTATCACTCTTATTATTTTGTTTGTTATCACTTTCATCAGAGCTCGAAAAAGATTCAGAATTAAAAGAATCCCAAGAATCACTATTAAACGGCAAATTGCCCTCCTCAAAGTCTATGGTTTGATGTTCATCGTCAGCAGAAATGTAAGTTTCTTGGTTAGTCGACTGTAGATAAGGGAACTCCACATCAATATTGTCATCAAAAGAAGTTTCACAAGCACTCGACAGCTTGTTGGTATCACAGTAAACATTGGATGACCCTTTAATTTTTTTTGTTTTCTTTGCATCGGCGTCTAATTCTGCAAGTTCTATAGTTGTCTTAAAACTTTTTTGGAGAGCTTTGTAGATAGAACTTTTTGAAGCACTTGAACTGAGCTCCATGTTGAAAAGAATTACAAATGCTAAGAGCTATGTTGATGGTATTTTTGAAATAAGTACTCACACGTCCGCGCTATCCTCTGCCTTTGCCATTATTTTGTCAGGGTTGTGTGTGTCCGGAAGACTTCAAGCAACTACACTACAACAGTGAATTGAAAGTCCATCTTCCACCACCTGATCACCTGAAAAACATGACCTTGTTTTACTCATAAAGAAGTTTAGCTAAGCTATGCTAGTTTGATAGTATTTTACAAAAAAGGACTTACACAGCGGCGTTATTCTGTGTTGGGAAACGTACCTACCTCTGTACGCGACGTAGCACCTCTTCAAATCGGTCAATAAACAATTTACCGTCTCTGTAGTCTCATCGGCATCAGTTCACAGTCCCGACTCCCAGTATGATTTCCTACTGGAGGATCCACTTCAAAAATAGACCAAAAGACGAAAGTAAAAGACAACCTAACCTCGACATCAGAACGCGGCAAAGTCGCAATGTCAAGATTATTGACAAGTGAAGTGACAGATTTAGTTACTTTCATTCTTACCACCATTGCGATATCACGAGCAAAACAGAACTAACCAGGCTGCCATCCTGGTTGTGCACATATGCGTGTGAAAAAGGTTAGTATTTGTTGCAGCTGGCCAGTGGCAGGCCAATACACCTGTACAACGCGTAATTTGCATGTATTGCGCCAGCAAGGGCCCGATGCTGAGATGCCGTTGCCAGCACTCAGCCAGCATGGCCAACACGTAGCCAGCTGGCGGCCAGCAAGTGTGTGTTAGCTGGGTGGCTCTTGAACATTGTTCAACAATTTCCTCCCAAATGCCTGAAAATTCTCTTGTTGACAATGTAAAACCGGCCTACCCAGGCTATCAAAACCGGACTTGAATGATGGAGCTTAAGATGAAGCCTTCCTTGATTAACGATTTTCACAATAAAGATGATTTGGGAAAAGAATTGAGGTTTTCCTGGCAAATTCAAATTTTTCCTGACAAAATTTTCAATTTCCTGCTAATTATTTTAAATTTCTCTCTCTCTCTCTCTCTCTCTCTCTCTCTCTCTCTCTCTCTCTAATCAATTCCAACTTTCCACCCGAAGGGACGTTTCGAACAAAAATTTCCATAGGTTCCTGGAGTCGGGAAAGTTTTGGGGTGACAAAAACGATTTTTGTATACTTATCTGAGACATTCTGTATTGGAGTCCTGGTAGATTCGAAATATTCATTTGGGATCTTATAGTATTCATGATTCTAGAGGAAGAGATCAAGGGAAAAATTTCAACATAAGAATAGGTTTTCAATTTTTTATTCACAAGTCATAACATAAAGGTCTTCAATAATAGTATCCGCCATAAGCATAAGGGGCAGCATAACCGATGGCACCATATCCACCATATCCGCCATAGCCCAAACCATAAGCTCCGCTGTAGAATTGCGGAGATGGCTCAGCTTTCGGGACGGCAAGGGCGAAGGCCATCAGAGCGGCGAAAAGAACGAGCTGCAAATTGACGACGATAAAATAAACAAAATTCAACAAGGAGAAAATTTGCAAAATGCAATCAAATGATAGCAAATCAATATAGTTACCAGTTTGAACATTTTGGAGTAGATTGAACTTGTACTGAACAAATTATGACTATTCTGATCCGGCCAGCCAGCTTTTATACCCAAGCTACCAGACAGATAATTTTTGGGGGGTGTGTCATCATTACGTATGAATAGATATAGATAAATTTGGAACAGGAAATTGGTCCAGCTCCTTAAATCAACATAATTACTGGCCACTGGCACAAATTTGTTTATATCACTTCGAATCTAAAACAATAGAGAGGCGGTGCGACAACTATTTCGTCGGTTTCCTTATAGATACACAGAGCTTACACTGCACCGTGTCTGGGACCTTCTAGGAGTTTACGACCTTCTAAAAAAATCGCGTGTTTGAATGCATCATAATAAAATTTCAAAGCACCGAGATTTGAAGGTCTGCCTCACGACCCCCGTACACATGGGATAAATAAGTGCCCAGGGAACTGTGCTGAGTATAGTGAACAGGATCAGTAGTCCCAAGCAAATCAATATGTTCAAATACATGAGTAGAAATGATACGGCCAGTTTACCTGAAAAAGTGCAATTTTACTGAAAATTTCTACATACTTCTAGTCGAATGGTGTTCGTTTTCGAAGTGAGAGAGAGTAAATGATTGAATAGGCTTAACGACCTTACATTAGCTAGAGATTTTCAAATTTTCACTAGATTTTAAACGATGGCTTTCAGCACGGAACATCAACAATACACACAAGTATTCAGAGCATCGAAAGCTCATCTTCAATGCATACTGGTATAAATGAAGGTCGGTTAATTGTTAACAATGTTTCATACAATCGGAGCGCGGCCGTTTTCATCAAAAGGTTCAGGGGTGGTCCTGATCCAGTATCGCCACGTTGAATTTTTCACAATTTGCAAGATTGTTGCCAAGTGTCTGATGCATGAAATGCTACAGGTAGGTAAACATGATATTCCAGTACAATTTTGTATTTTTGTCGACAGCTTGTATTCTTCGCCCTTCTGGCTTTGGCTCTTGCAGTATGTGTGAGGCTCCCGCTGCTCAGGGCCGTCTTATAGTCTTCGTAGACCCCAGGCACATTACCCATGGTGAAGGACAAGCTGGTATCAGGGAATAAAGCGCCGCAGCTGAAAATTTTCTGAATTTTAGGGGGTCTTTTGGCCCCTCGAGCTCCCCTGACAATGTGTGTTACACTGACTGAATAAAACACAAGCGATTATCATAAATAATCTCATGTAGTTAGTAACTTTTTATTGTGATATTTTCTCAATGGCCGGATATAATGAAAAACATATTTTTATTCTTGAGTTTAAAAAAGTTGAAATAAATCGAAGAGATAGCTCGTAGGCCCTCAAAAGTTTGTAGGCCCTACCCAGACAGCACATAAACATTTTCAAAATGTTTGTGAAATATTAAAAGCCAAATATTATAATATTTATAAAATATTGGAGTTCATTCAGTGAATATTGTATAAATATTTATTGAATGTTTTGATGTCCCGCTTTTTAATATTTGTACAATATTTGCCAAAAATATTTTGAAAACATTTAGAACCGGGTATTTTTAGAAATTTAAAAAAAAGTTTGCTCTTCTTCTTATTGGCCTTTTTTGGCCATAGGAGCTCGCCTTTATTCCATATACAATTGATTTAGCTGAAAAATTGCCTTTCAAAGACGACACAACGCCCAGGCTACAGCAGGAATCAAACCCGCAATCTTCGCACCACAGGCAGATACTGACCACCTGTGCTACGGGGCCGTTGGGAAGATTCAGTGGTTCTGGGTAAACTACTATGTGAACACGCAGATGTCCGCTATATGAATTTTGCTAACTATATATCTGAAAGATTCAGCGGCTCAACCACTTTTAGGGATACATGGCTACCGCCTCGTCCCTAAACACGCGGATTTATCCGCGTACTTGCTACATAAATTACCAGTTGGTGTCGAAATAAATTAAAGTGACATATTTGTACGAAACAAATAAAGCAACGGATGTATTTCACGACATTATGAATCATTTCAACCGTAACATGGAAAAAATTTATTGTAGGCCGTTAAAAAGGCACTTTCAGGACCGCAAACCGAGTTTTGCTAATTCAAGGCAAACTACGCTTGAAGTGAAAGGGATGTGAAACGCTATCTCTTCAACACAACACAACTATATATTTCAAAGCTCCTTGCAAATGACCAAAACAAAAACCGGAAGCCACATTGCCTAGAATACTGTAAATATTAGAGAAATTAAGTTCACTAAATATTTTGAAAATATTTATTGCTAAATATTCAATAAATGTTCAAAATATTTGCTGAATGTTGGTACAATATTTCACCTTAATATTTCTGTAATATTTGTGACGAATATTTTGTAAACATTTATAGAATGTTGTAAATATTCGACAACTACTACCAAATATTTTCAAAATATTTCGTGTTGTCTGGGTAGGCACTCAGCCTACTCTTTCTTATGGATAAGACGGCCCTGCCGCTGCTCCCGTAGTTGGTTTGTTTTATCTGCCATCTACCTGCTCTTTCCTTACCGTCTAAACTGCTCACAAATTGAAGTGGATATTTTTTAAAAAAGGTTTCTTTGAAATTGCCAGAAAATTCTTGAAAATCACTCGATTGTGAAACCGCATGCACTGTTCTGAAGAAAAATGTCAATACTTTCAAGAACTACTGAAGTCCCCCACAAAAATCACATGGATATGTCTAATACAGGGTGATGAAAAAAGTCGTTCAGTTTTGTTCTTTTTTAATCTCATGCAGGAGATTGTGCATCCACCCTGTACACCTATATTTACTTGGATCTTATAGTCTGTAGCTTATGTAACTCGTTAGTTTTTATTTTTTTGCTTTCCGTTGCGTACTTACCGAAATATAGCCTTTTTACTTTCCAAAGTCATTTTGTCGATGAATGAATCCGGGGGACTACTGGATTTTTTGGTACTTACAACACAATGCCACTTGGTTCTTTTAGAACGATTTTTTGAGCAGATTTCAAATGGAAGACTACATAAAAATATACAGGGTGTCGCATGAACAAAGAAATTTGTTTCTGACACCTTAATACAGGTTGTAGAAAATTTCACTTTTCAATTTTACAATTTTATGTCTAACAAGAAGAGATCTACCATTACTGAAATTATTCTCGGGCTACCTTCTCCATGTGTGATTCGGGCACTGCCAGTAGCCTGGAGTCGTCTCTTTGCCCACCGATGACACTTTTTTGTGATACGTTCACCTAATTGGCAATTTCTCTTTGCCTTGTACCATTCCGCAAGATATTTGCCACGGATACCGAACTTACCTGGAGTTGATCTTTGCAACGGCATTTTGCTATTGATTATTTCGAAATAAAATGAATCTCATAAATGATTTTTTTGCGACACTCTGTATACATCAGATGGTTGAGATGCCATACCTCCGTTAATAATTTTGGAATCTGCACAAAAAATTGTTCTAAAGGTACCAAGTGGCATTGCTAAGTACAAAAAAGAATCCAATTGCGCCCGGATTTAGTATATTCATCGATAAAACGACTTTGGAAAGTGAAAAGGCTATATTTCGGTAAGTACGCAACGGAAAGCGAAAAACTAAAAACTGACGAGATTCATAAGCTACAGACCATAAGATCCAAGTAAATATAGGTGTACAGGGTGGATGAACAATCTCCTGCACGAGAGTAGAAAAGAACAAAACTGAACGACTTTTTTCATCACCCTGTATCAGACATATCCATGTGATTTTTGTGGAGGACTTGCGTAGTTCTTGAAAATATTGACATTTTTCTTCAAAACAGTGCAAGCGGTTTCACAATCAAGTAATTTTCAAGAATTTTCTGGCGATTTAAAAATAAACCTTTTTTTTAAATATCCACTTCAATTTGTGAGCAGTTTATATAGAATTCACATCTTTAGCCACATGCAGAAATCATCGACAAATTCGCAAGTAGATTAGTATCTTTGAAATCAAAAGTGTTGATAAGCTTATATGCAAAAATCCGGCTGGGTTTCATTTTTGTCCGCTATTATTTCTGTAATTCCTGGACTAGTGTTAGAATAATGTTACGAGCGGCGATTCTGAATAACACGCGATCTTTCTAGACTCTTCCCGTTAGATCTCAGTGTACTAGTGCGGAGCGTTCTGGTGTGTTCCGAAGCGCGCGTGTAGGCATTTTTTTTTCAGTACAACTGTATGGAGACTTCAGCAGTGGGTCAAGCTACATCTGTCCATTTTGGCGGAGGCGCCGGTTCTAGAGCACGGCAGAATTATACGGGTAATGTGCAAGATTTGTCGGGAATCGTATGGAAACCGTATCTCGGGTCACTGTGGAGATTGCTGGAAAATGCATGGAACATTCGAGATGAATCAGTCGGACCTATATAAGGCATCAATCGTCGCCTCACGAGCAGTAATGAATTGGAATGCAAAGTGGTAGCGAGCGGATTAAAAGCGAGTAGTAATCACAGCGATATTCCTCAGTAAATAATTGTTAGCGTGTATTTATTGTAGTATGCAGTAATAAACAGTGTGTGTTTCAAAACGATCGTCTCAATAATATTCGAACCCGTACGCGAAATACGTAACAATATATTTTTTTTTCTCTGTTGTTTTCTTTATCGTAGTGTATTTCAAGCCAAAGCTTTGAGCTTGAAGGAATCTATAGAAAATTTGGACAGCGTCTTTTTTTATCAGCATTATATATATATATATATATATTATCAAATTCCCTTCTACCGCAAGGTGTCGGGCTTACAATATCTACGATTCACAAATTATGTACAAATTCGCACCACTTCTTCTTGTTTCCTGCTAATATTCTCGCTTCATTCCATGTCTTTCCTTTATTCCCCAAGATCTTCTCTATGGTCTCTTCCCATGTCTGTTTCGGCCTTCCTCGTTTCTTCTTTTTCTCTATCCTTGCCTCCCATATTTTCCTGACTGGTCTCTTATCGCTCATCCTCAGTAAGTGTCCCCACCAACTGAGTTGTCTCTGTTCAATGAATTCTAGCGTCGATTGCACTCCTAGTTCTTCTCTCACTTGTTCATTTCTAATTCTGTCTATTCTTGTTATTCCCTTTGTTCTTCTGAGGTATTTCATTTCTGTCGCTTGGATCTTGCTCTTCATTTGTCTTGTCAGTGTCCATGTCTCGCATCCGTATGTCAGTATTGGTCTAAATATTGATTTGTACACATTGATTTTTGTCTTTGTCGAAACTTCCTTTTTGTTGATGAAACTCTGGTTCATAGCATAGTAGACTTTAACTGCTTTATCTATTCTTTTATTTATCTCAATTTCTTGCTTCCCAGTTTCTTCTATTGTTACCCCCAGGTATTCAAACTGCTCCACTTGTTCTAGACTGACCCCTTGTATCTTTATGTTCAATTCTTGCCGTTCTTCTGTCACTGCCATTACTTTTGTCTTCTTCAGGTTCAACTTCATTCCACTCTCTTCCAATACTTCATTCCAAACGTTCAAATTTTCTTGTAAGTGTTTTTCACTCCCCGCCATAACCACCACGTCGTCCGCGAACGCGCATTCCGATATTTCCACTCTCTGCAAATTTTTGTAGCCGACATATAGACTCTTTGCTCTTTTGTTGCATTTCTTTATGATATCGTCCATGAATACTGTAAAAAGTATTGGGCTTATTCCTCCGCCTTGTCTCAGTCCTTCTTTTGTGATGAATGTTTCTGACTTGTTGTTTTTGGTGATTATACAGTTGACAGTGTTTCTATATAGGCTTTGGATTGCTCTTATCAGTTTGCTATTCACTCCTACTCTTGTCAAGATGTCCCATACTTTTCTTCTAGGCACTCTGTCAAAAGCCTTTTCCAAATCGATGAATGCGAAGTATGCTTTTTCTCCTTTTAGTCGTGTCTTGTCAACAATTTGTTTTAATGTGAATACGTGGTCTTGCACACTTCTTCCTTTTCGAAAACCACTCTGTGATTCTGATAAGGTTGGATCTATTATTTTTCTAAGTTTTCCATCCAGTATTTGTTCATATAATTTCATGACGGTACTCAATAGCATGATTCCCCTGTAGTTATTACAATCCTTTTTGTCTCCTTTTTTAAAAATTGGCAAAATCATGCCTATTTCCCAGTCTTTCGGTATAGTTTCTTCGTTCCATGCTTTGTTCATTATTTCCAAAAGTATCTGCGTTCCTTTTTCTCCCATGTGTTTCAACATTTCAGCTGTAATTTTGTCTTGTCCGGGTGTTTTTCCATTTTTGAGCTTCTTCAAGGCTTCTTTCAGATCTTCAATCGTTATTGCGTTCTCCTCTGCGACTGTTGCTTCTATGTTGCTTGTTAATTCTTCCTGTGCTTCTTCCTCTTTCTGTGTACACAGCAGCTCTTCAAAATATTCCTTCCATCTATTCATTATTTCGTCATCACTTGTGAGTATGTGTCCATCTGCATCTTTAATTGTTGTTGTATGTGATGTTTCACCTGATCTGAGATTTTTAAGTATTTTATAGAATAGCTTTTGGTTTCCTTTGCTGTCTCTTTCCAACTTCTCTCCAAAATCCTTCCACGAGTTCTCCTTTGCTGCAGCGACCATTTCCTTTACTGTTGATCTCTGTTCCTTGTAAATGTTATAGTTTCCTATTGTTTTGTTTGCTAGATAAATCTTCCATAGTCTCTTCTTTTCCCTTACTTGCTGTTTTATATCTTCATTCCACCATGCTGTTTGTTTTCTATTGCTGGTTGTTCTGCATATTCCACATACTTTCTTGGCGGTTTCCGTAATGATTCCCTTGAAACAGTTCCACAATTGTTCCACATTTGATTCTTTTGCGTTTTTTATGATTTTTTCGATTTCTTTGGTTACTGTTTCTTCATATTCTACCTTCAGTTCATTATTCGCTAACTTGTACGATTTTATAGTTTCAAATTCCACTTTTTTGTCTCTTCTTGTGCGATTAGCGTCTCTTATATTTTCGTTTTCTTTAATCCTTGCTACAACTAAATAATGGTCGCTGTTTATTTCAGGTCCTCTTCTTACTTTCACATCCAGGATAGATTTTCTGTGAACTTTTTCAACGAGTATGTAGTCAATTATTGATTTCTCTTTTCTACTTGGTTCTTCTCTAGTGTATTTGTGAATGTCCTTATGCTCATGCCATGTATTTGTTATAATGAGATTGTTCATTTGACAATAATCAAGCATTCTTTTGCCGTTACCATTTCTTGCGTTTTCTCCGTGCTTGCCTATCGTTGTAGTGTACGTGTTATCTTTTTTTCCAACTCTGCTATTGAAGTCTCCTGTTATGTACATTTTCCCCTCACATTCTTCCGTAACCTTTGTTAACTCCTCCCAAAACTTATCTTTGTTATCCGCTTTCTCATCTTCATTAGGTCCATACACGGCTACAACCGTCCACGTCCTTCCATCCCTTTTTTTCATTTCTACTGATAGAATTCTTTCCGACCATGCTTCCCATTTATTTATTTTGTTAGCCACACTTTCATGTATTATGCAACCTACGCCTGCTGCTGCTCTTTTGTCGTTTTCTACTCCACTGTAAATCAGTACATGTCCATTTTTTAGTTCGATCAGTCCTTTTCCCTTTTTCTTGGTCTCCGTAATCGTTAGAATGTCCAGTCTCGCTTCTTCAAATTCCTCTGTCAGTTCATTTTCTTTTCCATGTATGCTTCTTATATTCCATGTACCTAGCTGCCAAACACGTTTCTTTTTATCATTTCCATCTCTTGTTCCTTTTCTTTGCCTTGTTGTCAGCTTTTTCCCGTCCTTGTTTATATTATCTTTTAATTTCCCCAGTTTTTTGGGATATTTTCGTCTTCTTCTTTAGAGGGTTCAACATTTTTAGTTTTATTGTTCCAAATGAATTTTTTCCCGTTGACTATAATTTTTTGATACCCAATTTTTACGTGGTTGCCTTGTTTTCTCTCGTCATCTGCTTTTTCCTGAATCATTTTTTGGATTGTTCTCTCGCGTTTGGTCAAGTCATGATTAACAAATACGGCAGCTTCCTTTACTTGTCTCAGTTTGTGTTTATTTCTCATTATTTCCGCTTTCTTTTCAAAATTGCTTATCTCTGCGATACACATTTTGTCATTTATTTTCCTCATGTTTATCACTTTCATCTCTATTTGTAAGTTTTTCTTCATAAAGTTCTCTACGTCTCTTTTGGTTTCCTTCTCGTTTTCTTTCACTTTCAATCCGTTTATCACTATGTTATTTTTTCTTGTGTTTTTCTCCCTCTTCTCTGCCTTCACGACCTCTATGTCTTCCAGGTTTCTCACTCTCTCTTCCAGTTCTTTTATTACATTTTTCATGTAGCGATTATCATCTCTTATTATTTCCATCACTTCTCTGTAATTTTTAAAATCATTTCTCATTTCTCTTATTTCGAGCATTACGCTCCTAATATCTGCCACCATTTCTCTAAATTCATCCATTTTCGTTGAATTTACCTGTTTGTTTACTATTGTTTGTTGTATTCTGTGTTGTCTAACCTCTAGCTCAGTCGAGCGAAAAGAGTCGCTGCCCAAGTCAACCTTACGGAAGCACCGGCTCTTATCTCCTTCATACACTGCTATCGGTTTTTCGTAATATACTTATGAAATGTATTCGTTATTCTTCTCTGTTTCTTTTTTATTGTGTCTATTCTTTTGTAATTTCAAGTTCTTTGAAGGCTATATTTACTGGTTTTCTGTGATGTGGATGCAAAATTGCGTGCTTGATACTCGTGACGGCCCAATTAATGAACTTTGTTACGGAGCACAAAAAACACGCGTGTACACACTTTCGCTATCACAACAGCTTCAGCTTTCAATTTTACAATTTTATGTCTAACAAGAAGAGATCTACCATTACTGAAATTATTCTCGGGCTACCTTCTCCATGTGTGATTCGGGCACTGCCAGTAGCCTGGAGTCGTCTCTTTGCCCACCGATGACACTTTTTTGTGATACGTTCACCTAATTGGCAATTTCTCTTTGCCTTGTACCATTCCGCAAGATATTTGCCACGGATACCGAACTTACCTGGAGTTGATCTTTGCAACGGCATTTTGCTATTGATTATTTCGAAATAAAATGAATCTCATAAATGATTTTTTTGCGACACTCTGTATACATCAGATGGTTGAGATGCCATACCTCCGTTAATAATTTTGGAATCTGCACAAAAAATTGTTCTAAAAGTACCAAGTGGCATTGCTAAGTACAAAAAAGAATCCAATTGCGCCCGGATTTAGTATATTCATCGATAAAACGACTTTGGAAAGTGAAAAGGCTATATTTCGGTAAGTACGCAACGGAAAGCGAAAAACTAAAAACTGACGAGTTTCATAAGCTACAGACCATAAGATCCAAGTAAATATAGGTGTACAGGGTGGATGAACAATCTCCTGCACGAGAGTAGAAAAGAACAAAACTGAACGACTTTTTTCATCACCCTGTATCAGACATATCCATGTGATTTTTGTGGAGGACTTGCGTAGTTCTTGAAAATATTGACATTTTTCTTCAAAACAGTGCAAGCGGTTTCACAATCAAGTAATTTTCAAGAATTTTCTGGCGATTTAAAAATAAACCTTTTTTTTAAATATCCACTTCAATTTGTGAGCAGTTTATATAGAATTCACATCTTTAGCCACATGCAGAAATCATCGACAAATTCGCAAGTAGATTAGTATCTTTGAAATCAAAAGTGTTGATAAGCTTATATGCAAAAATCCGGCTGGGTTTCATTTTTGTCCGCTATTATTTCTGTAATTCCTGGACTAGTGTTAGAATAATGTTACGAGCGGCGATTCTGAATAACACGCGATCTTTCTAGACTCTTCCCGTTAGATCTCAGTGTACTAGTGCGGAGCGTTCTGGTGTGTTCTGGAGCGCGCGTGTAGGCATTTTTTTTTCAGTACAACTGTATGGAGACTTCAGCAGTGGGTCAAGCTACATCTGTCCATTTTGGCGGAGGCGCCGGTTCTAGAGCACGGCAGAATTATACGGGTAATGTGCAAGATTTGTCGGGAATCGTATGGAAACCGTATCTCGGGTCACTGTGGAGATTGCTGGAAAATGCATGGAACATTCGAGATGAATCAGTCGGACCTATATAAGGCATCAATCGTCGCCTCACGAGCAGTAATGAATTGGAATGCAAAGTGGTAGCGAGCGGATTAAAAGCGAGTAGTAATCACAGCGATATTCCTCAGTAAATAATTATTAGCGTGTATTTATTGTAGTATGCAGTAATAAACAGTGTGTGTTTCAAAACGATCGTCTCAATAATATTCGAACCCGTACGCGAAATACGTAACAATATATTTTTTTTTCTCTGTTGTTTTCTTTATCGTAGTGTATTTCAAGCCAAAGCTTTGAGCTTGAAGGAATCTATAGAAAATTTGGACAGCGTCTTTTTTTATCAGCATTATTATCATTATTATTATTAAAAAAAAGTCCCCCGCGGCGCTAACTGGGGGGAAGGTCCCTCTGACTCCTCCTTCGGTTTCGAGGCCACTGACATTCTTTGCCCGGTAGGCCAAAATTTGCCAGTCCGACGCTGGTTGAAATGAATTAGAGAAACCTTCAAAATTTTGTAGTACCTACTGCAATAAAACCATATTTTATATATTTAGATACCACCTCCTTTGCTTTTCTGGAGAAATGTTATAGGGAAAACGCGAGGGTAAACGTGTGAACGAAATAAATAGGGTGCATGTGTATAATGAAAGATTGATCAGCAAATTGATGGCAAATTGAATCCAATCATCAAAATGACTGATTCAAAACAAATGAAATGAAGAAGAAGGAAACTTTAATGTTGGCATTCGGTTTGTTTTTAATAAGTTTGCTCACATTTTTGTAAAATAAATTTGGTACCTAACTTCATGAACTTGCAAGTTTTAAAGTGAAAACGTATATTGTAGAACCGTATGTGCAAAAACCAGAGATAAAAATGTGGCAATATTCCTTGCCAAAGAATACCATACGATATTCACAGTCATCTGCTGTTTTTTTTCGACTACTGCAGTTAAACAAGATTCAAGTTAGCGAATAATCCGGTGAAAACAAGTTGGCTGTCTTATTTCGCAAAATCATAGACCAAGGAGCTTCCACAATACAATCCCGACTCGAATCATGATTATATCATTCGTAACACTTGTAATATACAGGGTTATTCAAAAGTCCGGAATGAGATTCATAATTTTTTTCCATAATCATTTCGGAAAAAACGCTCAAACAGGTTGTGGTGATCGGCCTAGCCTAAAATTAAAATAGTTAACTTAAGCATAAGAGCGTAGCTGCAGCTGGTGAAATTCAGAGAGTAGGAGGGGAAAGATGCATGGCTTGAGGAAGCCGAGAAAAAGACGCAAGGGGGGTTGGTGTGCAAATGTGACGCAGTGGAGACACCTTGCTTTGCGCTCCTGCTATTATTTTTATATTATTTGTTGATAAAGTTGTTTGTGGTTTCCTGATTGTGAGTTTGATGGTGATCGATCGTTGAAGTTAGAAAGGCAAGTGATCACTGATTTGATTTATTTGACCCTAAATTGAGGGAACAGGTGTTCAGAAGTTTATTAGCACAGATCATTGTGAAATCAAAGTCGTACTTCAATTAACTGGTGTACAATCTTTATTATGAATGTTCAGCTGTTGGGACCCAAGTACGGTCGTAATGTCAGATTCAATCGAATTTCAAGATGTAAATTACCTGGGCTTTCCCACCTGTAAAGGTGCTTCAAGTTGACGTGGCTTTTCTTCTCTATGCGGTTAACCCTTTCAGATATAAGCTTTAGTCAGTGCGTTAAAATTCTAAGCTCAGAAGAATTAGAAGTGAGAGTTAGACGCGAATAAGAAAGGGTTAAAGTCAGGTGCGGCATTGCGGAACGAACCAGCAAACTCCAAGTGATGTCCGGAGCCTACTAAACTGACGCTATCTTCACAAAGAACCGGGTGAGATGTCACCATGAATTAAGGCTAAACGAAAGCAACAATTACCTGACCCAAAGGGTTAATCAACAGGCAGTTAGCGACAGGACAGAGTTAACCCGAATCGTCTGAAAAGATATTCGTGACAATCAAGCTCTGGCACCTGGCTGCCAACCATCGCGAAGCGGTAGAAAATAAGAGCGGAAAATTGCGGAAATTAGGAAATGCAAAGCGAGAAATTCCCCACACAAAATCTGAAAAGCCAAGTCATTTGAAGCTACCTGATACCTGATCGGAAATAAAGTTCTCTCCGAAAAGTCTATTGAAAGGACTGTACCAAACAAAGACCCAAAGGGTTAATTCATGCTTATCATACCTGTAAATAAACCATCAACTAAAGTTCGAGTTGAAGCGTATGGTATTAAACTGATGACATTATGACAATAATTGGGAACCGACAGAGCTGGGAATCATTGCAGTTATAAACATTCCAATTTAACTCTTTCGATTAATAACCCTTTAACAGGGGAACTCCACAAATAATGAATTTGTCATGCTGTTTGGAATGTAATTAAAATTGTTTAAACTATTGCTAAAGAAGGCAATGACGTATTCCAGGAATTAAATTGCATTGGTTACGAATCTAGTTTAATTAAGTAGTGAAATGAAGAATCAGACAATGAGATTCAGTAAAAGCAAAAGGCTTATGTTTGTTCAAATTTAATCAAATAAAATAAAGGTACTTGTGATTGAATTGTTTGTTTCTATGTAGGAAATAGATTAATTTGGTCCTCTCGTAGGTAGAACCAAGGTTTGTCAAAAAAAGGGAGTGAACTAATTCACGGGAAACAAAGGGTTAAAATACACAACGTAAGTGGGTCAAAAAGGGGGGTGAGCGCTACAAGGTCAATTTCTAAAAACGGTAAGCCGTTTTTCCATGACACGTGTCATGCTCTACCGTCAACCCCCTAGCCCCAAGCCACCCTTAGTATTTTTTTGATATTGCACCCTATGGCTTGTGGGGGCTCGTTGGAAAGCTTGTCAAAAACTCTATCCAGATCTACCATTGGAAATTAGATCGGAACGTTTGGCCATGAATTTTAAAGGAATACAACGAGCCCCCACAAGCCATAGGATGCCATTTGAAAAAAAAAATTAAAGTGGCTTGGGGTTATGGGGTTGCCGGTAGAACATGACACGTGTCATGAAAAAACGGCTTACCGTTCTTAGAAATCGACCGGTTCGAGCGTTTTTCCCGAAATGAATATGAAAAAAAATATATTATTTTATTCCGGACTTTTGAATAACCCTGTATAAATTTTTCATTGAGAAAATCAATGTTTACAAGATATTTCCCAGTAACTTTCATGATTATACTCTTTCTGTTCATAGCCTTTTTCCTTGTTCGTCATGATCGATGAAAGTTTGACACCAACCACTATACCTACGCTCTACCTTCAAGTTTCACAAGGGATACCATGAGCAAACCCACTTAGTAGCAACTTTTCGAATTTATACTTCACATAACAAAAGCAAGAGACTGATAGGAATGAACGACTTCACTTAGCCTAGTTCCTCTACAGGTTTTCCCGACTTTTAAATAATCATGTCATGGGTAACTGAGCAGGGCATAAAGGCAATCATAGTCCAGTTGTAAGTTTGTAAATATACTACTGCATCTCTTGTAATTCTTGGGTGCTGCCCAACATTCTATCAGTTTGCTGCAAATATTTGCAGTACCTACTTCTTGTTTTAAATCAAAAGCTTCACTGATGCTAGGAATTCAGAGGGAGGACCACTAAGAAGTTTGATTTTGTAAGAAAGTATTATACATCTAATGACAAGTTTTTGTCATCACGATGCATTTTTCTGAAAACCGACATTCAAATTTCTAGAAGAAAAATACTACATGTAATGTCACTTAATCACTCTAATCAGCTGATCTGAGGGAGAGTTTGATAACTACGTAAAAGATTGATATAACCCATTGCTTGTTTTTTTTTGTCAATTTTTGGTTACGACCTGTATGGAGAAGGTTACTCAAAATGGGATACTTGAGGTTTGAACCGTTATAAATAATAACTGAATGAAAAAACCTCATCTAATTATATTCAGTTGATCCTTGTACAGTTTTATATCATAACCCGTAAGAGTTTCTGAAACGGAAATGCATTTTCCGAAATATAACTACTTTCAAAAAAAATGTGCAAGTATCCCGTTCTAGAGAACCCATACGATATAGTAATAGAATAGTAATTATGGAATAGTAATTAAAATTGATGGATCTAACTAATCTATTAAGGAGATGATAACTAGACATTCAAATTTGAGTTTTTATTATGAAAACTACCAACTACTCAGGTATAACAGACATATTATTATGAAATATAAAAATTAATAACCATTCGTAGGTGACAAAACAAAAAATAAATAAACCTTCTTGAATTATGCATAAGAAAATAAAAAAAGAAAAAAGAGAAAAATACAGACTTCAGGCAGAAGTCACAAAGGAGGTCTTCTCCTCCTTGATCTGCCCCGGCGCAGGCATCATGGACCCACCTCCCGCACCTCACGCATCTGGGATATCCCGTTTTACCCGAACACTCATATTTGATATTCGAAATTTTTTCTTACTCAACCTCAAAATAAATCGAAAGAACTCCTCCCTCAAATCGATAGTTTATATCTTAGCTTGAGGTACATAGATAATTAACATGTTTCCTCCATCACTTCGCATGCACTTCTTACTAATATGAACCCTTGATATTAAATCAGATAATCTGAAAACCATAAAACTTATCTGGTACGGCCTGCGCTTCAGCTGTCAACCCAAAAGTACGTTTGACTGTTGCATTCGATTAGAGACATCCATGGACAAGAGCTTGAGTTCGGTGAATACTGGGTTAGACGGCGATACTTGGTAGAACCCTTGGTATCCCGTTTTAGCGGACTATCCCATTTCAAGTAACCTTCCCCTACGCCTGATGTTGTGCTTATGCACCAAGATATAAGACAAGGAATAAAGCTTGAAGGCTTCTCAGTGGTAACCAATTTCTATGAAATTGGTCTTCCTGATTTCAGGCATTATCCATTATCTATAAGTTCAGTGTATGAAGACAGCCACAGCATTAGCCATTGATCTGCAGCATTAAGCAAAATAAGCTCTTTAGTTGGTCGCAGCTTCTGTTCTGTAAAATAACTGTGTATAAATTATACGAAAACGGTTAGGCTTTTTGAGCTTTTATTTTTCGTCCACTAACATTCCAGAGATTTTAGAAATAATATCCTCCATATCCCCCATAGGAGTAAGGAGCAGCATAACCCACACTGCCGTATCCATAGCCGCCCAATCCGTAGTATTGGGGAGCTGGCTTGGGCAGTGCCAAGGCAACAGCCAGGAGAGCGAAGAAGAACATTATCTGTATAACATAACATAATAATAACATGAATTTATCGGTGAGTCATTTATTCAAGTAAATTTTGCAAAATAAAAGTGCAAAAATTAGATACGACAAGTTTCTATTCATATTAATGATAATAATTCTTATGATTGAAACTGTGATAATGATTGTGATTATTTGATTATTTGAACGTCGAACTTTACTTACAAGCTTGAACATTTTTAGGTAGTTGTGTTCGTTGTGGTATACGAATACTGGTGATACAAATCTGTCACCTGACTTTTATACTTAATTTGAGGGGTGTGTCCCGTTTTTTGTTAACTACTCATATCTACCTACTTAAGTAATCAAACAGGATTTGTTTTGTGCAATAATTCAATTCGCATTGAGAGAGAAGTATATAGAATTATGCGATAGATCTACAAGATAGATGTATTGAAAACTACAAAACTGCTTGTATCAATACTTTTCATCTCCCTTTTTAAAGAAATATTGTTTTGTTTAGTGCAGGACTGCGGCTTGCCATCAATGCCTAAAAGATGATCCAGGAAGGTCGGATCAAAAAAGTATAACGATAGGTGGAAAATTTTGTAAAGCATATACAAACAATAATAAAAAAATTGTTGGCGTTTTCGAAATTATGAAGAGTTGAGAGGTGTGACTGAAAAAGAAGTCAGCTATTCAGGGTAAATAAAATGATTCAAATAATCATTTATTATTAGTCTATCTCCTCAGGAGCTGAAGCAATTTGAAGGTACGGCAAATTTTTAGGTGTCCCATTTCAAATGTTGACAATATTGTAGCCGACCGCTCGTCTTTTAAAATATACCAATAGGCGTTGAGCCGAAATAGAACTGGAGTCTTCTATTTCGGCTCAAGCCGAAATAGAAGACTCCAGTAGCTCAAAAAACAGCTCTATATATCTCAAACCATTTGGAAGACATAAGAGCATAAGACATAGTGACATAGAAATAGAAGATCGCTGAGCGATATTCGCTGGAGACTCCGACTCGGGTATAAGCCACGAACCCAAAGACCCCGACTTGGAGATAAGCTACAAACCCGTACAATTATAACGGATGAGCCGTTCAAGAGACTGCCGTATCCGGATCAGCAGTTATTTATCAAGGAAGCATCACTTGGGCCATAACTTTTTTTCATTTTTTGACTTCATTTTTGATGGGAAATCATCCCTGAGAGTTTGTAACAACCAGTACCTAACACCCTGTATACATAGATCTATATATAGAACTTGGAGATGTACATACAGGGTGATTCAAAAATGGCGCATTTCCTTTTGGGCACGTTATAATGGACGTTGACAGAGCATGGGAAAAATAATGAAAAAAATTAATCGGCTTCGATTTGCAAGTTATTAACAAAAACAAATCTGTCCAATCTGGCAGCATCGCGAAGAGGTACATCACAATAGCATTATTGTATTTTTAGGATTGTTACCCTGGAAACTCTGTAGAACCTGCCAGACCATACCAAACATACTTGCCAAATGTATTTTCACGGCACTTTTGAGGTGAAAGACGAATTTTGAAATATGAAAATACGACTCAAATCTCAGTTGCAAGAGAAATTTTCAAACGGGAACTACTAACGACATGTGACTCTTCGCAAAGTAACAATGCTTTGCTTTGAAATCATGCAAATTGAAAAAGTTACATTCTCAACTTCGCACCTCTTCATAACTCGAAGGATAAAATGAGCCAATTTTTTTTTCTACTTTTTCCGTGCTCCCTCGATGTCTCTTACAACGTACACGGGAGGAAATGCGCCATTTTTGAATCACCCTGTATATATTTGTTGATAAAAATTCTTCAGATTTGACTGATCGTTCTGAAATGCAATAGAAGTCGAGCCGAAATAAATAAGATTCCAAACAAAAAAACGAACTCGGTATGTTGAACCGTTCGGAAGATATAAGAGATTCAGCAATACCTTACTACTATATATACTACTACCCTACTATATACCATCTACTATATACTATACTACCATGCGATCAACAAAATTCGGAATTGAGGTAGGCTGTGCCCTGGCCGAAAGCAGCTTGACATCCTGAAATTTGACCAGGTCACAGCCTACCCCGATTCCGAATTTTGTTGATCGCATGGTATAACTAAGGCTTGAAACAATGATGTAATTTTCACGAAAAATGGAAAAATACAGCAAATTCTTATAAGTATAATACTTACGAGGTATGT
The DNA here is from genome assembly GCA_949128115.1 of Anaspis maculata. Classification (NCBI taxonomy): domain Eukaryota; kingdom Metazoa; phylum Arthropoda; class Insecta; order Coleoptera; family Scraptiidae; genus Anaspis; species Anaspis maculata. The sequence continues at coordinate 70,305,142 of OX421963.1, forward strand.
CTCTGATGGTAGCAAATGTCCAGCTGTGGGTATAGATATCGTCAAAATATGAAAAATTGAGTACTATTTTGCAAAGTTCGGCCTACTGAACACATACCGGGTGTTTATAAACGTCTGTGATCGCGGCAGGCCTTGGTCGCGGTGAAAGGCACGATTTGAAAGAGTGATAGGAGATTCCAAAGGCGATATGATAACAGACCGAGTAACAGACATTTATAAACACCCGGTATTTAAAATATTTAAAATATTTTAGCCTACTGAGAATACAGTCTTAATTTGAACCTCACTTTTACATCTGATAACCGCACCTAAATTACATTATTATTATACTTATCCAAGAAATTACATTCAACTCTAGTGTGACTCTTTCTTGGCTGGGCTTGAGCTGTGAATCTTGCCACGCGATATCCTTGCAAAAGGGAAATTCGGGAAGCCATATCTCACTAGAATCACACTAAGGTTGAACGTAATATACCTTGTAACCCCGACTGTAAGATGGGTGAGGTGAGTATTGTGTAAATTATACAACTTATTCGATTTAGGTAATATTTGCTGTTGTAGCAGATCACGTGTAAATATGCAGGTGCAGGACCTCTGAATCCAACAATCCCTTCACATGAGGTTGTTATGATTGTAACATAACTAAGATGGTATAATTCCAGAGAATTGCCTACGCACATAGTAAATTACAGCATCAGGTACGTTACCGCACTATCGAGTTTTGTCAGATAGATAGGTGAAATCGGGAATAAAATGCATTTGCATTTTACAATCACCATTTTTTCATCGTGATCAACAGCCAACCAAATTCACATTTTAACTCGCATTTTAATTTTGGGCAAATTTTGCTTTTTCAATGTTCGTTAGCCTCAATGTTAGCAAAGAAGAGAAATCAAATTTTGTGCTCACGAACAGGTTGGTAAGTTTACAAGGACAATATTGTTATTTCTAAATATAAAATAACAATAATAACAACTGATAACGTTAATAAAACCAAAAACTATAAAAAGAAAATATAATGAGCCGAAAACGCTTCCATTTCATTTTATTTTTGGATCTCTTTGCATATTTACGATCAACAGAATACTTAAATATACTTAAGTGAGCTCAGGTTTTTTTCGACAAAGTATAAATATAACTGCTATTGTGTTGAATTGTTTGGGTCCGTTTATTTTGGCAGGAATATTTTGAGACCTCAATTAAATTTCCGCTAAGGAAACGGTTTTTGATTGTTCTCGATTATTCTAGATCAAAATGGATCAGTTTTTTTTTCCTTCTTGGACATCGGGAACACCAATACATAACATATAGAAGTAAGCCATAGCCCTAAACGGGTGATAGATAAGAACTAAAAGCTGTTGATTGGATAATTTGAATATAATAGATTAGATGCAACACCTACGTGAACAGTCACATTTGAAACCAACCTAATCCGATTTTTATGCAACTTTTTTTTGAATCACTTATTGTAAAAGTAGATGGTATTGAAACAGCTCAAGAATAATTCGTAACAATACCACATTGTTTATGTTAATTTCATGGTGATCCAATTAAAAGATCTAAGACGACAAATTTTTTAACACTATTCTAAACAGTATAAATTGGACCAACGTTTTGAGGAACACATCAGTAGAATTTCTAACGAGACCCTACAACAATCCAAAATGTTCAAGCTTGTAAGTAATCATACTTTTTGCTCGATATTGCACGTACTCACTAATTATTTATCATAATTCTCATTACTTGTTTAAAAAAAATACTCGTAAATAGATACAATCTGAAAATACATTGATGTTTCAGCTGTTCTTCTTTGCCCTGATGGCTTTGGCCCTTGCCATGCCAAAAGCTGCCCCGGCTCCTCAGTTCTACGGTGCCTATGACGGATTGGGATATGGATCTGTAGGATATGCTTCTCCGTATGCCTATGGTGGATATGGTGGACTTTACTACTAAAAGTGACCAAGGATATGGAATGCTGATAATGGAGAAAATGTGCTTTTGTTGAAAACCTAAAAGTTGACAATATATATTTTGCTGTACAATTACTCTTTATTTTATTCAATGGCACCCCACGAAGTGTGGAATTACCTACCAAAAAACTTAAGGCTCATGGACACGAAGTTTCGTATAGTACAGGGTGTTATAGGTATTGGTTATTACCAACTTTGAGGGATTATTTCCCCTCGAGTTTCTCATTAAAAATAAGGCCAAAATATCATAAAACTCATGGTCCTAAAATGCTTCCGGAAAAAGACACAGGGTGATGTGGAAGCTGACTTTTTTTAAATTGCTTTTCCACCGTAACTTTTGAACTGCTAAGCAGATTTTGATAAAATTTGAACCAAAGTTCACCAAAATAAGTCTTCATCGAACAGTAGTGCCTCGATTTATCAAAAATTCTCAGGGGGTATACAGGGTGTTCCAGTGAATTTGCATGAAATTTCGGGAGGTAATTCCGCTTAAAAAATTGAGTCGAAAAGTGAGAGTAATTTTTTTCTAATTGCTTCCTAAGGGAGTTACAGCCCCTTGAAGGTACGAAATGAAACAATGTTTTTGATTATTTGCTCAAAAACCGTCAATGTGAAGAGCTTCAAATTTGGTGTAGAATGGTTACTCAACATTGCAAATGTTCACGTAAAATTTCAAACAAATCTGGCCAGTTGCGGCGAAGTTAGAGGGGGTTAAGGGTGGGTTGAACTGTCAATCAAAAAGGCTACTTTCTTTCTATTTTGAAAAACTGATGCCGGAGAAAACGGTTTTCAGCTAGTTTGATAGACCATAAACATGCCAATAGATAATCATATCAAAAATATACCACCCAGAAACTGCTGTGTATCAAGTTACAGGGTGAAAACCGAGCTGAAAACTGTTTTCATCTTTTCTTTTTCTTGGTAAAAATGATCTAGACTGATGCCGATTTCAGTTCTTCTGCAAGCGTAAAATGTCATACTGAACATATTAAGAAGATTAATCCCTGTTACTAATGCTTTTCAATTTACAGAGTAAAAAGTCATTTTCACGTCTCAATTTTTTTTCTTGGAAAATCACACACAACAACCGCGAATGGTTCTTCTGTAAACTTGGAGTTTCTAGTCAAACATATCAAAAATCTACATTTCTGCTACAGCTACGTTTTTTTGACCAGATTTAAATGTTCGGTTGGGTTCCAGGATTTTTTGAAGTTTTGATGCAATGGGGCTGTATAGGCAAAACAAATTGTAGAGGGCGACGTGTACTATGCACCCATATTTGACATTCTATAAAATGATGGCAATGTCACATTATGTGACATTTGAAGTGGACGGTTTGAATTAAAAAAGTTGCTGAGATGAAAAAGCGCTCCGCTTCGAAGGAGAGGAAAAAGAATTGGCGCCAAAGTAGAGAACAGAAGGGTAGGTCCCTGAAGAAACAAATGATAACATAATTAACCTATTGTGACGCTGCTACTTGGGGGTGAACGAGTTCTCTCCCTGACTATGTCGGGGTAGGTAGATACCTAATGATCTGGGGCCCCATATTTTCTAGCAGAGAGTAGCAGAGTGAAGAAAATGAAACGATGATGAGGCAGGTAGGATACGATAGTATGAAACTTTCCATAGTTAGGGATTCCAAAGTACCTACCTACTTCTATACAATCACAAATTTCGGTGTTTGCTCAATAGTTGTTGAAGAAGGCGAGTCAGTATAAAACAATTATTGTATGAGGTTTAGCATCAGCACTCTTTGAACCGAAACGTAAGTAATGGGCAGCCTAATATCAGAACCATAATCAGAACGTTATGCCAAGTCTGGGGCACTTGGAGGTAGGTAGGCTGTTACCGGCACGTCCAGGCTACAGGGATCTGGTAGAGGATAGTTAGTACCTTGGGCCGTGTATGGGGTTGGCCTGTGAGGGCTTGGCACCGCACGTTCAGCCCGAATCAGAGGGCAGGCGAATGAATCGTCTAGCTGTATCGGACAGTATCTGACAACCATTTTGACTTTTCGGGGGATGAGATGTTGACGGATATGTTGACGGTAGTCATTGACAGCAATGGGCGAGTTCAGGAAGTTCCATGGTGGAACCCGTAGATCTAGTTACCAAATATAAGCTGCTGGACGGCTTGGTCGATCCATTATCTGATCCACCGCTACCATAAACCAACTGTGGTGGAACAAATGGCGATTTGGTAGCTGTGACCGTTCGAGAGGCGCATGCGGCATCCACCGATGGCACCCACCATAGGACCTGCTGAACGCGCCCAATGTCATTATGGTGACAGCGGTGCATAGTACAATGCGCCATTAATTCAGGCTTTTGCCGCTATACAGCCCCATAGAGTCAAGATATAAGAGAAACGATTTCTGGGCCAGCCGTACAGCCTTGAATTCAAGGATCGACAGATAGTCGCGAAAAAAGGCGGCTTTTCTTGGAAAACATTTTCAAAAAAAATGCATGATGGAGATACAGCCCTTCAATCAAAGTTCCAAACAAAAACTCGTTTTCTTCGAACTTCACCGGTCTCCAGTGGCGTAGCTATCAATGAGCAAAGCGAGGCTGTGCCTTAGGACTTCAGAGCTCAAGGAGGCCCTCCAGGGTCGATAACCCTTAAATTTTTTCTACAAAATTTACAATTTAAAAAAGTCTTCTATAAAGTAATCAAAACTAAGTCAACGGTGCCCCAATTTTGATCTCATTGCAATGTGATTTGTCGTAGCATATTGAAATAAAATTAAAAAGTAAAGAAAGAAGTGAAGTCTACCAGGTAGGTAAGTACTAGGTAGGTATAGTTGGGAGTTAAATGATTCACACGGCACCGCTGGGAAGTCGGCTAGATTTCAGAAATGTTAGCTGCTTGAATTGCTCCTGAATGCCAGTTTTTATTCGAGATTGATCGTAATCACAAAACTGGAATTTAAGAACGATCTAAGCTGCTAACATTTCTGAAATCCAGCCGACTTCCTAGCGGTGCCGTATGAATCATTTAGCTCCCAGCTGTACCTATCTACCTATTTAGGGGTCCTTTAAACAGTTTACCTCAGGGCCCTTGAACACCTAGCTACGCCACTGCCGGTCCCCCATCAATTGAAGTAAAAGTAAGAGGTGGAAGTTGAAGGGGCGGCTTGTGCTGGAAAAAACGTTTCAGATAACGGCAGTTACCTATGCCCATTTTGAGGTCCCCAAAGACGCTAGAGACCATTTCCAGAGTGATGTCTGTCTGGTCTGGAGTCTGGGGTTTGATGTCTCTAGTGTGTAATCTGACACGATAACTTCCACGCTGATCCGATTGAGTTAAAATGTGGTAAATAGGCATAGTTTGCATCTATGATCGGGTCACAGTAATTTGGATCACTTTTGACTCTAAAAGAAAAGGCATCATAGGTGATAAAATAAAAGATATGTCTTGCTTTGGTCGAAACCTCTCGGTCAAAATAGTATTTAAGGGTGACGATTTACAGTGAAGGAAAGACCGTGACATACCATGAGTGAGGAAGAGATAGAGATGGAATTCCACTTCTGCGGTTTCGGGGCTGTCATTGCTCCAAATGCAAAAAGGAAAAAAGAAGTATCTTTATAATTGAATTAGCCAGTCCAATAGCTATTTTTTTTTTTTAATGTGGAATTTTTCTTGTAAAATTTTTAATAAGTAACTAAAAACAAAAATAGCTATTTGACTAGACAATCCAATATCAAATACCTGTTTTTTTTCTTCTAGTTTTTCTTTAGAAGCACTGATAGCAATGGTACCGTAAGAGGAACAAGCGAATACGCCTCATGGGCATGAGGCTTAGTAGCGCACTTCCTTTTTGGAGGATTAGTGAACGCAAGATGTTAAATAATTAGGGTTCTACCGTCTTGGGCAAAAAATTCCAATATGGCGGCCAAAATATCGACAGAATCATGAAATTCGGCTTGAAAATCAGAATGATTGTACTAGTCAAGGGTAAGTTCCAAGTTTCATGAAAATCGTTCCACTAATAAGAGATTTCAATATGGCGGCCAAGATGGCGACAGAATTATGAAACTCAGCTTGAAAATAGGAATGATCGTACGAGACAAGCGTAACTCTCAAGTTTCATGAAAATCCTTCCACTTATAAGAGATTTCAATATGGCGGCCAAGATGGTGGGGCAATCATGAAATTTGGCTTGAAAATAAGAATGATCGTACTAGACAAAGGTAAGTTTCAAGTTTCATGACAATCGTTTCACTAATAAGAAATTTCAATATGGCAGCTGAGATGGCGGCCGAATTATGAAAGCCATTCTGCCTATTTGGTCCTTGAGAACCTAAGCTATCCACCGGATAAAGTTCAATCTTCAAGGGCTGTAGCTTTAGTTCCCGAGAAGAAGTTCAACTTCATCGAAGTGCACAGGAGATCTCTGTTTTTTGAGAATAATGATAACGATGTATGGATAACAAAAATAGTGCCCATTGGCTACCCTTGGAGACATCAGCTATTAATCGGAAAAAAGTTCCAAGACTCTTGTTTCAATTCTTGAGAAGGAGTACAGCGTCTTAATTTCTGCACGGACTCGGACAGACAGACAGACAGACAGACAGACAGACAGACAAACCGGCCACATAAGCGTCATTCTGTTACTTATATAAAAAAATGTTCTCCAACTGATTTCGACCTCCTGAACACGAATATCGGGTTTAGTTTTGAATTGGAACATTTCTTTTTTATCGAAAAACCGAAACAAGCGAATACGCCTCATGGGCATGAGGCTCAGTAGCGCACTTCCTTTTCGGAGGATTAGTGAACGCAAGATGTTAAGTAATTAGTGTTCTACCGTCTTGGGCAAAAAATTCCAATATGGCGGCCAAAATATCGATAGAATCATGAAATTCGGCTTGAAAATCAAAATAATCGTACTAGACAAGGGTAAGTTCCAAGTTCCATGAAAATCGTTCCACTAACAAGAGATTTCAATATGGCGGCCAATATGGCGGCAGAATTATGAAACTCAGCTTGAAAATAGGAATGATCGTACGAGACAAGCGTAACTCTCAAGTTTCATGAAAATCCTTCCACTTATAAGAGATTTCAATATGGCGGCCAAGATGGTGGGGCAATCATGAAATTTGGCTTGAAAATAAGAATGATCGTACTAGACAAGGGTAAGTTTCAAGTTTCATGACAATCGTTCCACTAATAAGAAATTTCAATATGGCAGCCAAGATGGCGGCCGAATTATGAAAGCCAACCTGCCTATTTGGTCCTTGAGGACCTAAGCTATCCACCGGATAAAGTTCAATCTTCAAGGGCTGTAGCTTTATTTCCCGAGGAGAAGTTCAACTTCATCGAAGTGCACAGGAGATCTCTGTTTTTTGAGAATAATGATAACGATGTATGGATAACAAAAATAGTGCCCATTGGCCACCCTTGGGGACATCAGCTATTAATCGGAAAAAAGTTCCAAGACTCTTGTTTCAATTCTCGAGAAGGAGTACAGCGTCTTAATTTCTGCACGGACTCGGACAGACAGACAGACAGACAGACAGACAGACAGACAGACAGACAGACAAACCGGCCACATAAGCGTCATTCTGTTACTTATATAAAAAAATGTTCTCCAACTGATTTCGACCTCCTGAACACGAATATCGGGTTCACTTTTGAATTGGAACATTTCTTTTTTATCAAAAAACCGAAAAAATGGTAGCCTGTCACATGATTTTTAGTGATACCTACCTACTTTTTTTTTGTTATTCAGCGAACATGTTTCGTAGTTTGAGTGCCATTGTCCTTCAGGTACCTAGTATTGGCTATTTCAAAATGTACAATCACTATTTCGGCACGTCTGATTTTAAATTTGTAGGGTCGTGTAATATGCGCCGAGCCGTGGCTTTGCGGTCGTTTTCAAAAATTGATAACAATTGACCCGACGGTCGGATCGAAGTGGGGTTTTTGTCAAAAGAAAGTTCAAATTGTTCTCTAAATATAATGCCGTACATGCAGTGATGTATTTCATTAAGAAATTGTAGTTGCCTGCATATCGCAACTTTCTACATCTTACCGCGAATGCCAGCACTTGATCGGCGAAGCCGCCCTACACCAAAATGTTATTTTTGTAATTGTTTATGATTATTTCGGCGAAATTTTTCTTGATTCGCGTACCAAGGCCATGAGCTACCCATTCGAGTTGAAATATTTTCTGTATTGAATTTCGTTTTGTTCGGAGGAAAGGATATCAAGCACCAGCAAGCAACGAATAAATCATTTGCGGCCGAGCCGTAGTTTCGGAGTCATTTTCAAAAATTAATAACTATTGGCCTGCACCTCGCACCGATGTGAAATTTTCATTAAAATAAAGTTCAAATCATCCTCTAAATATAACTCCGCATATGTATTATGGTAAAATGATAAGATCGGGTACTTCCTCGCATGTGATAACTTTCGAGATCAGGCCGGCTTCTGAAATGCAGCATTCAACGGCGATGCCGCGTCACACTAAATTGTTATTATTGTCAATCGGCCTTATTCTCTATGCCATTGAAAATTTTCAATATTGAAATTGGGATTTTGAAGAGCTGAAATTGATCTTAAGACTGGGTAAACAAGTTCGTACTATGCCAGTTCAGGCAGGAATTCAGGTCTAATTTCCATCCATATTTGGGATCCCAGCCTAATATGCTTACGTACCGAAATAAACCAGAGTGAAAAATGAAACATTTTCAATTTTCAATTTCAATGGCATAGAGAATAAGGCCAATTGTTTATTATTATTTCGTCGAGATTTTTCTTGGTTCGGGATACAAGGTCATGAGCTACCCAATGGAGTAAAATTTTTTTGCAAAAACCTTTTCGTCTAGGACTAGATGCTGTGACGGACGGACGGATGGATGGACGGACGGACGGACGGACGGACAAAGCGAGGACAAAAGCGCCTTCCCGTTTGGAGAAGTGCGCTAAAAACGGTAGCCTGTCACATGATTTTTAGTGATACCTACCTACTTTTTTTGTTATTGAGCGAACATGTTTCGTAATTTGAGTGCCATTATCCTTCAGGTACCTAGTATTGGCTATTTCAAAATGGTCAATTACTATTTCGGCACGTCTGATTTTAAATTTGTAGGGTCGTGTGATATGCGCCGAGCCGTGGTTTTGCGGTCGTTTCCAAAAATTGATAACAATTGACCCGACGGTCGGATCGAAGTGGAATTTCTGTCAAAAGAAAGTTCAAATTGTTCTCTAAATATAATGCCGTACATGCAGTGATGTATTTCATTAAGAAATTGTAGTTGCCTGCATATCGCAACTTTCTACATCTTACCGCGAATGCCAGCACTTGATCGGCGAAGCCGCCCCACACCAAAATGTTATTTTTGTAATTGTTCATGATTATTTCGGCAAAATTTTTCTTGATTCGCGTACCAAGGCCATGAGCTATCCATTCCAGTTGAAATATTTTCTGTATTGAATTTCGTTTTGTTCGGAGGAAAGGATATCAAGCACCAGCAAGCAACGAATAAATCATTTGCGGCCGAGCCGTAGTTTCGGAGTCATTTTCAAAAATTAATAACTATTGGCCTGCACCTTGCACCGATGTGAAATTTTCATTAAAATAAAGTTCAAATCATCCTCTAAATATAACTCCGCATATGTATTATGGTAAAATGATAAGATCGGGTACTTCCTCGCATGTGATAACTCTCGAGTTCAGGCCGGCTTCTGAAATGCAGCATTCAACGGCGATGCCGCGTCACACCAAATTGTTATTATTGTCATTGTTTATTATTATTTCGTCGAGATTTTTCTTGGTTCGGGATACAAGGTCATGAGCTACCCAATGGAGTAAAATTTTTTCGCAAAAACTTTTTCGTCTAGGACTAGATGCTGTGACGGACGGACGGACGGACGGACTGACAAAGCGAGGACAAAAGCGCCTTCCCGTTTGGAGAAGTGCGCTAACAACATTTTGGGACGTCAACCTTAAGATGGAGAAGATGTCTGGTTATAACCGAATTGCTGCGATGTTGATTCTTAGGTCTAGGTATTCTTAGGTTTTAAATCTGATGACAAAGAATTGTCGCAGTAATTAAAGTTTAGGGCACCGGATGTATAAAAAAACGTTTTGTATTTTCCTGGTTCTCCTACAACATGAAAAAGGAATTAGGTCTTGCGTTCCTGCAAGCTTTTCCCCCACATCCATTTTTATCCCCTGTCCTGTAATCAGCTGCCAAAAATTTGCGTTTGGAGCCAATAAGAGATATCCGAATGAGGAATGAAGTTTTCTATTCATGGGATTGAAAATGAAAATAGGAGTTTTTGAATTATATTACATTTTTTATTTTTTAGCCATAAATTCTACATAGCAGTATTTTGTATTTATTAGTTATGAATGTTATGATTATGATTTTATTAATAGTAATATCCGCCATATCCGCCATAGGCGTAAGGAGAAGCGTATCCATATCCTACACTGCTGTATCCTCCATATCCTCCATAGAGTCCACTGTAGAATTGCGGAGCAGCCTTAGGGTCAGCGAAGGCAAAGGCCATAAGAGTGGCGAACAAAACGAGCTGAATAATCAGAAGATGAGAATTTTCCAAAATAAATGCAAAAACCGATACAAAATTCAGTCATATGAATCCTTAACTTACCAGCTTGAACATGTTGATTGGTTGATTGGTACTGGGTGTATTCTGACAAATTCCAAATCTACCGGGAGTTATATAGTAAATTTTGAGAGGTGTGTCCAAATTTATAGTTTCGAATAAAACTAGAGTGACAGACCTTCACAAATTCACAAAAGTCGAACAATTATTCTTTTTTTATAGACTAGGCAGTGCGTGTATATTATATCTAAACTCCTTTTACGTCTGTAATAGCCCAGTGCGTGGAAAATACAAGTGGAAGATTTGAGGAAAACTACCCTTACGTAAATCTGGATGGGTGTTGTATCCGTTCCGAGTAAACAATTTCAAATTTTCCTTCGCACAATAGAAACTTATGAGAGAGATAATTGGAAAAAAATAGATAAAAAAACAAGTGCGTACCTAAACGTATATTATTGATCAAGCGGCATTATTTACATTTGCCAAATGTGGGGGGGTGTGTCGAACAAAAAACCGGAAAATTTCGAACAGAACGGAACACACCTACTAAATGTAAATTGGGCCAGCTTTAAAAAAAGACGCGTGCATTTTGCAAACTTGTTTTATTAGACCGCTTATGACCATTCCTTTTGTTTTTGATTAAAACCGGTATAGGTATATGCGTTTATCTTTGAAAAGTTATCGTTGCCTGTAAATGTCAATTTTGTTTTGAACTTATAAAGTCATAAAGTCATACCTGTAGTAAAAATATAACAGATCTTATTAAAAAATTTGGAGCATGACATCATCAAAGATCAAATTAAACAGTAGAAATTATGATTGATTACTTATGGACAGGAAGCTGGTGCCTCAAAACTTACGTCATAAGGTACATGATTTTAGCCCTGTAGGTCTAATGTGCGTTGATAAGGTTGTTAAAAATTGCTTTGTCTTACATGTCAGACCGGGAGCTTGAGGCTGGTATGAGCCTGTCAATTTTCGAAAAAATGGCCAAAAGTTTACGTCATAAGGTACATGAATGACACCGACTGGATTTTGTGTGGGAACATCCCCTTGATCGAAAATCTGGTCGTGAGACAAAATTTTTGAGGGCTTTCGGTCCATTAGACAAGTTTGAAATTTTCAGAAAAGGACCAACATTTATCCATTTTACCACAGGCGTTTTATTGACTAACCCATCAAATGTGATATATTTTTGTAATCAGGATGAAAAACGAAATCGATTTCCATGATAAAATACAGGTGTACAATTTGGGAAAAAAATTTCCATGTTGCACCCTGTACCATTAAAAAATTTTGTGGACAGATTCGAAACCTGCGTGGAACATTATGTGAGAATCGTTCTCCATTCCTAAAATTATGCCAAAGAAGAAGTCTTCAGGAGGAGGTGAATTTTGGCCTTTTTTGAAAATTTCAAACTTGTCTTATGGACCGAGAGCCCCCAAAAATTTTGTCTCATGACCCGATTTTTGATTAAGGGAATGTTCCCACACAAAAGCTTGTTGGTTTCATTCATGTACCTTATGACATCAATCTTTGACATTTTTCGAAAATTGACAAGTCTATATACCAGCCTATATAAAGCCCCCGGTCTGACATGTAAGACAAAGAAATTTTCAACAACCTTATCAACGCACATTAGACCTACAGGATTAAAATCATGTACCTTATGACGTGAGTTTTGAGGCACCAGCTCCCTGTCCATAAGTGAGGGTCTAAAGGCTTAGCTTCATCTTGGTCCAGAATTATGTCGCATTGCGCGAAATAACCTGTTTCAGCCAATCAGGCCGCTGTAACATATTGATATTCCAATTAAACTGCTCGTCAATATACTTAGTTGATGATGAACCAAAATTTGCTCCGATTTCGAGTTGGGATATCTCTGGGAAAAAAAACTATCCGATTTAGAAAAAAGCAAAAAGCTGCCCGATAGAGCTTCATAGACTCAAACGATATGTCAGAGATGCCAAAGAAAGAAGTGTTAAAACGGTTGAATTTTGAAGTCGTGTAATTTTTTGTAAATTTTTTTTCTTCTTAGTTTTGGTAAGGAAAGAGTGTATCATTATCTCGAAACGGAGCCCATCGAGCTACCGTCGGAATGGTTTCCAACTTTTGATTGTAGGTAATTCTGTTACCTCAAAGAGTTCTTGATTTTTCTTCCAAATTTAGATTTTTTTATACAGATTTTGCCAGCGGTATTTCTTTCCCTTGAAATTGTAACGTACACAATGGCTAACGTGAACAATTTTCATCCCATCGGTCCCTAGAGGAGGTGAGCCCCATGAACCTCTTTGGGGAAGATGACTAATGGGACATATGATGCGAAAACCCATTACCACTTACTGAGCTTGAGGTGGTTGAAAATGCAAAGCTAAACCTCCCGTTTCTGATAGTTAGCAATTAGCACACCATCATGGGTGATTTTGACTGCCGGATTCATTTGGAACCTTTCAACGTAGTTTTCCCTAGACGAATAGGGGTAGAGCCGTAACTCTTGTTTAATTCAGTTAAATACATTAGTGGTCATTTGAACATCATAAACATATTTTTCAAATCAATACTTTTTTGGTGGTGGAAAATTTTTTCAACAGAACGTCTTGCAATCAAAGGAAAGCTTATATTAGGCGCCATCAACTTATTTTTAATCAGACTAGAACCCCCAAACGAACCCTGTTCCATGACGACTATTTGATTTGCTGTAAGTATAGAAATTAATCATAAGCAAGTAGTCAAGTTGGTAGGTACTACACAAATTTGAATGAATATTCAATGAATAACAAAGACACGATGTCAAAACAGCCCGATATAAATCTACAAACACAATAAAAATAGTGTAAGACAATAACGAGAGTCCTTGATGTGCGCGTGACCTTCCATTTTTTCAAAACAATACATCCTCCAACAGGTGTTCTAATAATAATAATTCATCAAATAAATCCAATATCTAATTTATAATAATGGGTTTCATAATATGATCCGGATCATGTTTATGGTAGCGTTTATAATTTCAATAATCTGTATCCTGGTTCCATGACGCTTGATCTTATTTTTTCTCTTTGAAATTTTTCTACGATTTTATATGCTAATAACTGCCTCGGTAAACAATAGCCAAGATGAGCGCTGCATAGAAATTTCTTCTTTAATAAATCACCAAATTTAGTTATGTAGATTCTGTGTATATAAAAAGAGCGCATCCTTCCTGTTTTTTCATCAGTTTGAACTGTTGTTGTCCGCCATATAACCTGTGAGTACTCACCCTGAAAAGTGCAAAATGTGGAAAGTGGTAAGCTAAAAAACATGAGCATTTTTGGGTTATAATCGATATCATTTCCAGATTATCCTATTAGTTTTGGCTATTATATCAGCCGGTTTGGCAGCACCATTTCCTGCACCTGGTCCTGCTCCCCAATATTATGGTTATTATGGATCTTCTTACCCTTACTCTTACAGTAGCTATGGTTACAGTCCATATTCGACTGGCTATGGATATGGAAGCTATTACTACTGAAAACTTCAACTGTCAACCCAGATATAATAATGATAATAATAATAATAGATTTTTAAATGGTATTGTGATCAATAATAATAGCATGTAGAAGTATAAAAATCAAAAATAATAAATCTTTCAACTAATCAAACGAGTTTTTTATCTTAGGAAATGTTATACATCAATCAAAGTACCCAGCAATAATCTTGTCAATCAATATGTCGCTCTAGGGCATTATTTTCATTTCTCGCACTTCCAAAAATTGTTGGCTGCATCTAATCAAACATATTAAAGCAGCCGAAAGCAATATGACTATTATTATGAGACTGCGATATTTATTATCCTGGTTATCGCATTAATTTGTTGTAAAAGAATTGATTTATTTGCAATAATTACAACACCAGTTTTGATCAGCATGCAGATTGGGAGGTGTGTCAAAACTTCTTTAATGATTATTTTATTCCAAAGCATAAAATTGAACCTTACACGTTCAGGTTTGAATTCATTTGCATCGTAAATCAAGCCCCTAAATCTATAAATGTTAATTGCGTCAAAAAGTTGATGATCATTTTCCAAAATGTACGAAAGTCACAATAATAAGTAAGTAAACGAATGTCACATTTTCAGAATTCAAGGATTTGAGCTGAGTATTTGATGCGGAATTTGCTATAATGCAAATGTCAAGCCTCCATTAAAAAAAAGCTATGCGGTTTGTTTGAATTTCGAGTGACACTTAATTCACATAAAAAGCTGACTATAAATAAATATTGATGCGGTTTGCAGTTATTTGAATATCGCTCAGCGAACGGCTATTCATATATTTTTTTTTCATTAAATTGGTGAGATTCAGTTCTTGACTTGCAGTGAATCTAGTATTTCATTCATTGAAGAAAACTAAAATAAATACATCACATTCAACGAAAACTGATATAGCTTCCTCCGACATTTGATGAGTTTCTACATTTAAAAAATCTCCAGAAACTTCATATACCTATACTTCGCCGAAATTCACTCTCGATTTTAGCAGACAAACGAGAAAAAGAGTCTATTTGGAGATAAATTGATTTCGTTCTAAATTTTTGTCGAAAAAATAGTGATAGGTACCAGGTTGAAATTATTATTCAGGTTCTCACGATGAGGATGAGCACAAAATGCAATGCATTCAGTGTTCTAAAGCTACGCCTCCAATTCGACCAAACTCAGTATTTTATGGTTTCCAAAAATTCATAACTAGGACGTAACAAAAGAAAATGATTCCATATTATAAAAATATATGAAAATTTATCAAATTAGCCGGATTTTCTTATTGTATATTCCTCTCATAAGGACTCCAGAAAATCCACTCATAAATGGCCATACCGTACACGTGAGCCGTATAGGACAACGAGAATAGCAACCAGTGATATTAGCTAACTGATATTTGCGACCGCACAGCTGTAAATGACGAATGGATCAGCCGGCAAATCTCGATGATCCAATAGAAATTCATAGGCACATCAGCTACTGGTTCCCAATTGCGTCTATAATTCTCCTATACCCAGGCTCATTATAAAAATCGATGACATGTTCGTGTTCTTCAATAATTAAAATTATTGAAATTCCTCAAACTCCGATAACTGATTACATTTTTAGCATAATTTATTGAGTATAGGTATACCTGCCTACAACAAGACCGCCTCGGCCTTGGCATTCGACCACAAATCTCGCGAAGAAGTTGGTTTATGACCGCAAGCAATTGATCAAAATCATTTCGCTTTCATCGAAAAAAGCTGTTGTATCATCCATCAAGCCCGTGCTACTGTTAATTAAAATTAAATTGCCGCTAATGTAGAGCTTGAGCTTCCAGAAAACGTAGGCACCTAGATATACCGGGTGGTCATCTAAAAAATATCCATGCACCCGTGATGATTTCCGATTCTTAGGGAATATTTCTTCGAGCAAAAGCAGGTCGATTTCTTATCGAGGGCAAGAGCAACATCCAAAACACTTCAGGGTATAGACAAATTTCTATGTTCAACCCTTACGCCTTCCCCCACACCAACTTCAAAATTCCAAATGGCATCACCAACTTTATGATGAATTAAATTGAAGAAGAACAAATGAGCTTCGTGAAAGAAGAAAATTCAAAATTCTCACCCCTCCCCCCCCCCCTCCTTTTCCTAGAATTCTCTGTGTCCACTTTAATAGATTTTCGGCCCCTTAATTCACCTTTCTCGCTGACTTGGAAAAATGTGAATTGTCATGCGCGGCGAAACTGGCGGGAGTTAGCTAAGGACCCTAGATTTTCAAAATTGTCGACCGCGAGTGCGAGTGAGGACGATTGTCAACGACCATGGCTGAATCCACTCACGATCTACTAGCTATAATCAATCACTACTTTATTAGATCTGATTTCTTATCAGTTCATCACTCTATCACACTTTCACCAACACAGAACTGATTTGAGACGTACGTACGATAGGTACTCGGCGGGAAGAACAGCAAAATGACCGAATTGACGTTGCCCATCTGAAAATTGACATCGCTGCCAGGGCCGCTATTCTTGAATCGTGAAGGAAAAGTCCCTTGGAGTTTTATCTAATAATCCGTACTATACTTCTGTAGCGAAAGTTGCTCAAAAACCACGATTTTAGGTAACATTCGCTACATCAGTGTACTGCGGAATGTATTTTACTCCCAGGGACTTTTCTCACACGATTCAAGAACAGCGGCCCAGGGCTTCCAGTGCCAACCTCACACCACCAAAACAACCAAACTTGGTATTTGCGCATGACAACTTCGACTTCTTGAATAACGGAAAGGGTGGATTGTCTTCAATGTGGTCAATGTCGTCCTGCATAGCATCGAGGGCGAGAATTTCCAGTGAAAAAAAGAGTTCAAACTTTCCCCAGTAGGAGGGGTTTGAAAATTTTTGAAATATTTTTTCAGAAAGAACATTCAATCCCCATGAACTTGATATATATCTCAAATAGATGGTGTCATTTCAAATTTTGAATTCAGGATGGGTGGGGGTGAAGGGGTTGAAAAATTGAAATCCACTAATGTATGCTTTAGATGTCCCCTCGATACAAAGAACGACCTATTTTAGCTTGACAAAGATTCACCACCATGTCGGGTGGGGACTTTAAAATGATCACCCGGTATGTATTGCTTGTAGGTGATAATTAATGACCCCAATTCATTTCAGGTGGATAAATACTTATTTTAAGAAGTCGCGCAGAAATGTTTTTAGTAAGTCATTTCAGTGACAAACGTCATTGATGATCAAATGGTACAAATACAAATCATCAACAATAGTATAGGCAATTTTAACCTTAATTACTTGCAGCTTTTTTTAGATGTCTAAATAATATAATTAAAAACAAGTAGTCCGGATGCTAGTTGCATAAAATGGAATGAACCTTGCATTTTTTGATGGGAAGATGCTACTTGGTGGAAATGTTCTTTGCATCATACTCTTTCGATCCAGAAAGGTAACCATCAGCGCCATTCAAGCCGGCAGCGTATACAGGGTGAAACAGAAAAAAAAAGTTGGAAAATTATATTTGAATAACCGAAGCATGTGGAGACGTGTAATTTACCACATACATTAACTGTTTTATGCTCATGAAGTCACAGCAAATCGTTCTTGATTACCTTGAACCGTCTTTGAAATGTAGGGGAAAAACAGAAAAAAAAAACAAAAACACTCTTTTTCCTATAAATGAGTGATTCTTAGAGATATTGACACAATACTTGGTATTTCTCCAAAAAGTAATGTTAGAAATGATATGAGCTGGGTGGCCAATTTCTGAGCCAACTATTTCCAGAAATACGATTGTCAACTTTTTTTTCCTCTTGAGCACCATCTTGAATCTGCCCTGTGAGGCATCGTTGAAAAAGTGATTGGTTATCATAATAATGGTAATATGTAATCATTGCATCGTAAAAACAATCTCCTCATCATAATTTAGTGACCTCTTCGGCAAGAAAGAATTGCCATTCACGTATTTTCTGGCTCTTCAAAGCTTTAGTGCCCATGATGGCATTTGCAACATCTGGAATGGTAAAATATGCTACGTATTATGAACCTTAATGTACTTTGAGGTAGTCTACCAAGTTTTGCAATCATCAATTGAAAAGTTTGTTCTTAAAAGCTGTTTGAACAAAATTCGTTCAATTTTTTTATGGAAAATGCAAAATATTTTTACTCTTATTTGATCCCTCGTTGACGAAAGCATGAAACCGAAAGTCTTCAAAATGTTTATGCTAATGGTTCACTGAGAACTGCTCTTCAATGTGTAGTTGTCAAAATCTGCATAGTTGCGTTTAGATTCCAGACAGAGAGCGACAAAGAAGTTCATGCAGTGAAAAAAGACACAACTTTCAATGCAACGGAAAAATCCCGGAAATGTCCCTTTTAGATAGGCTTCCCGCAATACACAGGTTCTGTAAGACTCTCAAGCGTGGGTGGAAGGCTTGAAACATTACTAACTCAAGGCTCTAACAGTGTACCAAATTGCACACTTATGTTATAAAAAGCAAGGTCTCCAGACAGCTTTCAGTCTAGCTCTGGACTAGTTTTTTCTCGATTGTAATTCATGTCTTTTTTCACTGCATGAACTTCTTTGTCGCTCTCTGTCTGGAATCTGAACGCAACTATGCACTTTTTGACAACTGAACATTGGAGAGCACTTCCCATTGAACCATTATCATAAAACATTCGGAGAATTGTGGTTTCAGGCTATCCTCAGTGAAGGATCAAGTAAGGGTGAGAGACCCAATATTTTGTATTTTTCATAAAAAAAACCCACAAATTTTGTTCAAACAGCTTTTGAGAACAAACCTCTCAATCGATGATGGTGAAACTTGGTAGGCTACCTCAAAGTACATCCAGGTTCATAATGTGTAACATAATCCACCATTCCAGATGTTGCAAATGCCATCATGGGCACTAAATCTTTGAAGTGCCAAAAAATACGTGAATGACAGTTCTTTCCCGCTGAAGAGGTCACTAAATTATGATGGGGAGGTTGTTTTGGCGATGCAATGATTTCATGTTACCAATATTATATTAACCATTAATTTTTTCAACGATGCCTCACAGGGCAGGTTCAAGATGGTGCTCAAGAGGAAAAAAAAGTTGACAATCGTATTTCTGGAAATAGTTGGCTTAGAAATTGGCCACCCAGCTCATATTATTTCTAACATTACTTTTTGAAGAAATACTAAGTATTGTGTCAATATCTTTGAGAATCACTCATTTATGGGAAAAAGAGTGTTTTTGTTTTTTTTTTCTGTTTTTCCCCTACATTTCAAAGACGGTTCAAGGTAATCAAGAACAGTTTGCTGTGACTTCATAAGCATAAAATAGTTAATGTATGTGGTGAGTTACACGTCTCCATATGTTTCGGTTAATTAAATATAATTTTTCAACTTTTTTTTTCTGTATCACCCTGTATACGTCGCCGGCATGGATGGCGCTGATGGCTACCTTTCTGGATCGGAAGAGTACGATGCAAAGAACATTTCCACCGAGTGGCATCTTCTCATCAAAAAATGCAAGGTACTTTCAACTAGCATCCGGACTAAAGGAGTGACTTGCCGTATACATACTGTGTGTGTGAGATTTGTCACACCGTATAAAATAATCAAATTCACATATCAGTCTGATACTGATGGAAATTTCTGCATGGGAGAGTGCCAATCGATATGGGGACCTAGACCGGGATGGTATTACATAACACGTATGTAGGACGGGTGTTAGTAGATAACAGCATATCGTGAAATTGATCGGGGAAAACTCGAGGGGAAACTAGTTGAGAGATTCCTTCATCCGATTAGTAATTTACTGGTTTGAGTTTATGAATAATGAAGTGATTCAAAATTGTCAAACCAAAACAATATACGGTATAATGGAATCTATAATGAAGCTGAGAAAAAATCCAGTTTCACTTTTGAAGTTACCAAGGGGGTGGTCATTTGAACCCGAGTTCGAACCCGATAAGAAAGAAATATCAACCACTGGATAAAGAAATATCAACCAGTAGATTGGTTTTGAATTTTTGTTATCTATACAGGGTAAGCCAGAAACCTAGAAAATTATTTTTTCACAAAAATTCTTATGAACTGGGCAGTTCAATCGATGCTCAACCGATGAGGTACCAAAGAGTTTTTTTTTGCATGATTTTTTGAAATAATTTAGAGGTTTTACATCATGGCTCAGAAATCTAGTACACACCCAGTGAGTATAGTTGATATTTGTAGCACATTCTTGAAGAAAATTCCCTATTGTGACCGGTTACAAATTTTTTCAATTTTACCTTCTCCTTGAGGAGGAAAGTGGTACTCTAGAAAAAGCAGAGTAGAACTCTGGAAGTTCTTTCTATGCCTAGCTTATGCTTGGAAGGGTGATCAATAGATTTTTTCAATTGTGACGTCATGTTAGCCTGCCGCATTGATCTTATTACCTAACCGATTTTGATGAAATTGAAAAATAAAGCTTGTAACATGCTTTTTGGCCTCGAATAACGATTTATGAGTTCAAGGTCGATTTTACGTTTTGCCGCTTTCTTGGACCCGCCGTCATATCAATTTTTTTAAGAAAACGAACCGATTTAGATAAAATTCAGTTTAGTTTAGTTTAGTTTATTTATACTCTACTACAATGACCTTAGCCCAAGGTATTTTATAATCTCATTATTATTACCTATCTTAATCTTTATAAATTTGAAACACACACTCCACTCGTGTATCACAAATATAAGGTATATCCATAATTTGGATATTGGTGTCACGATTCTACCATTTTGGCCTGACATATCGATTTTCCCACCAATAAACTGATTTTCCACCCAAAAAATACGCTACTGAGCCTCACGCTCGTGAGGGCATATTCACTTATTTAGTCATAATGCCGCAACGATCAGATTTTCTAATGTTTGGAAATGAGTAAGCTAGAAGGGTTCCATGAACAATTATTATTCTTTGACCCTTCATAACTTCAAAAATGAAGTCGAAGATTTATTTTATATTTTTTGTCGGCTTCATAAAAATCACCTGTGTCTATAAGAGACAACTACTATCGACTGATAATCCCTACAATCTTGCGGGGATTTTATACCTACGTCCCTAAGAAAATTTTGAATTTACTGTACTCAGACTCTTGTTTCAAGTAACAGGGGGATGGGATTATTCCGAGGATCATCATGCTTAGGGATGGGAAATCACTCATCAACTCAGTAATGTCTCTGTGGTTTTGACTACCTATTATCCACTGATGATCTTATCTTGAAATTCTGATGATCAATTTTTTTGTAAAAATAATGTTACGTCATTAGTAATGGGTCTCGTAAGATCACTGCAGGGATGTTTTCCTATCTTTTCTAAAAACTGAAGGAACAAAAAAAAATGAAAATCTATCAAAAGCGTGAAGTTGGGATAAACACATCCAAATAAGTTGCAACTCGATTTCCGGAAATTCGTTTTGAATGGGATAAAGTCTGGTAGGTACCTACAGTCTGAAATCGTCAAATGGATTTCTTAGAAGCGCCAGCAATTCGTATTCAAAAGTGCAGGTCGCACAAGGCTGTGTATAATCGGTGAATTGTGCCAGAATTCAAGAGTCATCACTTGCATGCTTAATACCGAGTTGAGTGTTCAGTCGAATATAGTCAGTGTAACTTCTACTTAGACTAGGTATAGGTAGATTGATAGATACCTTAGGTACCTGCCCACACAGCGTCACTCCACGCGTTTTCACCACTTTTTTCACTGTCGTTTTCCTTCATTATTGCTATGTCGTTTTCTTCATTGCATTGGGACTAAATAGAACCCGCTCGCTGACCTCTGTTTATAGTTGGAACCAACTTTTGAGATGCTACACTGTCGCACAATGCATATTAACCGTTCACGTTGTAAATTCAAGAACTAAGACTTTTTGAATAAAAAATAAAGTGACAAACTGGAAACTGGAAGTGCTGGGAAGTTTAGTCCAGTCAAAAAGCAAAAATTGCCCTGACCCCCAATAGGCAAGTGGAACATATCTGCACAATTGGCGGAGGTGCGACGCTTCCGGAGCTGGTCAGTATACAGGTGGCTTCGGTGGATGGGTCAACGACCTGCCAAGGTTGCACCCCCCACTCCTGACTACGCGCCCTTATTTTCCCTACTTGCAGTGAAAAATCACTAGAAATTTATTTCCGAATTTCACGTTACAATTTACACCGTCTTAGTTCAGAGGCTGAAATGTACAGATTATCAAGTATTTTACCTCGTATTTTACATAAAATATGTAGAAAGCCATTGAAAGCCATTTCACTTTTCGTTGTTACCTTTTTGATAAGATGTTGCTTACTTCAAAATGCTGCGCTTTTCTTCCACCTCCTGAAATATATTATGTTATTGTTCCCAGTGATTGTTCCTGAGATACATGGTTAAAACGTTAAGTTGAGAAGCTATCAATTCTTTCATGTGTCGTTCCTTTTTTCCCTTCAAACTTCCTAACAAAATACCAACAAGTACTTCTGCGAGTTTCGTATTTCTATTGTTTGTTTATTACGAAATATACGCCCCCTTCAGCATCCGATGAATCCCCTAATCCCCAAATTTGGGGCGAAACGTATCGTGCGACTGAACTTTTTTCTTTACTTTTTTGAAAAAACGTCCTTTAATCCCTCAGCTGAAAATCTGCCGAAATCAATTAATTATACCTAAGGACAAGAAAACAAAAAAACTACTGCTACCACTTACCTAGATGCGCTTATTATTATTATTATACAAAGAATTTCCTCGATTACTCATCAGACTCGAATAAACCCGATGCTTTTGCTTTGATGGGGGGTGGAACCTGAACGGTGCGTGGTAGATGGCTTCTGTTTAGTCTTTCTTAATCCAGACCACAAAACGTTCAGCCTCCCATGTACCTTATGCCGGGGTTAATGTCCCACTGACAATTGTCGTGAAATTAAACCCAAACACAATCAAAACCAAATAATAGAGGAAGGAAACAAGAGGCACGGCAGTTTCAAGAACTGAGGGAAGGAATGGGTGAAAACTTTTTCTCTCTCATGCATGGTTCAGTTACCCCGACCGAACTTTTACTATTTATCGAGCTCTGTATCTATACATGGATGAGGTTATTACACGATTGAGTATTGTTTCTACCTTCTGTTTTGTTCTAACCATTTCCCCGAATATTTCCAACTCTATCAATTCCCTGTTTTAGAAGTAGGTAAATACTTATCTGGAATCGATCGTTTATTTGATCTTTTGAACTGAGCCTCGAATTGAGCTGACTGTCAGCTAAGGGTTTTGTTTGTTTTTTTCTTTCATTTATATGAACAATTGATTTTTTCAGTACAAAATGAAACACAATTTGACAATCAACCTTGATTTTTCTTGTGGGATTGATACATATAATATCCCTAACCGCTAGCACCCCTAGCAATTTTGATATAAAATAAAAATAAAAATGCTGACTGCTTGTTTTCCTCCACTGATTTGATTACGACTTGTCTGAAAAATTAAATGTTGGAAATCATGTTGAAGTATAGTTAACAGCAACCACTCGAGCGTATTATATATTGCCTAAGTAAGTACCCATCGCATGATAGAAAACATTTTTTCTCTTGAGTTCTACGTAATTATTATTTTATTTTTCAAAGCTTGGTCATAATGACTAAATAAATTATTCCATTGCACATACTGTCAAGATGCCAAGGACGTTATCAAAATGCAGAGTTCCATAAAAGAGATAATTCCGAGGATAATTCAAGATCAGTTGATTCGCGATTTTTGTTTGTCAATTTGTAGTTTACTAGTCAATGAAATGCTGGTTTAGGTATCTGTCAATAATGAAAAGATGATGGGTCTAGTACAGATTTCAGGCTTTTTTTGTGAATAACCACTTAGCATTCAGTAAAAAAATGTTCAGTTAATCTGCAATCAGCCTTGATCGCTGATCATCTTTTTTGTGGAACTGACGGTTACACTCATACAAGCAAAAAAGACCTTTTGATTACTGTTAATTGGTTCAGTTCAGGGAGAACGTTAGACAAAAAATACCTTTAAAACGGACTTTGGGTTTTTGCTTATCTTCTTGAATTAGGTACAGGACGACCTCGAAAAAGTCATGTTTCAGGCTTTCAGCCTCAGTAACAGCGCCCCCCTAGTCACATTCCCACTCATGGCAAGGTCATTTTATCAAGATTAGGTACATATATATATATATATATATATATATATCTTGATGGATGATGTATTTCGGGCTCGCGGCATATTTTGTGACAAACAATGTAAAAAAAAATATTTTCTACACAGATTCACATTGTTGGACGTCTCATGACATTTTGGGACGTAATTTTCAGGTAATCCCATCGCCAATGTTGGTTTTCAAATATATATATATTTCTAAATGTACATGATGTATTTTGAGCTCCCGGCATAATTTGAAAAGAAAATGCATTTGTTCACGTATTTATATTATTTGTCACCCTCCAATGTACTTCCTTTTGAGATTTGTCGTCTGGATTATTCCACTCTACATTTTTTCTCGAAAATGTTTCGAGAGACTGATTTACGTCATACACGGTCATGATCGAAAAGTTCATAATGTATTTCGGACTCACATGGGCTCATCGAGAATGTGAATTGGGCTCTATACAACAATTTGCGAAATTACGCCCATTGTTTATGAATTTATGTTCTCAGATGTCTCTAAACCTCATAGAACGTGATTCCCAAGTTAACTTGTTACGATTTGACTGTTAAAGCACTCGTATCATTTATATTTCGGGTGAACAACTACGAAAATTGTCGAAAAAACGAGTTCCTGTCGTAAAGTGCACAGTAGCTTTTATTTCGAGTTTGGGACGTTTCCATTTTTCTATAGTTGAATAACTTCAAATTTCTGGGTTAATCAGGTCCTACGTCACCATTTCTACAATGTGCGCGTCCGTTCTTGTCCATACTGTCTTTTCAAAAAAATCTCCGGGAGCCCAAACTACGTCATACACGAGCACGACCAAAACGTTCAGAACGTATTTTGGGCTCACATGTTCATCAAAAATGTGAAATGGGCTCGCGACAGCTTTCAATCCAATTCAAATTCCTCTCCTTATTACATTCTTTCTTTTGTACATGAATGTCAATTTGATCAATTCTTATTTTGTTAGATGCCTCCCAACAAATACCACTTTCTTGATGCTGCCATCCGAGTTTTTCTACCTCATTTTCGCCCACAATTTCTTCGGGAGCCCGGTGTACGTCATGCACGGGCATAATCGAAGAATTTATGATGTATTTTGGGCTCACATGGGCTTATCAAGAATGTGAATGAGCTCTCCGCAATATTTTTTAACGCTGAGTTCTCTCTGTAAAGTGCACAATAGGTTCGATTTCGAAGTTGGGATGTTTTCAGTAATCCATTCTTGAATAATTTTGAGTTTCTGGGTCGAACAGGTCTCACGTTGCTATTTCTAAAATGTTATGTACCGTTTTTGTTCACTCTTGACTTTTTTCCACAAAATCCTTCGGGAGCCCAATCCACATTAAGCACGAACATGATTGAAAAGTTCAAGACGTATTTCGGGCTCACATGCTTATCCAAAATGTGGAATGGGCTTTCTACATATTTTGTACATAAATGCCATTTCTTTGATAATTATTTTGTTAGATGGTCCCCAATAAATACTACATTCTTGAAGTTACCATCCAGGTTTTTCCACCTCATTTCTGCCAAAGAAAAATTTTTGGGAGCCTTAATTACGTCATGCGCGGAATGGATGAAAGAATTCATGATGTATTTCGGGCTCACATGGACTCATCGAGAATGTGAATTGAGCTCTCTGCAATATTTTATGGAAAAATGATATTTATTTACATAATTTGTATCCAAACACCTCTCAATTTTCTTTGACGTGATTTGCAACTTATTTTGTCACATTTTCAAAATTTATCATAGATTCGTTTTGAACAGCTGCAAAAATTTTAGAAAAAATAGGTTCCCGTTGCAAAGTACAGAATAGGTTTTATTTCAAGTTTTAGATGTTTTCAGAAATCCATTTTTGAATAATTTTGAGTTTTTGGGTCAGAGAGGTCTCACTGTGCCATTTCTGCAATGATATAGTCCGTTTCTGGCCACTTTTGACTGTCTTCCACGAAAACCCTCGAGAGTCCAATCTACATTCTGCACGAACACGATTGAAAAGTTCAAGACGTATTTTGGACTCTCATGCTAATCCAAAATGTGGAATGGGCTCTTGACATATTTTGTACGTGAATGTAATTTTTTGATTTATTATTCTGTCAGATGCTTCCCAACAAATATTACAGTTTTGAAGGACCATCCGGGTTTTTCCACCTCATTTCTGCCCAAAAAAATTTGGGAGCCCTGATTACATATTGCGCGAGCTGGATGAAAGAGTTCATGATGTATTTCAGGCTCACATGGACTCATCGAGAATGTGAATTGAGCTCTCTACAATGTTTTGTGGAAAAATGCCATTTGTTTACATAATTTGTTTTCAAACACCTCTCAACCTTCTATAACGTGATAAGCAACTTATTTCGTCACAGTCTCAAAATTTATCATAGATGTGTTTTGAACAGCTGCAAAAATTGTAGAAAAAATAGGTTCCCAGTTGTAAAGTGCAAAGTAGGGTTTATTTCAAGTTTTGATTGTTTTCAGAAATCCATTTTTGAATAATTTTGAGTTTTGGTGTCAAACAGGTCTCACGGTGCTATTTCTGTAATGATATAGTCGTTTTCTGGCCACTCTTGACTTTTTTCCACAAAAACCTTCGGGAGCCCAATTTACGTTATACACGAGCACTATTGAAGTGTTCAAGACCTATTTCGGGCTCACATGATCATCCAAAATATGAAATGGGCTCTCGACATATTTTGCACATAACTGTCATTCTGGTAAATTATTATTGTGTTAGACGCCTACCAACAAATACTACTTTCGTGATGTTGTCATTCCGGTTTTTCAACTTATTCTCCGCCCAAAAATTTTATAACTATTTGTTTTCGAACACCTCTCAATCTTCTAGAACGTTAGTCCCAAGTTATTCCGTCACATTTCACAAAATTTGTCCTAAATTTGGTTTGACAAGCTGCAAAAATTTTAAAAAAAGATAGGTTCTTATTGTAAAGTGCAGAATGGGTTTTATTTCAAGTTTTGGATGTTTTCAGAAATCCATATTCTGGAATAATTTCAAGTTTTTGTGTCAAACAGGTCTCACGGTGCTATTTTTCCAATGAAATAGTCCGTTTTTATCCCCTCCAGACTTTTGTCATGAAAACTTCCCGCAGTCCAATCTACATCATGCACGAGCACGATTGAAGTGTACAAGACGTATTTCGGGCTCACATGCTCATTCAAAATGTGGAATGGACTCTCGACATATTTTGTACATGAATGTCATTTTTCCAATAACTATTTTGGCAGATGCTTCCCAACAAATATCATATTGTTGAAGTTACCATTCAGGTTTTTCCACGTCATTTCCGCCCAAAAAAAAAAAATTGGGAGCCCTAATCACGTATTGCGCGGGCTGGATGAAAGAATTCATGATGTATTTCGGGCTCACATCGAGAATGTGAATTGAGCTCTGTGGAAAAATGCCATTGGTTTACATAATTTGTTTTCTAACACCTCTCAATCTTCTATAACGTGATAGGCAAGTTATTTCGTCACATTTTCAAAATCTATCATAGATGTGTTTTAAACAGCTGCAAAAATTGTAGAAAAAATAGGTTCCCGTTGTAAAGTGCAGAATAGGGTTTATTTCAAGTTTTGGATGTTTTCAGAAATCCATTTTTGAATAATTTTGAGTTTTTGGGTCAAACAGGTCTCACGGTGCTATTTCTACAATGATATACTCGGTTTCTGACAGTTTGTGTCCACTTTTGACTTTTTTTTTCACAAAAACCCTCACGAGCCCAATCTACGTTATACACGAGCACGATTGAAGTGTTCAAGACGTATTTTGGGCTCACATGCTCATCCAAAATATGAAATGGGCTCTCGACATATTTTGCACATAACTGCCATTCTGGTGGATTAGAGGGTAAGTTATTATCGTGTTAGACGCCTACCACCAAATACTACTTTCGTGATGTTGTCATTCTGGCTTTTTCACTAATTCTCCGCCCAAAATTTTTTCGGGAGACTGATTTACGTCATGCACGGGCTCGACAAAAAAATTCATGATGTATTTCGGGCTCACATGGACTCGCCGAGAATGTGAATTGGGCTATCTGCAATATTTTGTGGAAAAATGCCATTTGTTTACATAATTTGTTTTCAAACACCTCTCAATCTTCTATGACGTGATAAGCAAGTTATTTCGTCACAGTTTGAAAATTTATCATTGATTAGTTTTGAACAGCTGCAAAAACTGTAGAAAAAATAGGTTCCCCGTTGTAAAGTGCAGAACAGGGTTTATTTCAAGTTTTGAATGTTTTAAAAAATCCATTTTTAAATAATTTTGAGTTTTTGTGTCAAACAGGTCTCACGGTGCTATTTCTACAATGATATAGTGCTTTTCTGGCAACTTTTGATTTTTTTTCACAGAAACCTTTGGGAGCCCAATCTACGTTATACACGAGCACGATTGAAGTGTTCAAGATGTATTTCATGCTCACATGCTTATCCAAACTATGGAATGGGCTTTCGACATATGCACAAAACAGCCATTCTGGCAAATTATTATTGTGTTAGAGGCCTACCAACAAATACCACTTTCGGGATGTTGTCATTCCGGTTTTGCAACTTGTTCTCCGGCCAACATTTTTTCGGGAGCCTGATTAACGCCATGCACGGGCCCAACAGAAAAATTCATGATGTATTTTGGACTCACTAGGACTCACCGAGAATGTGAATTGGGCTCTCTATAATATTTTGTGGGAAAATGCCATTTGTTCATAAATATTTGGTTTCAAACACCTCTCAATCTTCTAGAACGTGAGTCCCAAGTTATTATGTCACATTTTTCAAAATTTGTCCTCAATTTGGTTTGAACAACTGCAAAAAATTTGAAAAAGATAGGTTCCCGTTGTAAAGTGCAGAATGGGCCTACCAACAAATACTACTTTCGTGACGTTGTCATTCTGATAATTTCAACTTATTTTTCGCTCAAAATTTTCTAGGGAGCCTAATTTACGTCATGCACGGGCTCGACGAAAGAATTCATGATGTATTTCGGGCTCGCATGGACTTGAAAAGAATGTGAATTGGGCTGTCTACAATATTTTGTAGAAAAATGCCATGTGTCATATTTTGTTTTCAAAGACCTCTCAATCTTATGAAACGTGAATCCAAAGTTATTTAGTCTCTTTTTTCAAAATTTGTCCTAGATTTGATTTGAACAGCTGCAAAAATTCCAGAAAAGATAGGTTCCCATGGTAATAAACAGTGCAGAGTAGGTATTATTTCAAGTTTTGGATGTCTTCAGAAATCCATTCTTGAATAATTTCTAGTTTTTGGGTTGAACCGGTCCCACGGTGCCATTTTTACAAATTTATAGGCCGTTTTTTGTCCACTTCTGATTTTTTCTACGAAAATCTTCGGGAGCCCAATCTACATTATGCACGAGCACGTTCAAAATGTTCAAGACGTATTTCGGGCTCACATGCTTATCCAAAGTGAAGAATGGGCTCTCAACATATCATTTTGTACGAAAATGCCATACGCCTCCCAACAAATACCACTTTTTTCGCCCAAACTTTTTTCAAGGGCTTGATTCACGTCATGATTGACTTTTAGATACATAAGTATCAGATTTCAAAAAAAGTTCCTGTGAAAAGTGCAAAATAATTCGGACGCATGCGCATCTGAGCAAGTTCTTGGACTAGAGTTGACATTGGTTGTGATGTTGGGCGTCTGCGTAGGGCGTGGCTTCCCGCACTAAGCGATTGTATACAGTTTCTCCTTTCTCCCTTCAACTGGTATAATAAGCAGCGACAGCCTAGTGTTTTGGCTGAAGATTCAAAATAACCGGAATTCACAATTAATAGTTGAAAAGATCCGCCGTTAAATGGTGCCGTCTCCCTTGCACTCAAAGTGTTTAATTGGGAGCTTTGCGTAAGAGGCAGCAGGAGATGAGCTGTTTGCGGTCACATTGCTATCAGAGTACTATTTACTTAAGGTGCGTTCAGTCAGCTTATTTAGCCGCAAGTTTTAATTTTAGTCGCAAGCGCAGCGACGCCCATTGGCTCTTATGAACCAGCCTCCTCGGAATAGCCAATAAGCGATGCAGCGCTTACGGCTAAAACTAAAATTGCGGCTGAATAAGCTGACTGAACGCACCTTTAGGCCGTACGAAACTATTTCATGCATCAGAGACCCACTAAAGGTCCTACTTAACAAATCATACCTATCAAAGTACTTGACAATCATGCACAGTGCACAGTGCAGTCACCAATGGTCTTATCTCAAGTGCGCACTTGCGATTAGAGCGTTAGACAGCTATAAGAGCCCGATTCCGGTCAAATATGAGGATGAACAAAAACTCAGGATCAACTAGCCTGATTTCAAAATATCAGACTGTGGTATGTTGTATTTGTGGCAACGGAGCACAATAATTGGTTTTTATTAAAAAGCCAGAGGTGTAACTACTGACGAGCTCAAAATACTATATAAATATGTCCAGTTTTTGGACTCATGAGCCCAATATATAATTTTGAGCTCAAAGTAATATATGCACGTAGAAAAATGAGCCCGAAATACATCATTCATCAAGATATATATATATATATATATATATATATATATATATATATATATATATATATATATATATATATATATATATATATATATATATATATATATCAGGGGTAACTTCTGAAGCTCCCCTGTACCTACAAGGGAATTGAGTTAAAAAATAATTTTGAAGCAATAACATTATTGCCTGAGGTTTTAGCTCCAACGTTAGCCATACGCCATACATTATAAAAATCGGGCAATAATGAGAAAAAGGTTACCACTGAAAGTCTGAGGCATCACGTTTCCATGGTTCTTTGGTCCATGGCAGAACTATGGTACCTACCTACTTAGCTAAGGTGACCAGACGTTCCGATTTGATCGGAACTGTACCGTTTTCGGGAGACACTTTCCGATTCGACTTTCTGTTCCGTAAATGTTCCGATTTTAGTAACTATTCCGTAAATTCTCCGATTTCCGATTTGAGCAACAAACATTTAAATTTTTTTCACCTCTTCTATATTTTTGGTAAATTTGATAGAAAGGTATGTAGATTGCGAGGTAGGTTGTAGTTTATTTACAAGATTGAATTTATTTCGATTGGCACCCACGCTATGCAATCTTGACTGTCTGCAGAATGTACCGCGAGATTGATTTTTTTTTACTTGAGGGAGGCTGTCGCCTGACCAAAATCAGCCTCGTTTGCTTGCCAATGACCAGAACCACAGTCTCCCTTGAGTAAGAACGTTTTTAATCATACGGTACATGTTGTTTCAAAAAAGGATTATTTTATTATCAACATTATTTCATTATTACCTATTGCATGGTATTATTATGAACACCGTTGGTTGAGAAACGAGCAAGAGACATCACTTGCCCGCACTCCTGGAAGTCTACTGGTTTTTTTTTTGCAGAAAAATTATCAGAAAAACTGAGTTTCAGAAAATATCTCCAGATATCGGTGTATGTTGCATGCGTTTGACCAACAATGAACAGATGCAAAAAAATGAGGAATAGATGGTAGGTAGGTGCCTGGGAGTTTCACATCAGCAAATAAAAGTTGATCACGCTCCTTTTTCGAAAAAAAAAAACCCGCCTGCGACGCATCTTGGGGGGCTCTGCCTCCCGGACCATCCATGTTCCGATTTCTTCACTGACAAATCTAGTCACCTTATACTTAGCTAAAATAAGGGAAGTTCTCAAAAGCCTGCGGATGCTTGAAATTTGCATTTGAATTTGGTATATTTCTCAATGTAGGAAGGCATTATTTATTTGTTCAATTAATAATTATATATAGATATTGATAGGTAAGTACTCGTTCCTAAATCAATCAATGTGACTGCAACAATAATGATGTATTTCTTTCTACCATCTCATCTACCAGTGTCTGAAAGCTACCAATAATGCTACCATGACGAATTTTTCAGCTCAGTATTTTGTGCCCATGATGGCCCATGGCAATATACTTAATATCAATCCAGCTTGGATAGGTACAGGTTCATGCCAAACTCTCATAGCCAAAAGCCATCTTCTTACGTCACTTGGCTCCTCGCTTGGCTCCAAAAGCAAGACTTCTTGAATAATCATGAGTAGTCGCCAATTTTGAAAATAACAGCGGTTTCAGCATTTTGTCTTTATTACGAAAGAGCTTATTCACCTCAATATCTAGGTTGCTGAATAAAAAATTGAATAAAAAAAATTCAAAAAATTTATAGAGTAGGGACCCGAGTTTGCTTCACCCCTCGTTTGACTTCTCTAAGCCTATCCTCGGTTCATGCACCTTTCTGTGTGATAAGAGATAAAAAATAGCCACACTTCATAAATGGAAAAACCTGGGATGCCTGCTGGTGATTGTGTTAGTTATTTGGCTTGTCATTCGCACCTCACCAAAGTCTCATTATTTGCAGCATTTTGTTGTCCTGCCATAAAAACAAAGTTTGCACAAAAAAACAAGCCGCTGTCGGTGTGTTTCATAGAGGAAATCGGAGGGAAGCCAAACAAAAAAATATCCCAAGTTCAAAAGTGAGAAGAGCAAGTAAAGTAGACAATTGCCAATAATGTTCCATTGCCCCCTATTGCTAAAAAAACACTTCCATAAAGACCATTATAAACTGCCAATAGATATGTGACTTTCAATTTCGGGGAAGGAAATATAGCAGTTCAGCGACAGAAACCTTAAAAAAATCCCACGGAGTGAACGTCCTTAGTTGTTTTCGCTCAGCAGCATCATATACATTTTAGCGAAACACTGACGTGTGTGCAAGCGATCGAAAAAAGACAATCACCTCTTTTGACTCTAACGCACAACACATTATTATGTATTGTCCTCTGAAATTTGCCTGTAATTGTCTGTGCCTTCCTTCTCAATTACGCCCTCGTCCCGGCGAACTTCGGCGAATCATATTTTCTTGAATAATATGCGTCCGTTTTTTTGTCCCATTTATTGCAGTTAGCGTAAAAGAAAATACGAAAATAAACCAACGGGAAAGGACGACGACCCGCAGGAGGAGTTATTGGGTGGGAAAAAATACATGGCCAGGCCAGTCATCTTTTTCGAATAATACAGGGCGATAATTATTATTGATTTAGGTACGTCTTCTCTTTCAGATTGTATAAAAAGGGTCGTGTTGTCCTCGGTGTTTCCGGGGTTTATTGTTTTGATTGCAATATCAGAGTGTAGCGAGGAGTGTAGTAACCCCTCTCTCCACTTAAGGGGTTTCTGATGCGACTAAGAAAGTTGTTGACGGAAATCGGTTTAATTTAATTTTTTTCGTTAAGTAGAAACTCCTCCAAAAAGAAAATGTATGCTATCAAATTTTAAAAATTTCTAAAAATTTTTGATTTCGATTTTTGAAAATTCGAAAACTAGGTGGCATCGACAATACATCTTTCTTCAAGAAATTCACATGCCAAACTTGAACTTACTATTTTCAAAAAAAGTACCAAAAATGATTTCTCTCAGACATGAAAAAGTGAATCAGTGGAACTCATTTTTGGTACCTTTTTTTCTGAAAATAAAAAGTTCAAGTTTGGCATGCGACTTCCTTGAGGAAAAATGCATTGTCGATGCTATCTGGTTTTTGGATTTTCAAAAATCAAGATCAAAAATTCCCAAAAATTCTTGGAAATTTCCAAAATTTGATAGCAATGCCCGTGCATTTTCTTTTTGGAGGAGTGTTTACTTGACAAAAAAATAAAATAAAACTGATTCCCGTCAACAACTTTTTTAGTCGCATCAGAAACCCCTTGAAGATGGAGTTTGATTGGTGAAATAGGGCGTTGCGAAATCAATTCCAGCGAGCTTATTCCTTGACAGAAATCTAACCATTCAGGCCTCTTTTGGAAGCTACAACGAGGTACCGTATGATCAAGAACTTTTCTACTTGCGGTAGGCTGTGAACTGGTCATTGGCAGGCAAACGAGGCTGATTTTGGCCAGGCCACAGCCTACCGCAAGTAGAACATTTTTTGATCATACGGTATATTGGCTTGAGCCTAAAGACGTGTTCAAAATCTAAAAATAATTTTTTCAAAATTCGATTTTTGAAATCATTGTCTTTAGGCTCAAACCAATGTACCTTCTTTCAGTTTTCGAAAGAGACTTGCTCGCGGAAGACCTATTTTTTATGTGGAAGAGACCGAAGAGAGACGATTGCGGGACAAGGATAGAATTTCTAGGACCAATACCAATTCTGATGCAAATTTGAAAAATAGGTGACATTGTCATTAGTGTTCCTCCCTGTTACTCTTCACAATCTATGCCATATCTAGCCTTTTGCCCTTCACCGTGTCATGATGCACGTGTTTGCTGATCTATTTGTTCTATTTTGCGTTCATAAGAGAGTCATTACGATACGCAAATGACGTCATTCGCGTATCGTAAGAGGCTCCATTTCGATACGCATTGTTTTAATCCCAAATGTTGGCAATATCAGCGGGCATGATATTGACATGACAGCACTCACTGACAGAAAAGACAGCTTAGGTGACATCACTCCGCAGAAGGGGTTTATTCCAGAAAAATCCGGCTCATTTCTGATGATAAAGTGTGCTTTCACCATCAAGAGCAATTCCCAACCATTTTGTTAGCAGAGGCAGATATTTCACATTTTTTATTAAAAAAAGCATGGAATAGTTGCAAACTAGAAAAAATTGTATATAACACACGTTTCATAAGACCTATTGTCACACTCGTCAATTGAATCACTCGTCGCTTCGCTCCTCGTGCTCCAAAATGACTCGTTTGACAATACGATGTCTTATAAAACTTGTATTATAATATACCATTGAGAAGAAAAACTCGACTTTTTCCACGCGTCTATTTGTTAGTGCGATTTTGAAAATCCGCGTGACGTCATAGCTGCGGTTCATACGTTTTTGGAAGGGTGGAATTCGACTCAACGGGATCCTTCGAAGCGTTGGCGTTGGGACGATTCACAGTGAAAAGAGGTTTGAAGGCAACACACAGGCACGTTATATCCAATTCGAGTTATATCCAAAACGCTTCATATAGAGGTAGACCACCGCACGCACCGGACTTCAAATCTCAGATTATGATTAGGTATAAGTAGTCCGGACGTTAGTGGGAAATACCTTGCACTTTTATACCAAACATTGTCACTTTGCATGCCTGTTACTGAGACCACCCTAAACCAATCTGGATGTGGGGACATCGGTGTAAATCGTGCAGACGCTTTATACAGGGTGAAGTAGAAAAAATTTGTTTAAAATTTGTAAATCTTGAATCATAACCGATGGACGTATGTAAATCAGGATATTGATAAAGAATTTCATGCTCATGAAGGTGCTTTAAACAGTTTTGGAATATCTTGAGGCATTTCCGAAATACGCTGGAAGAAGTGAAATTTGTCCTTTTTTTTTTCTTTTTCCAATAAATCAGTTGTTTTTGGAGATATCGAGCTGCAACTTGATATTCCGACAAACAATCATGTTTTTGATGAAACGCGCTGTGAGGACATCGACAAAGCCTGCTTGATTCAAAACTAAGATCTTCAACTTTTTTTTCCATCGTGAGCGCCATCTTCGAATTGCCCTTCGTGGAGTTGTTTAAAAAAAAACAGGTGACGACTTCGTTGGACACACCTGATCGTTTTTTATGAAAAACCAGGTCCTGACTCGCGTCAATATGACGTCTTCGTCGAAGAAATGTTATCAAGTTCGTTTTTCTTGATTTCTCTCCACTTACGTGACAGTCATGACCAAATGAAACTTTAGATCGATAAAGTGTGCATGATTTTACTCGTGATATTATGATCCACATTATTTTGTGAAGCCATTTATCAAATTTCATCATCATCAGCCAAGTGGTGTCCATTTGGCGAACAGTTGAACAAACAGTTTGCTTCGATTTTTGTCAAAAATGCAAAAACGGCAGGGTCATGTCGTCCTCTCAAACCGGATTGAAGGAAATCTGTCTCCAAAAATGCTGTAAATTCATACTGAACTAGTTTGGAGGAATGTGTTCTGTAGTTTTGAGCTAAACGAGAATGGATTGCTCCATCCTAGTTCTGCAGGAGGGACGTCAAAAATGTTGCTACAGCTTATCTTTGAAACGTTTTTTGTTGAGTATGGCCAGAAACGCTTCAAAGATGAGCTGTAGCCACATTTTTGAAGTCCCTCCTGCAGAACTAGAATGGAACAATCCATTTCGGTTTAGCTTTAAACTACAGAGCATCACATTCTTCTAAACTCTTTCAGTATGAATTGGTAGCATTTTTGGGAACAGATTTTCTTCAATCGGGTTTGAGACGACGACGTGACCTTGCCGTTTTTGCCTTTTCCACAACAATCGAAGCAAACTTTTTGTTCAACTGTTCGCCAAAAGAACACCACTTGATTGATGATGATGATGATGATGGAATGTGGTGACCGGCTTCACAAAATAATGTGGATTATAATATCACAAACATGTCATCGATCCAAAGTTCCATTTGGTCATGACTGTCACGTAAGTGGAGAGAAATCAAGCAAAACAAACTTGATAACGTTTCTTCGGCGAAGAGGTCATCGGCGCAATTCAGAACCTGGTTTTTTATTTTAAAACGATCGTGTGTGTCCAACAAAGTCGTCACCTGATATTTTTTCAACAATTCCACAAAGGGCAATTTGGAGATGGTGCTCACGATGGAAACAAAAGTTGAAGATCTTAGTTTTGAATCTGGCAGGCTTTATCGATGTCCCCACATCACGTTCCATTAAAAATATGACTGTTTGTCGGAGTATCAAGCTGCAGCTCGATATCTCCAAAAACAACTGATTTATTGGAGAAAGAAAAAAAAATGAAGAAGTTTCATTTTTCCCAGCGTATTTTGGAAACGCCTCAAGATATGCCAAAACTGTTTGCAGCATTTTCATGATCATGAAATCCGTCATCAATATTTTGATTTACGTACGTCCATCAGTTATGGTTCAAGATTCACGATTTTTCAACAATTTTTCTCTACTCCACCCTGTATAAAGTGTCTGCACGATTTGCGCCGATGTCCCCTCATCCAGATTGATCCAGGGTGGTCTCAGCAACATGCATGCAAAGTGACAATGCTTGGTATAAAAGTGCAAGGTTTCCCTTAACGTCCGGACTAAGGGGATACAAGAGAGAAACAAATAAAAAGTTGTCGTTATCACAGTCACTCTTACCTTTTTCAGTGTCTAGAAGCTGGGCCTAGCTCTAACATAATCTCTAACAATCACATAAATGTTGAACCTGGTTGAATCACGTAAAAATTCTTAAACTGATCTTATATCAGGAGTAAACGGTATGTGACAGAGCAGGTAGGATGACACTGATGACAGTAGAACCGACCGAATGACAGTAGAACGTATGTGAGTAGAACCGAAATTTCTATTCAAAGTCAGAACCAAGGATGTGTCAGAACCGAGATCAGGTCATTGCGGTTTTGAGCCATTTGAATTGATGTTTGAATTTTGGAAATCAAGAATCAGGTGACAAATAAGAATCAGGTGACAAATAACAATCTTACAGGTGCAACATATAGCTCTGGCCGTTTTTCGTACAGCTATCTGAACATTTGAAATTATTGAAACCGATGATTACAGCTTTTTATTTTGCTGTCTTTAACCGCGTATAAATCCGGTCTCTGGTCTCTCGTCAAACATCAAATCGGTGAATCGGTCGGTGATCAGCTGCTGCTGCTGCTCCTGCTGCTGAGAAGCTGGTGTTTGTCAACCTGTTACAACAACAACAGTGGTGTTTGTTGCTACTAACTTTACTGTGGGTGCCGTCCTGAATAAGTTGGTTAGAACTTGGAAATTGGGTTGGGGTTAGCTAAGTTGGCTTTTTGGCTGGGAGGCTGGGTCAGAGTCAAGTGCAGCACTGAAAAGCCAGCAAGCCAGGGACCTTTTGCTCAATAAAATTTATCAAATTTCACGAATTATCGAAGCACAAGTGAAGTTCAATTTCTGCCAGAGGGCATTTCTGCTGGTGTCGGTACCATCCCCATCCCCAATCCCCACCTGCAGATGAGTTTGGTAAGTACAAAACACATAAACAATATCACCTCGATCCTCGAACACAGCCTCGAATATCACCCACCTAGTCCAGTCAAATTAGACCAAAATGGCCGCCAATCGTGCATTAAATCATAGGATTGTTATTTTTTCAGGAATGTGTAGAGGGTGGTTCCCTGAACAACGCCTAATAAAGTCCCTTCGATTTTAGGCGCCGCGGGGCGGGGGAGGAGGTGACAAATGTCAGTTTTGTCAGTTTTTGCTGTTTATCTCGAAAACACGGAAAGGACCCCGCACGTTTTCTATGAAAAAGTGGTTTCGGTGAATTTGGCTACATTTTTTATATGTTGTAGATCTTGATTCAGGAAATATATACCTGAAAAATTGGACCCCTCCTATGAACAGTTTTTCCCCTACACCCCTAATAAGGCCAAAATTAGGAATAGTCTCAATTTTTTTGAAATTCATGAAACTGGTTCAAATCAAACTCGTGATCATGGGAAAAATAATTGAAAAAATCTAAGTTGTGAATTGGGGTAGTTATCAAGGGGGTTGGGGGTCGAAATTGAGAAAATAAATTAGAATTTCGGATTTTTTTATTCTCATAAAATCTGAACAGAATAATAATTGAGAAATAGTTTTGAAAAATCTGAATCAATTAATTGGGGGTTATTCTAGAGGGGGCTGGGGGTCGAAATCAAGAAAACGCAGTGAAATTCCGTAATTTGCGGTTCCTATAATATATGATTTTACAAGCAATGGGGAAATTGCTCGAAAAAATCTAAACCAATGAATTCGGGTGTTATTGAGGGGGTAGAGGGTCGAAATTAAGAGAACAGTGGAGTTCTGGAACTACCAGTTTACTAGGAAGATCTGGGCGAATGACAAAATGATAATACAACCAATGTGAATAAGGACTGAGTTTATCGTTTCTCGATCATCCTCACCCCTTACCTCCTTAGTTCTCCCAGGGAACCATTATGATACCTACTCACAACCACAATGAGGGCTGGGGGTGGGGGGTGGAATCGAGACTTGCAACAGCAATATTAATTACAGTTCTCGAGAAGCTCTCCACGGTTCTGTGTGCTGTCCATCATATAGCTTGTGCCAAAAAAAAATGACTGGACTATCTTTTCTTTAATAAACATAAATCCTGCTATTGGTCATTGGTTGATTCAATGGGATTCCAAAAATAGATCGATATTGGAAGTTATAGGCTCAATTTTTCAAATCTGAATGTTCAGATTTGGTCTTTTAATAAGAGTGATAGAACTTTGATAAGATTTTACTGTTATTTTTTGACATAAATACTCAGTATATCTCAACAAAATCATCTTCTTTCAACAAGACGGGGCTACGTGCCACAACAGCAGGAGAAACCTTGGGACTTGTTGGCCGAAAACTTCCAAGGAAGAACAATTTCGCGGAACGGTGATTTCAATTGGCCAGCGAGATCTTGCGATATTACGTCCCTGGACTTTTTTCTGTGGGTGTATGTGAAGTCTCTGGTATACAAGAGCAAACCTAGAACCATTGAAGCCCTAAGGGATAATATTGTGCGTGTTATTACTAAAATGCAGCCCGATATCTGCCAGAAAGTTATTACAAATTGGACTTCCCGTCTGCACGCCGTTTGACAAAGTCTAGGAGGCCATTTACTAGATGTTATTTTCCACGGATAATGTTAAAAACTGTTCCTTCACAAAAGAGTCAATTAGGTATCGTCGAGGGTATCGTTAACCCAGACATCATTTGTTTTCATTCCAATTTGAAGTTCTATCACTCTACCTCAATCTCAACCATCTCAATTTATTGATTCAGATTTTTTTAAATTATGTCTCCATCACCCTTTTCCTGGAATGCTAATTCCTTTACTCGATTTCAACCCCCGCCCCCTCGATAACTACTCCAATTCACAACCTATATTTTTTATTCTTCAACTTAATTCGAGCCAGTTTCATGAATTTCAAAATGCTTGAGACAAATTCTTATTTGGACTAGGACATGGCTGTAGGCAGATATTATGGTGGGTGGAAAAAGGGATGGTCGAGAAATGAAGAACTCAATCCTTATGCAGATTGGTTTTATTATCATTTTGTCATTCACCCAGTTCAATTTCTAGATCAACTGTAAGGTCCAGAATTTCATTGTTATCTTGATTTCGACCCTCTACTCCCTCAATAACACCAGAACTCATTGGTTTCGATTTTTTTGAATCATTTTCCCAATAATGGGAATCGCAAGTTTCGAAATGTCACTCCGTTCCCTTGGTTTTGACCCCCAGCCCCCTTTAGAATAACCCCCAATATTGGATTTAGATTTTCCAAAATTATTTCTCGATTATTATCCTGTTCAGATTTTATAAGAATAAAAAATTTCGGAATTTAAATTTATTTTCTCAATTTCGACCCCCAATCCCCTTGATAACTACCCCAATTCACAACTTGGATTTTATAAATTATTTTTCTCTTGATCACAAGCTCGATGTCAACCAGTTTCATGAATTTCAAAAAATTTGAGACTATTCCTAATTTTGGCCTTATTAGGGGTGTAGGGGAAAAACTGTTCATAGGAGGGGTCCAATTTTTCAGGAATATATTTCTTGAATCAAGATCTACAACAAATAAAAAATTTAGCCAAATTCACCGAAACCACTTTTCCATATAATATAAAACGTGCGGGGTCCTTTCATAAGGATCAAAATTAAAGATGATGAAATTCCCTTCCAAATGGTGTATCCACGTTTTACCTAAAGGTTATCAATTTCGGAATATGAGCTGTTGAATATGAAAATTTTTCAAAAAAGTGGTAGAGCCTTTTAGAGTATTTCGTCAAGCTTTTCTTACTGGAGCTTTTGCTGGTGCTTGTGTCATGAAGGGCAACGGAAACCGCACTACCGCACATGTTTCAATAACCATTCTACCACCATTCTCTTCCTTATGCAACTGTGGGTCGATTTAGATACAGACGATTGCGGTTTACTCACATTAAATATTCCATTTCGGCACTAGAACTTCACTATAGCTGTATCACACTGTGGTATTCCCTTTGTTTTGTTTATACGTTGGTACCTGAAGTAGGTACGGTCGTTGACGTTCGTGGCGTTTGCCGAGGGGAGAGGGAGATGGCGCTGCACTAGGCGGGCCGGTAGGGAACCTGATTACCACGCGACCGGTCGGCCGGCGTAAGGGTACCGCATTCTGGCTGAGCGTTTGTTTACTAAATGGCCTCACGGAGTTAGGGAGTGACAGCTGTCGGCATCACGGAAGGCCATAGGCGTCCGTCCCAGCGGGTTCTAGCTGTCAAGAGCGTGTTTATTTTGGATTTAGGTGTACAAATTCGTGTGAGAGGTGGATATGACTTGCCCGATGAGTTTCAAAACACGTCTTTTATGCCGCTATATGCATGAAATTTTCATGTATGTTCGGTTGCGGACATCAAGCAACAGCACCGGACCCCGCAAATTTCCTTTTCTCTCCGATCATGATAAATTTTGACACATAGCTGAATTTTAGCCCCTCCCATCGGCCCTTAGCAACGGATGATTGCGTAACCCTTGTACAGCCAAAGCTGTCGATAATCTAGCAACCCTACGGGCCGGCCGAGTGGCGAGTCGCGGGCAGACAGGGAGAAGAGAATCAGCTGTGGTGAAGAACACGTGATTTTAAGTGGTCCGGTGTGTGTCGTTTGCACGTATTTAAGGTCAGTTTTGCTTTGATTATTGTATCGTAATTTTGGCTTCCACCCACTCACCAAATCATGCATTTTGATACCTATTTTGTCCGCGAAATTATTGTACATAACCTTGCATAACCCGCAGTTTTTCCCCTTTGAAATCAAGGTGCTTCGCACTGCTTTGAATTTTGTGTAATTTATCTACTCCCAAGTGATCTGATTATTGACGGCAACAGCCGTGAATCTAGTGCGTGTGCACTTGGCGCACTCATGACGTGACAAGGCCTGCGAACTGCGCTGCGCGCGTATTTCGAGGTTCCATTAATTGTTTCTTTCCACAAGTTACGTCACAAACAGTAAGACGACAAAAAGAAACTCCACTACGCCAAAATCAGCCGATAAGTAGAGAACAGTAATTTTGATGATTCATTCACATTTCATTGTTCATTGTCGGGTTATACCTGAGAGTAAACGAAGGAAAGAAGGCTTGCACGCTTCTCCGTGTCCTGGGGGGGGGTTCCACCTGCTCGTATGAATCTGCCTTGTTGAGTCTACTAACATTTTATTATTTGGGGGGGGGGGGGAATTATGTGAGTTTTAACGTGATCCTTTGTTGTTCCTACTTATGATGCAATTCTGTAAAGGATAGCATTCTGTAGATACTCTGTTATTTAAAAGAAATCCTGTCGGCTATTGGTTTGCCTTGTGTAACGGAGCGTTTGTGGAGTGTTGTTTTGGGGAATCGCTACATTAGTTCCCCCACCCTTTCGCCGCTGCTTCAGACTTCGGGTTTGTTTCTTTTTACTGCCCTATTTGACGGGCATATTTATTTATAAACATATTCGGTAGTATCACGGAACCTACTCACCAAGAATGCGTACGTTGAATGTTGGAGCTCAAATGAAGTATGGAGGTGGTGCGAGTGCTCAATGATTGTGGTTGCAACTATCGTTTCTCGATAATACCGACAATGTCCATTCACAAGCTCAACTGTAAATGTCACTTATCTCGCATTTAACGAAAATAAGTGTCTACCTTCGGGAACGAATGTGGACACAGTCAATTTTGCAGGAGTGTCCACTTCTTTTGCTTGTGCCCGCTCTGATCAGTACCTTGGGCGGCCTTGTCGGCACTCTCACCGGCAAGCACCTGAGTGGGTTGATCTCACGTGGGGCCTCATCGAACATAGGCTTCTTGAGAGGTCCTTGTCCATCCCATCAGGATATCACTAAAGTACATCTGACTCCAAATCTACCTCTACGATTCACGTTGGGGTTTCCGTTCCAACTTAAACGACAAAGAGTGGGCCACAGGTTGGCTCGAGTCGATTCCCTTGCATGGTTATTGTTTACTAATACTTCTTCTGTTTTGTATGTATGTATCTG
Organism: Anaspis maculata; assembly: GCA_949128115.1. Lineage (NCBI taxonomy): Eukaryota > Metazoa > Arthropoda > Insecta > Coleoptera > Scraptiidae > Anaspis > Anaspis maculata. The sequence continues at coordinate 70,348,416 of OX421963.1, forward strand.
TGGGGTTTTTGATGGGTAACTTCTGGGGAATTTCGGGCGAATGCGTTATGGATACTTCTTTCTTCCATTTGCTTACAAAAGAGTATGACCAACTTCAACTTCTCTACTTATTCATCTATCACCTGTTTCTTGTTTATTTATCTACCTATTTATCCCGCATTTGTTTCTTGTTGATTTATCTACCTATTTATCTCTTATTTGTTCCTTGTTTATTTACCTACACTATTACTCATCATTTCTGTCTTGTTTATTTATCTACTTGTTTATCTATCATTTGTTTCTTGCTGATTTATCCACTTGTTCACTGATCATTTGTCTCTGGCTGCTTTATTAACTTGTTTACCGATCATTTCTTCATCGTTTACTCATCTATCAATTTGACTTCTTTTGTTTATAAAGTGTAAAGATTAATTTGGTGAGCGTAAAGTTTCTTTTGTTGTTACGTGAATAACTTGTGAACAAAGCAAATCATGCACCGATTCACGCTGACTCGATCAATGCATCACTGGAGTGACTTCTCTGTCATTTCATCATGACTCATTCACACTTGACTTTTGTTCAGATCATTTGGGAAGGGATTTTTCAGCAATCAACCAGGCTATACGCAGGGGTTTCTTTGACGTGTTCTTCCCAGGTGTGCCTGTCAGCAAATACGTCACTTTTTCTTTTGCGATTAAATTGACAGTTTGACCTGTTTCATGATTTCTTGTTTTGTTAATCTGATCTTGTGTTCATTTCATTCTTGTAAATCCATGCATTGTCTAAATAATCTGTAATGATCATTCTCGTTTGTATTTTGTTGTTCTTATTCATGTTGTGTCATTTTATCACTGTCAGTAGGTGTTTTGAGAAAAGAAACAAATTCATTCAAAAACTTAGCCATTGATTTCCAATAAAACATTCATTTTGCTTGCATTTCATTCGCGTTTCATTCAAGAATCAAACCTCATCCCCCACGACACAATCTCATCTCGAGTAAGAACTCAACACAACGTAGGTAAAATGTAAACGACGTGAGGAAGGAAAAAAACAACGACGATCACAGCCGAACATCGCAACGAGGATACACTACAAAATGATGTCATGACCAGGATATTACACAGCGTGCCAAAACCTTGGTACATTACAGAATGGTGCCGTGAGACCAGGATACACTACAGTAATAACATCGAAAAAGGGGGTTACATTACAACACTGCACAATTTCTTGAAAATCTGTGAAATCAACAATCAAGTTCATTGTTTTTTGACACTATTTTGGCAGATTGTACAAGAAATTGTGTAGTGTAATAATACAGCTATTATAAACTTTAAGGTTTACACGTAAGAGTTGTCATGACTACAGAAAATAGGTACCTACATTCTACATTATGTGTGGTTCCAAAATTTCAATAATGTTCTTCTTAACAGTGAATAATCCGCCACTGCGTGGGTTCCGTAACTTTGATCATTTTTTCCTTGAAAACTACATAGGGGAAACCGGTACATAGTGGGACGGATTTTTTAGTTTTGCCATAAAAAATGCATTGAACAAGTTTTTGATTCGATTTCTTGTTTTACTTATATGGACAGTGACTTGGGGCATGTACTATCAAAAAAGGACGATGTTTGTTTTAATAACCTGGGAATAACTGTCACTGTCCCACAATGTACCGTGTGTCCCAGTATGTACCACCGGGTGGTGCATAATGGGCCATGCTTAAGTAAGGATATTACACCTTTGCTTGGAGTATTTTTGGATCAGAAATGTAACTTTTTTTGCGATAAAAAGCATTGGTTTCTAAACTACCAACTTAAAGACCAAAAAAAAACAAAAGCTGAAAAATTGTAGAAATTTGATATTCACTCAAATTAATCGAAATTCAATTTCTTTGGAGCCCTCTGACTACCTTTGGATGAAAAGAGTCGAGGTAACTATCGAGGTAAATTTATAATGGTGTCCGCGAAGTCAATGACGCAAAATTGAAAGTTGCCCCGCTATGCACCACCCTGACTTCACCGCGTTTATCCAGTGTTTTGAATTTGCGGCCATATTTTCAATTGTTTGCAATGCATTTAGGCTTGAGATAATCCCTTCAGAAACTTGCATAAAATTTAGCAGGGCAATATCAGCAGTAATGTAGCTGTTATCACGAAACTCGCCAATAAGCACGAAAAAAGTTCATGCCAATAATCACAACCAGGATACTCTGGAGAAGAATCTGTTCCAGGTGCAAGAGCCAAAACTATCAAAATATGGCATGCATGTTAAGGTAGGCGTACTATAAAATTTCTGTTCTGAAAACTGACCACGTATGACTTCAGCGCCCTTTGTCCCACTATGTACCGTGTCCCACTATGTACCGGTTACCTAGTGGATAATCCGCAAATTTCCGTTCACTGAACCTTATTGGACACGCTCTCAAGTTTGTTCCTTCTTTTGGAATTATCAAAATCGTGTTACCCTGACTCAAGACCCGCCTTTACTATTTTTAGTAACGAAACACAACTCAGTAACATCTGCACAAAATTTCTCACTCAACTAGATAAATAACTAGAGGAATCTACCATTGAAGATGGCTCGATTTAAATCACCCTGAATAACAATCAGTATTAATTTATGAAATTTGTCAAAACAGTTTAGTCGCGTAGCGTAGGTTTTTAGGGTGGAGCGCCTTTCCATCCCCCGTAATAATTGCTACGGTTGCCTTGCGTGTTGCCCGATAATCAATAGAATTATAACAAGTGCTTAGTGTTTTTTCAGTTAAATCGTTTTAACCCGAAAACAACTGTCAATCACGAGGGAAAAGTAGTCGATTTTGTCCAAGATAATATCGGGTCTACTTTTCGAGTGATTGATAGTTTGTTTGAGGAATTTGAAACATTTAACTCGAATAAAACACAAAACACGAGTTAAATTTAGCAGATTATCGCCCAAATAAACTACTAGTAGAAATAGTAGGTCCAATGTATTGAAGCCACCCGCATTTGGCGGGCCGAAAATATTCCGGAGGAAAATAATTCAAAGCCGTGAAATCGAGGTATGAGAATGTGAATATTCAGAGTCAAGGCATCATTAAAAGATGTCGCTAGCTATTTAATTCATTCGTGTAAATCCCGCAAAGCTCTATAACATAATTTACTGGCCCATCATCGACATTCAACAACCGTCCCTGCTTGACGTCCGACGAAATGGGGAATTGGTGCATATGAAGTGAAGCACCCGCATATTGACCCAGCTAGTTGCTGCCGTACTCCTGCTATGTTGACGCGCCGTGTTACCGCCCGCTCGCCGCCGCCATCATCCGATGTCCACGTGATGTCACCCGGTGTCCCAGCGCAGTGTATTGAATTACCCATTGGAATTCCACGGCTATACGCCGTTCGCGATCGTTTTGGGTGCAATAAAATATTCCGGATGGCTGGGAATGGAGGATATCGCCGGAGATTGACCGTGGTACCTGAACCAATCCTCCTGGGCTGCCGTCCGCTCCCGACTTGTCACGTCCGCTGCCGAGTGCTTCTGCGGGCCTGTTAGCGAAGAGTTTTAGTCCCCTTCGAGGAAGCTGAGTTAGAACCCGTTTATGTTGCGTCGCGACCCTCCTAGAGACCGAAGCGTCGAAGCCCCAATGATGAGCCCCAGCCCACTTGGAAAATGACGAGTCGATTTCCCCCGGCTGATGTGTCTCAAAGGCCCCCTGGAGAAAGTCGAGTTGGAACCCTTCGGAGTCGTGTTTTGGTCCCCTTGGGGGCACGCTGAGTCGAGAACCCTCCAGGTTGAGTTTTGACCCTCCGAGAGACTGATGAGTTGCTTCCCCCGTTGAGTTGCAACCCGTCTCTAGGATGTCGAGTCAGAGCCCTTGGACGTTGAGTCTTGATCCGCCTCCAGGTGTCGAGTCAGAGCCCTCCGACGACGAGTTCCAGCCCTTCTCCAGGTCGATGTGCCAAGGCCCTTCCGGTGTTGAGTTTCGACCCTTCTCCAAGTCGTAGAGTTGGGACCCGTTGACGAAGTGTTTCGAACCCCCTCCAGGATGCTGAGTCGCGTTCCCTCCACGATGAGTTCTAGCCCACCTCGAGGATGTCGAGTTGAAACCCCTAAATGAACCAGGCCCGATAGAAATGAGGTCTCTCGTTTCGGTATCTCGTGTGGCGGAGTGATGACCTCGACGAGCGGGAGGTTAGTCTTGGTGAGTTGGGATAGTTGCTTACGGTTAGGCTTTGTCGGGAAAATGTATGATGAGGCTCACGCGTGCGTTCTGAATCTGCCCGCACGTGCTGGTGTCTGCGCTACTGTCTGCCGTCAGGTACAGCCACTTTCAAGCCTCGTCCTTTGTTGGATACCTTCATAGAAAGGTATTCGCGCTCTTGGGCCCTCTGGACTTGGCTTTGTGACTGCGGTACTCAGAGCACCGGACCTAGTGGGTTAGATCTGGAAACTCGCGGGTGGGCTTCCTCTGCGTTTCTGAAGCTCCTAGTTATTCGGAAAATGTAAATTTTGAGAACTACGTGAAAAATCAAGTAATTGAAATAAAATAGCATCGCGTTGAGATCGGGGTTCGGACCCTGCCGTAGAGTCGCAATTGTTGATCGGATTGATGGACACCCCCCCCCCCTCTTTGAAACTAATGATTTTGTTTTAGTGCCACGACAGTTCCGGATATTTCCATATAGAGCTTGTTACGAGAATGAAGACGTTCTTATTCGAAACTGATGAATTTAATCCGGTACCCAACGACGCCATCGTTCAAATAGGAACTTTGTAAAAATGAATTGTTATTAGGGCTCGATCAGGAATAGTGTAGACGGCGATTATTTCGCGTTAGGGTAAAGATTATTTCGACGCCTCTCCGCATCGGCTTTTCGACGAACACCCTGTATAGTCAATCTTTTGCGTTTTGTTTCTCCTGGCTGCGGCCTTCTCTCACAAATTGCTAAACAACAACAAACTAGCGCGTATACGGGGCGTGCTCAAAACGTTCTCCAAATTAAATTTGTATCTTGACTAGAGTAATTGTTTCGCGCTCACCATCGGTTCGAAAGTTTTTGGAAGGGTGAAATTCGGTTCAACATTTCCGGTTATAGACACGCGCGACCGCGGGAATCTTTCTAAGCGTTGGGGGCGACTCACGGTGAAAAAAGGGAATAGGCCCCCACAAAGGTAGCCATATCCAATCCTTTCCAAACGGGCAAAAGAGACCATGGCCCAAAAAGAAGCAACAGCCTTTGAAAAGAATGCCACAACTAGGTGGGCTACCATACACACACCGGCCCACAAATCTTGGATAGCACTCGTGGTCGAAGTCACTCTTCTCTTTTCAGTGTCTAGAAGCCGGGCCTAACCCTAACATAACCTCTAACACTAACATAAATGTTGGATCTGATTTAACCCCAAAAAGAACTTTGAACCGCGAAAACCAGTCAGAATTAAATGTCGGTCAAGGTGTAGAGTCAGGTGTTCGTCGGAGGGTTGGGGTGTTGGGACGTCTGGAATAATTAGGGGAAAGTTATCTCTTCGGGAATAGGTTAGATCTTTCAGATAATTTAGCCTGCGATGTGAAGGTAGGACTAGGTATAGGAGCGAGCCATTATTTAAACATTTTGAATTGTACATAGAAGTCAATAGATTGATGTTATGTTAAAACTTTAACTGTGTCTTATTGCGTTCAAACTCGTAGTCAGACCTGTCTCAACAATCTCGAGAACTCTATAATCGAACAACAAGAAGAGAGGCACAACGGGAGGTCGTCCTGATACTAGATGATCATCGGCCAAGCGGTTCCAAAAGCGGGAGAAGTGATTTAATTCAAATAAGTTGAATTAAATGCCAGTATAATGGGTTGTCTACCCATTCAGGGGTACAAGACGATAGCTGGGGTCGTTTCAGTATCTATCATTGTATTGAACTGTCAATTTCAAAGCATGCCTTGTTGAAAAAAAAAATTAATTCCAAGAGAAGGGTAAACATGTTTGTTTTTTCTTCTTTCTAATAACTGAATACACTTGTGAAGCTCATTACTAAATCAAGGTAATTCTGCTTGGCTAAATAATAATTATCTTGCCATGAGTGGTAATTCACAACACAGTAGTTTCACATGGGCGGTAGACTGGTAGAGCTGAAAACTAAATGTCACTAACAGCTGTTGACAGCGCATGATAGGAGAGTGCACAGTCGCGGATTAAGAAAGGGGCCTCGTTGCTGGAAACAATGCTGAAACAAAGTCTAATAGGTTGTAAAATTGTATTTTAGTAAGTGGAAGACGCTTCAAACGCACCAGTACTAAAATTTCAGTCCAAACAAGTATAAATACAGTCGTTTCAATTACATACAGGGTGATTCACCACCAAATGGACATAGCCTGAGGGTGGGTCCAGTTTTCCCAGGCAAACCAGGATCTGGCTTTGAAAATTTTCTAACGCTGTTTGTTTTGAAGTTACAGGGTGATTCATGTATTTTGTCGATTTTTTGAATAAGCCATATCTTTAGAACGATCCAATGGATTCGATTGAAATTTTGTAAGTTGATTCTACTTTTGATAATTGACACATCGCCTAATCAAGCAGTTCGAAATTTCCACAGCCGACCTTGATAAAAAAAACTTCAAAGTTTTTTCAAAAAAGACGTTCTGTATGTATATTTTCCCAAATTTATTTTCACATTTAGAGACTACACAAGACATGCTTTAAGTATCGCAAAAAAAATTGCTTGGCACCATTGAACTGTCAATAAAATTTTGATAGTCCTGAAAATTTTTGAGGTTAGGATTTTTTGTAAATTGATAATTTGGAATATTTGCAGATGATCTATCATGGCCTGAAATTTCAGCCATTTCGTCACAAAAATTAAAAAAAATTTTCAACGTTTTCCAGTACCAAATTAGGAGCAACAAAAAATTTCATCAAAATTTTCGAAACATTTATGCCACGTCCCTCAATTTCAGCTCAATGTGGGATAGAAGTGAAGTTGAGGGATGTAACAATTTTTTTTTTCCAAATTCTGATGAAATTTTTTTTTGCTACCGAAAAAACGTGAAAAATTTTTTTTAAATTTTTAGACGAAACGGCTAAAATTCAAGGCCATAATAGATCATTTGCAAATATTTTGAATTATCAATTTACAAAAAATCCTAACCTCAAAAATTTTCAGGATCATCAAAATTTTATTGACAGCTCAATGGTGCCAAGCAATTTTTTTTGCGATATTATTAGCATGTTCCATGTGGTTTCTGAATATGAAAATGAATTTTGAAAAATATGCATACAGAATGTCTTTTTTTGAAAAAAGCTTTGAAGTTTTTTTTTCGAAGCTGGCCCTGGAAATTTTGAACTGTTTGATAGGGCGATGTGTCAGCTATCAATAGAAGAATTAACTCACAAAATTTCGATTGAATCCATTGAGTCGTTCTGAAGATACAGCTTGTCAAAAAATTCTACGAAATACATGAATCACCCTGTAGTTTCGAAACGAACAACTTTATAGAAATTTCAAAACCAGATCCTGGTTCGCCTGGAAAAACTGGACCTACCCTTAAGCTATGTCCATTTGGTGGTGAATCACCCTGTATTATTCGTGGGCCCAGAAATATTTTAATCCGGTGCTATTACCTAGTGTGCAATAATCACCTCCTAGTGTGCATTAATCGATAGCTTAAACTGAGTCACGTGGGTCTCATTCGGTTGTTCTGTTGGTTGAATTGAGTATGTGGGCAATAATCAAAGGTAAACTCGAGGGTAAACTACACACCTACTTCGAACATCAAATTTGTAATTTGATCTGTTAAATCAGGAAGAAAAAACCATACAAGCCATAATATAAAAATCGGTTGTGCCGTGCCACCCAAAAACTTCCCCGACAAGTATCAAGGAATGGATGAAAATTTTATTGTGAGACGTCCCTTCGGGTGGGAAGTTAGGATTTGAGAAAAAGATTGGAGAATCGAGATATTTTCTCTTATAAGGGATTAATTTAGAGCTCGATTTAGAGCTCCATCATTTGAGTCTGGTCTCGACAAGATAGGCTGATTACTCATTTTAAAGTGAAAAACCCTCGGAAAACTAAGGATTTTGAGAGAAATCGCCTGGGAATGTTCAAGAATCATCTACCCTTTGTTTGAAAAACATTGTAGTATAGATCTGCGTTCACAAGCTAAAAAGTTGGAAATTTGCAGCTTTTCATTAAGAACCAAATTATGCAAATAGAAAAGCGAGTGAGGCAGTCAGACCAATCCGAGGACGAATTGGTAATGGATAAAGGTGAAAGATCTGAAACTGGCACCATAGAAAAATTGAAAATAACTTGCAGGAAATTGAAAATTTTCAAAAATTAAATATTCCGGGAGAGTCACATATCTTTCCAAATCATGTTTCTTTGAAGATCGTCAGTTATTACGGCTTCACTTTAAACGGCTTCAGCTCCATCATTTAAGTCCCGTTTCGGTAACCCAGGCTTGTTTCACATTTTCAACAGAGAAATTCCCGGAAGATTGGAAAAAAATTCTGGAAATGTTCAAGAGCCAGTTACCTCTTGTTGAAAATTAATTGTAAAAATCTGTTCACGGGATAAAAAGTTTGAAAATTTCCTAGAGAATTTGTATTTTATCCAAAGATGAGAACTTGGAAACCGTGGACGTGGGTCCGATTTCAAAAAATTTTCCCTCCAAAAACTGATTCAATCTTTTCTCCGCCAATAAAGATATTTTATTATTATTATCATTATTCTACAACTTTCATTCCCAGCAGATTGTCTGGACCTAAAATGAATATCTCGTGGGCTCACCGCATGTCAAAGTTTTCATTTCTGTTTTTTTCAAATTCACGGAATGTGCTAATTTCAATTTGAAAAAATTACCGTCGGAAAACCGGAACCGTGCCGATTTTGAAAATGGGTCTATACGACGCTCTATCCAATATACTTTCGATATCGGTTTGACTTTCCCGGAAAAAGTCGATTCCCGAGCAGGAATAAATTTTTGAGTGGAGCCCTGCATCAAAGGCGAGTCGTCCTGGTCAAAATACGGGCGAGAGGCCTTCTCGGGTGGCAACCCGCAACGGCTAGGAGAAATTTTAGAAATTCATAACGCTTGACTGAAAAATGGTGGAAGATTGCAACTGCAGACTTGATTTGACTCTTTTGTTTTGATGCTTTCTGCCAAATTTGGTCCCTATCCATCAGATAGATTTTGAATAATTGAATGGTAAAGTTTTGAACTTTGACATTTTCTATTATTTGACAGGTGACAGATAGGGCAATACTTTTAACTGTTCTGAATACAGTTTTTTTATGGGCTTTCAAACGGCATATCGCAAGTCAAGTTCCGTGAGATATAGCTTCTGTCATTTTTTGGTAGTGACACTTTCGTTTGACAGATGACAGCCAAAAACTAATGGGCTCATTCGACGGTGAACCGTGAAACCATGTCTGTGTTCCAAATTTCAAGTCGATCAGATAGACGTTGCGGCTGTTATCGTGGACAGCCAGATGCAGATGTATCTAATGTTGCTGCCAAAATTACTGTATCATCATGGACACTCGAAGATTATAAAATACCTTAGGCTAAGGTCATTGTAAAGTATTAATAAACTTAACTAAACATACAGACAGAAATCATTTCGGAAATGGTCTTAATCGTCATAGGGGACCTCAAAACGGATATATCCGTCGAAATCTCAAAAAAATTTTTTAGCGCGTTCACAATACTTCCCTTCCTCGTTGGGTGGTGGGCTGGTGGATCGGGGAAGTGAAAACAAATAATAGTACTCATTCTTCTTTCCCATTTTCTGAGTATGTTGAGTTTTATCAGATCAATATTTCACATAATAATGAAACAACAAACGAAACATGTATCCGTCTGTCCCTGACCAATACCAACTGCAAATTGCAACTATAGGTAGGCACCATGCCTAATAATTAGACTATGGTGTTTACTATTGAAAATTGGAAAATGGCCATGTCATATGACACTGAAACAACTGAAAGCATAACAATGGTAAACATTTCAATAGTAATGTGAATAAAAGTGGATGGCCCTCAAAACCGTGAAACAATAAGAACAAAGAAAAACAATAACTGAATAATTAATAATCGAATGTTCGGAACAGTCGCATAGTTATTTCAATTTGACGAGGCTAATATGTGTACAGTAGACTGAACTGAGCACTGACCTGACACTGACCTATACCAACTGGATGCGATATCTGCTCGGATATTCTGGTTCTTAGTTAAGGACGGAGTTCAATTGGTAAAATAAGCGTTGCGGAATCAATCCGTCTGGGTTTATTCCTTGACGGATTTTCACCATTTTGGTCTCTTTCGAAAGCTACAAGGATGTACTTTGTTTGAGCCCATCGGCATTTCCAAAATCCAAAAATAATTTTTTCAAATGTCAAAATTTGATTTTTTTTTTGAATTTCGGAAATGCCAATGAGCTCGAACCAAAGTACATCCTTGTAGCTTTCAAAAAAGACCAAAATGGTAAGAATCCGTCAAGGAATAAACCCAGACGGATTGATTTCGCAACGCTTATTCCACCAATATGACTCAAGGACGGAGTTGAATTGGTAAAATAAGCGTGCATGCCTGAATCAATCTCTGTGAGTTTATTCCTTGACGGATTCTTACCATTTTGGTCTCTTTCGAAAGCTACAAGGTACTTTGGTTTGAGCCCATTGGCATTTACAAAATCAAAAAAATTAAAAAAATTATTTTTGACGCAACGCTTATTTTACCAATTCAACTTCGTCCTTCAGTCGGCACGTTGAAAAAATTTCCGCACGTTAGAGCATATGAAAATTCAGATTCTGAATTGTAGCCTAACGTGCTTTATGGTGCGATTCTCTAAACAATTACCTTTCATAAAGGCTCTGTTACGTTGTTATTACCTAGGCAACAACCAATGGCCGACCCGAATTTTTACATAACAGAGCGTTTATGGAATGTTATTTTTTACAGAATACCACTATTAACCACATTCAACCGAAAAATGCATTCACCACCTTTGTGCACTACACCATCGTTATCGTTAGTTATCCCCATCAAGTCAGTTATTTTTGAAGATGTCGTAGGGAAACTTCGTATCTCGCTACTTATTCATTCAATAAGTGACGCAAATATTGAATAACAATCGCACTCGAAATTACAGTTACTGTCGAGGCCTATCTTTTGAGAGGTGCCGCCATCTTCCTTGATGATTATCAATTTGATGATCAAAAAAGTGACTTATAGTCATTAGACCTGAATGAGCCATAATATCATCTCTGCTGTTAGAAAAATGATTTTCTGCTCTGAAAATGATAACACTGATTTTATTATTGTGCTCTTCACAACTTGGTGGCCTCCTGCTAACCATTAGGCCATTAAAGTATTGAAACTCCGCGATTATGACCCTTGATGTTTTTTAGGTTGTGTACCAAAATTCCTAGCTCAGTTGAGTGGTTTGGTTCTATTATTAGATTAGACAACAGGGTGATCAAGAATGTGAGAATTCCCTCTCATGACTCAAAAAGGCTGGAGGCATGAGAATCGTCCTGTAGGTAGATTCATGTTCTTATTACCGTATGGTCAAAAAATTCGATCTCTTAGAGTGCTATGAAATGATTATTTCATTTATCAAAGGCTGGCCATAATGCCAAGAAAGATATAAAAATGCAGATATCACTTTGAGGTTAGTTACATTACACCCAAAATTATTGAAAAAGGCAAAAAAATCTTAGCACCCTGGAGTAAATTTTATTTTATCATACGGTACATCACATATGAGTAAGTCATGTGCCTGATTTTTCAGATCTATGCTAAAAAATTAAATTTGTCTTATTGATTCTGTGATTTACAATCAAAAGCTTCAAAACCTGCTACCTGATTTAAGCGCGCCTCAGTCTTATGCAATTTTAAATTTAACTTTAGGTAAGGCCGGCTTACTCAGGCGACCGCTGTGCTTCGACTTATACAATCGACCCTAAGAAACAAAAAAACTTTTTGAAAATAAATGACTGCTTTCGGTTCTGAATCAGGTCGTTATTTCCACGCTTGTCGCCATTTTCGCGCACCATCAATGTTTCCTCCACGGCCTTTTTCAATCTTGAAGCCACACCAAGTGTAATCTCCCAACCCACCCCTCTTATAAAAATAAATATTCCCCAAAGAAGATGAAGATTCCCCTTTGAAGTTATCATTATTATTATCATTATCATTATCATTATTACTCTGATTGACCAACAGACTATCAGTCCTGTAATAGGTCAATAACACTGATTACCTCGAAAAACAACCTTCAGTCCGGGAACCTTATCATGGAAGATGTCGAACATTTCCTGAATTTTGTTGTAGCTCAGACAGATTCGGTTAATAGGTGAATTGTAATCAAAGGTCGTCTTTGAGGTTTTTATATAAAACGTTTCTGAGCCTCTCAGTCCAAGTCTAGGAACGTTGATAGGTATTCGGGCCAAGAAATCGGGCATGCATAGCTGGCCGTTAATGATCTTGTGTAAAAAAACAACCGAATGCAGCTCTCTGCGTCGCTCGAGGGCAGTGAAGCCAAACCGCTGCAACAGCAGCTCCTGGGAACAACCTCGATCAGGGTGGACACCATCCAATTTGAATGAGATTAATTTCAAGAACTTTCTCTGGATGCCCTCTACCTGGCTTATGTACTTCGCGTAGTAAGGCGACCAAACGCAGGAAGCGTACTCCAGGCGGGACAGAACAAGGGATTTATATAAGATGGTACATGTGTCAGTCTCCCTGAAGTCTCTTGAGTTCCTGATGAGGAAGCCCAGGGCCCTGCTGGCTCCCCTGCACGCATTCTCAATGTGCTGGGAAAAGCAACAAATCGATTAAAAATGCACCCCTAAGTCCCGGATCAAATCAGGTCTGTCAAGAGTATGTTGAAGAGAAGTTGGAGACTTATGTTGGCCAATCGTGTTTGTCTAGTAGTGTTTGTTAGGACTTTCGTTATGTTGTAGTTACCCAAAGTAGTACAGGTAAGTGAAGGCTTGGAAATGAAACACAGAGACTTCAAAATCAACAAAGAACAATTTTATTCCAAAGACAAATATATCGACTCATGTGCAATCATACAATATCAATTCAAGTACCCCAACCTCCCACTATTTGAAATGCAGTGTGTAAGCCACTACTGCGGAGAGAACATGAGAAAGACGAGAGAGAGTATCGCTCTCGCTAGAACAGATCATATTAGTTCCAGTAACCTAGATTGTTGAGGAACCTGTATAGCGGGAACTTAACGGCAGAACCAAAGTGTGAGTATCGTCTGTACGTCACTTGGCGTGAAGGGAAAGAAGAGGGAGACAAACGTTTATTAGTAAGTTCTGCGGTGACCTAAATTGACGAGGGATCTGAAGAGGAATAGAGACGAGTTTGGCTAAGCACAGGCTCTCTTGAACAAGCCCCTGCTGCCGAATGAAGAAAAGAGAACAGTGTTGCATATCCGGATGTCTTTTAATGGTACTATAATAATAATGGCAATGAAAGATCAAGAATGAACATGATCAACATGGTCAATAAAATCATCATCAATTATTTATCACAATAAATACCACAACATGACTCGATAAAAATCGACAATATCAAATACCAGGTCTTAACAGTAAGTTGAAGACGTATATTATTTCATAAGATAACAAAGTAAGGGAATATATCTTCTTTCACGGGATGCCCTTCTCTTACAAGACACGACAGCAAGTAAAAATATCCGTTGTGTCAGATATCTTTGTCTCACAGGACTCAGGCATGAATATAGAAGACAGTCGATCAGTGCAATATGTATCATAGTGAAAACAAAAGTATTAAGAAATCATTGAAGCGATTCAACTCGACTGAGAAGAATAACACAACCATGCCCATCAAGTATGACAGCATACCTTGGAGCTCTCAAAACCACGTCACCTGTTCTACAGGTGAACGCTTTGTTGTCTCGCCAGACCGTGGCTCTCGGGGTAGCTCGGTCCCAGTTCATCTGGAAATCTTGTGGCGACATCGTTCTACTCTTTCGTCTCTATCAAGCATTAACAACAGTGACCCACAGGCTACGTGTATTCCCTTGATCCTCTTATGAATGTGATTACCCCGTTATGTTATAGTTATTGACTTTTACGTGACAGCAACAAAGCAGCTGAATAAACTTATCTTCGAGCGTTCTGAAGGCACGGCAGCGATACTCTGGAGGTCTCCAACATCGGAAGAGACTTGACTCTTTTCTTTACTAAGCTCTGGAGCAGGAAATACCAAATATTTCTTGTGTTCTGCTACCAGACATCTGCCGACTTTTTCTCCACCTTTCAACTTTTTTTTACTTGACGACCGTCTCTCTCTTTTCAGGTGTATTACCAAAGCTCACGATGTTTTACGTTTACTCTTTATAGGCTGAAGAGCCGGTCGATTTCACAAGGTAAAACCTCTAATTTTTTCTTAAAGTAGGTTTGAGAGTAACATCAGAAACAAGTGAAAATTGAAAATTGGTATTATTTTAAGCCAAGTGAGTAATGACTGCACAAAATCTGGCAATATTAGCAACATAGCGGCATTAAAATGTGTATACTAACAAGTTTGTACAAAAAAGGATTTTACCGCCAAGTTCAACGACATTTCAAAAAGGGCTTTATATGCTTGACGTGTTGGCAAACAGTGAGTCTGAGGTGTGAAATAAATAGCGAAATAGCAATTACGCCACCCACTGAACTGATGTTTGTATGAATTAAAGCTTTGCCGGCGAGTAAATATGATTTCAAATGAGTTCAAAATCTGGTGTCTTGAATTTGTTTCCTGCTCTCAAGTTCATCAGGCACTACACTTAACGCATCAATCAACGGCGATTATATTTCTTGACTTCTTAAAATTAAGGCCCTCTGTGAAAAGCTCAATTTAGAAGTGCCTAGATCGAGAGCAAAATCACGTCGTAATTTGTCATCATCGTGGGCAAAAAATGGTACTTAAGGTAATCAGTCGTAATGGCTGCGTCCTTGGCCAAGGGAACAAATAATGTTGAATAACGAGACGAGATGTATGCCTCAATAGCGACTTTGTAAAGGTTGATTTGGCGCTCTTTCGGGGGGATAATTGTAATGAACTCATCCAGATCTCCACGGGCGACTTATCACGGCTCGTTGTCGCAGGTCGTGGATAAACACGAAAGAAACATTTACATAGAAATCAAAGCAATTAAAGGATGCCGCATGGGGTGAAGGTGCTTTGATTTATTTCGTTCTTTCCACTACTACCAAGGTCGTGCTCTTCTACGCACAAATACTGCTATAATTATACCGAGAATTGAACGAGAATAAATTTTGGAACTCTATTCAAGTTGAAAAAATCAGGAGCTTTCACCAGTGAGCAGGTAGCCGTAGCAGCCAACCGTAGCTTTTGCAGTTGCACTAGAACTTTTGGCAAAAAAAAAGGAAGAAAGAAGGCCACCTAAAGAAGTCAATTTTCAAGTGAAAAAACCTCAGAATTTTCTTATTCAGGATATTCCATTTCTTCTTGTGACGTTTTTAGCCATAAGTGACAGGTTGGTTACCTACCTTTTTATTTTGAAAACCGGCAGTGCATTTACTTGCTGTGTTCAATAATGATAATTTAAAGTAGCATTGTGATGATAAAAAAAGTGCATTACACAGACCGAGAGCTGCATATAAGAGAGTTTTTGCTCCCTCAGGCAGGAAAAATGATTGGTGCGAGTCTTACTCAACACTTTTTGAAAAAACAACGTCTAGAAGACAAGGAAGAATCAAAGAGTCTTCTAAATAGATGATGATAGATAATAATGATCGTGAAACAACAAACGCCGTACTTGAAAACATCATCAGCAAGCTAGAAGAAGAAGTACAATCGATGAAAGTCATTATAATGGAGCTGCATCAACGGGTTCAAAGATCTGCCGCAAAAACTTAGATTGTCACCTCGTGTGAAGCTACCGATTACGATGGGGAAAGCCCATGACAACCTAAAAGAGGCAGTTCGACGCCGCTGACGAAGTCAATGGATGGAGTGAAGTTGAAAAAGTTGCAGCGTTATAGTTCTGGCTCTGAGAGGACCAGCTTTGGAGTTTGCCAAGCTGTCCAGGAAACGGATGAATCTCCGATATGGGGACAATCACGTGCAGCAGATTCATCAGATCCAGCTGAAACAAGGACGCACGAAGCCTGCAGGAGTTCGAAGCTGGCGTCCTTGAGCTAGCTAACCTAACCTATGTAGCGCATCCAGTGGATGTTTTGGACGAATCGCAAAAGGTACTTTCATCGGGAGATTGAAAGGCTCAGACCCACGCCCAGATGGTCATGGTCAGTAATTCAGTCAACATCAGCGACTCACTCATCCAGGCGATTCGCAATAAGGCAGCCAAAGATGCACCTATCGTCTTAAGAAAGTGAACTTTGAGGAATCTAGAGTGGAGTGGAGTCATCTCGTGAAGGAGATGTTTGAGGAACTCTTTGGCGCTACGTCCCGGAATTAATTCCAAGACGAGCCAAGAGCTGGAGAAAGACCGCGCTGCTTCAGCTGTGAAGAGTCGGACATCTGCGTCGGGACTGCAGGCAAAGATCGAGTGTCTAGTTCAACTAATCGTCTCACACCGGTGCGAAGAATTCCCAGTCCGGAACGACGCCATCAGCAAAACTAATTCCAGCTAGTGCTAAGAAGCACACGCTACCTGAAAATTCTCAATGCCCCAGCAGTTACTCATTCATTGAGTCACTCATTGAATTTTAGTTTTTTTTTCCTTTCGATCACCTGTAGCAAGAATGCCACTGACTGGGGAGAATTTTGCAGAATTTTACTACTACTCTTCATGGAATGCTCCATCTACCCTCAAAACTCCGTGAACTTCCGAAGTTGTCACAGGTTTGAACCAATCTTCGCTAATAGCTTAGGTACTATCGAGTTTTAGCATGAACTAATTTATGCTCAGCCAAAGTTTTCATAAAACGACAGTAAAGAGTGTCTACTATAACATACCAAAAGTCCCTTAAGGTCCCGTGTCGTCGTCCCCCTTTTTGGGGCGTTTTTTGAAATATGACAGTAACGTTATAAGTATAACACACAGATATTGGTACGGGCGCCTGTCACCCGGAATAGCTCAGTGGCAAAGGCTTTGCTTTCCAATTGATGGATCGCTAGTTCGATTCTCGTTCAAGACACAGTTTTGTTTTTCGTGAAAGTGATTTTTTCCTTCTCCTTAAAATTATCCAAGGGATGAGAGTGCTTATTTTGAGGCATTTTCGACTTTTTTCTCAAGAAAATGAATCTAGTAATATGAGTTTTGGACACACAAAGCTAGAGGACAAGTGAAAATGCTCATCCAGCATTATTATTGAAAACATGTAAATACAATTTCGCAATGGACAGGTAACTACATTTTATGAGTTGAAAAATATGATGAACAAGCCATGATGGCATCACAGCTTATTATTTATTATATGTTCAGAACTCGTATTAATGAATTCATTTTCTTGAGAAAAAAGTCGAAAATGCTTCAAAATAGGCACTCTCAACCGTTGGGTAATTTTTAAGAGAAGGGAAAAAATCACTTTTACCAAAAAAAAGTTGTGTCTGGAACGAGAATCAAACTAACGATCCATCAATCGGGAAGCGAAGCCTTTGCCACTGAGCTATTCCGGGTGACAGGCGTCCGTCCCAATATCTGTGTGTTATACTTTATAACGTAAAACTGTCATATTTCAGAAAAACGTCCCAAAAAGAGGGACGCCGACACGGGATCTTAGGGAACTTTTGTTATGTTATAGCAGACACTCTTTTCTGTCGTTTTATGAAAAATTTGGCCGACTATAAATCAGTTCACGCTTCAACTTGAATGGCACCTTAAATACCTGGGCTATAATTTTTGGGCTATTACAGAAATAGTTTAGTTTGTATCAATTTGTATCGATGAAAAGTTTTGAGTGGTAATGAAGTTCGATCCCTGGTATTTTCGGTGATGAAGCCGAAAACTGAAACCGGCCGGTCATCGCCGGCACGTGTCGTTAGATATACGAGATTATTCGCAAGCAAAAAAAAAGAATGTGCAACAATATTCAGCGGATATAAATTTTAATTTTATAGTGAGGGTCAAGTATGTTAATGAATGTGATATGAGACGACTGAAGGTTAGATGGAAGATTTTTCTTCGTTACACCATCGATTAGTCAGTTGTATTGATGCCAATTGGCGGAAGACAAATTCTGCTTTTTCATTTGGAAGAACGTACAGGCATCATGAAGCTGGAGTGAAAAACTGCAGTTTCTTTCGTTTAAAATAAATCACAAGGTTTAAATAGGTGAATTAAGTGCCAAAGTGCCCAAGTGATAGGTAGGTACCTACTATCGGCCAAAAAATTCCGAATGATCTTACGGCTCGATACCAAGTTGGGGCTGAGACCGCCGTAAGTGCGGTTACTATAGCAACGACCAATCAGACTGCTCTATTTGGCAAGTTACGCCGTCCTAACTTTTGCGCCTGCCACTTGATGGTATCGAGCCCTTAGCTGGCATTCTGGCGGTGGAAAAGGTGCCACTTTCCAAATGATAGGGTAAGGCCTCCTGATTATTCTTTACAAGAGATTGTTTTGAGTCCTGAAATACATAGTTCAAGTAAAAGTTTCAGTCTGGTCTGCTTCATCAAATGAAGGCGTTAGCATGAGTGTGTGAATTCCCGGGTGAAAGAGGTTATGTGACATTCGGCCTGATTCTATAAGGGAATGGTTTGGTAATCACCATGCGATCAAATTCCGTTGCCCTAGCAATTTCATCGTGAGGCTGTGTACGCAGGGTATGACTATTTCTCTCTCAAAAATAAAGGTGAAGAGATAAAGAAATTTCGATGGGATTCCATCAAATGTTTATCCACCTTGTTTCCGTTTGGATTACCCCACATTTGTTTAGAAGCCCAATAGCCCTAAAACACTAGAAAAGTTTCTGAAGGATTACTGGGGCAGTTTTTGACAAACAAAAAAATTGGAGAAACAACAAAAGAAGAAATCCTTTGAATAGTTTTCTCCCACTGAGAATACAGCCGTAAGCATGGTAATTAATTACCAAATCATTCCCTTATAGAATCAGAGTTACATATAGAAAGTTTTTTTGAATTTTTGATGAAACATTATTTTGACGTAATTTATTAGGTAGGTACATTTGAAATAACCCCACTTATTAAGCCGTAATAGACTATATAAAAAGAATCGTTCATTCATAGTTAAGTTAAAACACTTATAATATTTATTTAAATAATGAAGTAATCATTCTTGTTACAGTTTAGTTTTTGCTACAATTTTTTTAAATCCACTGTCTGCTTGCAAACTCTTTAACTAAAAAGTCGAACTTTTCCCTGTGCGCTGCATTCGGAACATTGGCTTGGATCAAGTTCTCTGGCGTAATCTCGTGGATCTCTTGCACGCAGCTCTTTTCGGCGAAAATGGGAAAGTACATCTGGACCAAATGAAAGAACTGCGAATGCTTGGCCTCGTAAGCGAGTTCCGCTTCCAAAGCCTCCATAGAAAACGGTTCCAAATCACAATTCAGCTTTTTCAAAATGCACGAAAACGTCTCGTAGTAGAGCTCTATCAGATCTTGGTAGTGCCTCTTACAAACGTCGGTCTGGACGCTGGAGAATATGAAGAATATCAAGTCTTTGGCCGGCGAAGCATAATCGCAAGTTTGGAAATCGACCAGCCTGCTTTCCACAGGTGTGCCAGTGGCATCGAACATGATCATCGTGTTGTTGACCCAGCAATCGTTGTGGGTGAGGGTGGCGAAAGGTTCTCGTGGCTCGAGAACTTTGTAACTGAGCAGTCTGTCTTTGACTCTGCCCAGATAGGGTTTGCACGATTTCATTTCTTCAGCAAGTTCGATCATACTGTCAACCATGTGGTTGTAGGTATCTTTACTCAAGACTTTCCTCACGTCGTGCGGTGTCAAAAACGGTTTGATTTTTGTTTTGAATTCTGAAGGCCGCTTAATTTTCAAGGCCAGCGGCACTGCATGAAGGGCTGCCAAATTTTTGATGATCAATTGAGCGGAGATTAGATCAATACCTTTATAGCGATCCAAATTCATGAAGCCTTGCATTTTCAAGTTTTCCAGCACTAAAGTCGTGTCGTCATCTAGCTTCCCATTCGGCTTATGTTTCAGCCTGCTTCCGTAATATTTGGGAAAGAATTTCATCAAGTCATTCATGCCTTGGTCTTTCTGGAACTGAAGCAATGTAGGAACTATGGTTTGGTAAAACTTGATTTCATTCACGAAAGTTGTTTGCGTGTTGAAAACTTGCTGGATGAAATCGTTCGGGGGGATTTTCTTCACAACGGCTTTAATCGTTTCTTTGGCACTCAAAATCACGTCCAGGGCCAGAATCAAACTGCCATAGTTTTCGCCGGCACTAGTCAGACGAGACAGCTTTTGGTTTTGAACTTTTCTGTGGCCCACCACGGTGGTCAAAAGACCTTCAAGATTTTCGATCGATTCCACTTGCATGTCGTTGAGGAACTGATGAAATTTCACGTGACGGCTCTTTTTATCGCTGTTTAGGTAAATTATTCTTACGGCCTTGACTTCGACACCTAGGTACTGAAGAAGTTCTGTTGACTATTATGTAAATATAAGCTATTAAAGAACCGAGCGAGACACATTTTGTTGTTCATTATTATTATTTACATTCTTTAATAATGATGAACGATTTGTTTTCTCTTTTTTACTACAATAAGTAAGTAACTAGTTTTTATGTCTGGTGTTAAGAAGAACTTTAGGGAAAATTTAACATCTGAATATGCCTCGGAATATGCATGCCCTAATGGGCGTGAGGCTCGAAATAGGTATTGCATTTATACAAGATACGGGTATGTTTCACATTTCATCAAAATCGGTCTTTTGATACGAGAGTACCTACAGTATCGCGGGTCATCAGAATCGGTCTACGAATGCCAAAGTTCAGTATGGAGTCACAACATCATAACATAACCTATATTTTCAGTGCAAACTGTTGAAAATACATGGAAAATACTGACAAAATGAGCTGAAAAATAAGTAGCCATACCACTACGAAGATACTCTTCTGCATATCTACCTACCTGCCTGTCAGGCTTTTGTAGGTTCTACTTGCAACCTACAAAAGCCTGAAACCCTATATCATGTTTTCTTCGAATGTCCACTTCACACTCCACTGAGGAGTAACCTCCCGAAAAAAAAAATAATAATAATAAATAACGAAAATAGGGTAAAACTTTTAGTCTTCAGAACTCGAAGAATTCCCAACAAAGAAAATTTCTACAATTTTTTGGGCTCCCTGATAACCCCCCTACAACGTAACGTACCTACTGAAGAGTTTATGAACCATTTCTGGAACATCCTGATGCAGTTCGGAGGCTTAAGTCAGTATTTTAATGAACTGTGCATTCTAGAGATCAAAGTATAAAAGCTTCTATAAGTACATGTTACTCAATCTCATTAAAAAAAAAAATGATGAAAAAAATGAAAATGAGTTACACGAGCCTCTTAGCGAAGTGTGTGTAAATTTAACCACAAATTTTGCGAACAAATTGGGCTGAGGGCTCCCAGCGTTCGTGTTCTCTTGCTGATATTTTAACGGGCTTTTTTGAATAAGGAATGTTGAACAACGTTGAACTAAAAAATAACTAACAAATATTTAATGTATTCTCAAAGATATGTTGACGACATATTGATTATGTATGAAAACCATTCCTTGTTGCACGACTTTTTACTCAAAATTATTAACATATTGAGCAAAAACTTTGAATTCCCATCAGAATTGCAAAATCATGAAAAGTATACGAATTTTTTTGGTTTGACAATCAAAATCTTATTTTTCAAACATGGTTTTTCGTTATTTAGAAAAAAGACTCACATAGACAACGTAATAAATCAGAGATGGAACCACCCATGACAACATAAATTAGTAGTTTTGAACTCATTTCCACGTGACTAGACTGTTTAAAATATTCATGAAATTCAAGCAAGGATATCTTCGGGAAAAAATAACCGATTTAAAAAAAGTTGATGTTGCCTGATGGACCTTTTCTTTAGCTGCAAGACGCTACGTCGATTAGTCATCGTTGACTTTGTCCATGATATAATGTACACACATTGATATGTATATTATTCAGGATGCCAAAGAGAGAAATGTCAAAAGAGGTAATTTTTAAAATCGGTTACTGTTCTGGAAAACAAGATTCTCGTATATTGGGAATACAGGGTGATTTGAAAGTGTCGGACCATCTTGAAGGTGCATGATATGGAGGTGTAGTAGAGTGCTGGAAAGTTGTTAAAAAATTCTATGTCTTTCCATTTTGAAGTTTTGGAGGGAAAAAAGTTGGTCCTTCGATCGCTTGTATTTTACAGTATATTTTCAAACGTAAAGATACAGTTTAGAATTATTATACAAAAAAATATATATGTAAAACTAAGGAATACGAAAAAAATGTAATAAATTTCTTTGTAAGATTTTTGAGGAGGCGGGGTCGCCAAAATTGAAGAAGCATTCCCTCTCTGAATGGCAATATTGGCAATGCTTATTCTTTGTTTGAAAAATTCGCTGGATTTCGTTGTTTCAAAAGATATTAGTGAACTGTTCATTGAGAAATAATGAGAACAAAAAATCAACATTTGAATCTATATTGAATTTCTGTTTTTCATCCAGGGCGAGTCATAAGCCACAAAAATTTAATTTTCCTGAAAAACCAAAAGCAAAAGAATTCTATTGGGATGAATTGTGTTTTATTGTGCTGTACATGGAATATGAAAAAGTGACTGTTTGCAGGCACTTTTAGGAAAAAATAATTTTCGGGATTCATGACTCATCCTATATAAAAGGTGTTTTTTTTTTTAGAGGTATAGAACTTCAATCAGCGATAGCGTTGGTGCTTGGGAAGATTTTGCCGTCATTTTTCCATCTAAATATTCATTAAAGCTTGCCATTTGATCATGCACATGCACAATCGCACAACTCCAGACAGTTTTTCAAAAATGATCATAAAACTTGGTGTTTTATACGGAGTTTTCGTGCTTTTTGTGGATTTTTTTTCCAATTTCCAATTACCGGCCGATAAGATTTTGTACTTCAACTTCCTTAGATTTCTTTCATTTGGGGCTTGTGAAGTCTCTGGTGTTCCTGAATGACTCCCGAACTGTCCAGGGTCTTGGGGACAATATCGTTGGCCTTATTAGTTAGATAGAGCCTGATCCTTGCCAAGAATCCACCCGAAATTGAACCTATCTAAATTGGAATTTAAAATAATGATTTCGAGCTGCCGTGCAATTGTGCGTGAGTATGAGCAAATGGCAAGCCTTTATGAGTATTTATATGAAAAAATGACGGCAAAATCTTCCCAAGCACCAACGCTATCGCTGATTGAAGTTCTATACCTCTAAAAAACACACCCTTTACAAAACAGACTATTCATTACGGGCTCAGAGGTTGATTTTTTGTACTCATTGTTTTTACATAAACAGTTCACTAATATCTTCTGAAACAACGAACATAAAAGCGATCGAAGGACCATTTTTTGTCCCTCCATAACTTCAAAATTGAAAGACATAGAATTTTTTCCAACAACTTTCCAGAGCTCTACTACACCTCCATATTACGCACCTTCAAGATGGTTCGACACTTTTGAATCACCTATATATTCGTATATTCGATTTTGTATGGAGGTAAGTTTAGTTGAATTGACCCATTTTGTTGTCAGAAATATGTGATATCTTTTTGTGTACTCATTTCTGGGATAGCCTCTATGTACTTAGATATACGTTTTCTAAAACTGAAGAGGAAAAAATTCCGAAATTTTTCTCAAAAAAGTTCTCCGCGTCGTTGAATCTGCAGACACGATTCCATTCGAAAGTATCATCGATGATAATCATGCTTCTTGTTATATTATTACCAAAAATAAATGAGAAAAATAGGACTATAAATTTTCATTATAGCTCTATACCATATTGTGGGGCTCAGATCAGACCGCCCATAAATGAGAATCGCCTTGGCATTTTCCTTATTTGTTTATCCAACGTCGGCCTATTTCCGCAACGAGGTCTAACACCGACGCCGGTGAATGCTTTCCTCCACTAACCGGAAATTTTTCCGAACCCCTGTGTGTTTCAACACAGGGTAGGGATTTAACGACCATACCAACATCGCATGGGGTCGGCATAGTCGTATTTTACGTGCTATGCGGCACACATTTATCAAGCATTCCAACTAAACCAAGAAGCTTGTTTTCGAGGCGAAAATCCGTCCCCGGCGGAGCCTTGGCATATGCTCAATCAACCGATCGCGATCAGCTATCTTCGGCAAGTAGTTATGCCGTTCTAGCTTTGCGCCTGCAAAAAGTCCAACACGAAATCGAGTCGTGAGAATCTTGCCGGTGCGTACTGCGTACCTACGATTCTTGCGAACATGCGACTAAACCTCGAGAACAACAAGAGTCACGTGTGGATTTTCACGATAAATGATTACTTAATTACTGATACCGCAACAGCCAGAATTTCACCTTTCAATTATCCAGAGGCGCAAATTGCCAAGATCTCGCCTGCTGGAGCTTGATGGAATTTGGTATCAGCTCAGCAAGCAAAATTATTGATACAGTTAATAAAGACGTAGGTATATAGCCTGGGTGTAGGCACGCAACAATTATTATATATTTCCTCGTATATTTCGCTTGTGGCTTCCCCAGTATATTCTCACATGTATTTCATGTATTGTGTGACACACATCACACACGGCACACAAAACACACACGCATTCAGGTGTGAAGCAAGGTCGTTCAGCCTCTGTCCATGGAAACGGATGTTGTCCAAAAATTATGCAACTGACTAGACCGGTGCATGGAAGTCTCATCACTTGCTTGCGTATGTTATGTATATTGTATGGGCTGCTTTGTAATAGTCAGAGGTCACAACGTTCAAGATTTTTTCCTCCTCCTCGCTGCGTTCGTCGTGCCCCAAAAACAGTCGTGCGACAAACTTTGTCTTATTAAACTCGTATAATAATATACTATTATCCAATTCTATCGAATAATGCACGCATTATCACGCGCATACATGCCTGCATTTCTCAATAAGACTGGATAAAGCATAGTATCCTACTCGTGGGTAATGGCTATTACTCACCGTTGACCGGCACCGTTGACGGAAAAGTTAACTTCGTTAAACGTTAAATCGGTAACAAAAAAGTTGACTTCGTTAATCGTTGATCAGTGAATTGATTTGAAATGTAACGGAAGTAACGGATGTAAACCGTTAACGTTAATTTTTCATTCTGCATGTAAACCAAAATAATCATCTCTTAGACAACCCCAACACCAATTTGAAAGCGACCAAACTATAATACATACCCTACACCCTACATCAGCGTATCTAACTAAACTGTGTCAGAATCAAAGCGGACCACGCCAAAATTTTGCCTTGATTACTTTAATGAGGAAGACTCGTGAAAAAATTGCCCGATTCTGAAAATGTTTGTGCTGGTCGATAGATTAGTATATTACATACCGAGACGGGAAATACATCAATACTGCTGAGGGCACTCGCTTCCAGCTTCTAGCCTGAAGCTGGAATGATGTATTTACCGTCGAGTGATAAACTATTTTACTCACAACCATGTACTCAGCTTGCAGGATTACAGGCGTTCAAAAGTTGAAATCTGAAAATTAACTTTTTTCATAACTTCCAGATAGGCCGATTAATTTTGCTGAAACGTGGTTCAGGAAATACTGATTAACACACTTATTGTTTGGTTGGATGCATATTTTGAAATTTCCCTTCTAAAGCTACCATTTCTTCACTTTCTCGGGAGGTCGGCAAGGGGTCACTTCCCGACCTCCTACTAGGTATGTAACGAATCAATTACCATAGTGGTTGTGAGTAAAATCTTTTACAGGTAGTGGTATAGTTGAAAACTTCACTCCATTCTTTCAGACTGCTTCTATTTTGGGTTTCAAAAACAAATATGACTAAATAAGTTAACGTTAACGGACTTGAGTTAACGGAAGTTGAATGTAACGGATGTTGAATGTAACGGAAGTTATATATGGCCAGTTCCACCAGCGAATTTAATCGTTGTTAACGAATTGAGGTATTTTCTCTGGTGAATATTGGCTCAGTGACCACAGAAAGTACGACGAAAGTTCCACGAAAGACTATGGAAAAATGTTTGGACCACAACAGCTTGTATGCATTTTCCGTGGTCATTCAACCAGCACTGACCTAGAATCCATCAGAGAAAATGTCTCAATTAGCTAACAATAATTAAATTCGCTGGTGGAACTGGATGTTAGTCCGTTAATTTTCCAATTTAACTTAAAAGTTAAGTTAAATCGTCAACAAAAAAGTTGACTCCGTTAATTAACGATTAACGGATTAACGCTTTGGTGCCCAGCTTTGATATTATTCTCGTTTGATACGACATATTGTCACAAGCGCGACTGGTTTTGGGGCACAACGAGCTTGCGCCGAGGAGTGCTCCAAAGGAAAGAGGAAGAAAGGAATACTATGTCTTATGAAACTTGTATAATAATATACTATTATTGTATTCATACTTTTGCTTCTTTATCCAATCCGAGAAGTACTAGTGAAGCAAAGCACCTATCCAGTTGAACTCAGATAAATAGTTATTGTGCGTAGAAAAAGTTGAAAAAAAGTTACAGTTCAAGAAAACAAGTTTTGCACTGTTACTTCAGCCTCGACTTCAGCACCTTACCTAATAATTTCAAGCTCCCTCAAAATCAGGTTTTTATACCGTTGAGATGAATAGCTATAGGGACGGCCAAAATAATGAAGGTACCCGATTTCAAGGCACTGCCTTCAAATTTTGAGCAGGGAGCATCCATCTAGTCATTCAATTAATTTGTCTGGAGTCGTTAAGAATGATGGAGAGATGTAGGTGAAATCACAGTCTCTTATAGCAGCTTAGCTGCATTAGATGTCAGATGTTGTTATCCAGTTACCTATTACAGAGGTCTGGTCGTGGGGAATACCTACGAGAATCAGCGTAAACTCCTGCCCAAGGTTGCTATCGAAAAAATCATTTGGCGGGGAACGACCAGAGCAAGATGTTAAGAGCGAGCGATAAGCTCGCTTTGTTTCAGTCCTCCCTATGGGTGTCTCGGTAGGTACCTACTCATTCAGAATAATATGCATATTATGCAGAATACAAAAGATCCGTTGCTCGTATTTGCTTCACAATAACCAATAATAATATAGTGTAAGAAGGAATAGATATAGATATACTGTGGAGATGTAGGCAGATAGGTATATTGTAATCATATTCTCGCCTCAACCGCCACAATGCAACAAACTAGATATAATATGTCTGACAAGTTTTCAGTTGCAGTGGTGGAGGAGCAAACAGTTTTTTTTTGTCCGGAGTTCAATAACTTGTACCTACCTTTGCGAAAAGTTACACACGTCATCGTCAGCGGTGTTTTCAAGAAAGAACTACTTGTATATCTAATTTTATCCCTTTGGTTTCTTTTCTTAGGTTTTAGTTCTCATAGCAGGTCAAAGCAATTTGCCAAATGGTAAACAGGAGACAAAACAATTTGCAGGACCTACTTTCCCTCTGACCTTTTGAAAATAAGCTGACTCCAGGTGGTTTTATTATTGACCTGTGAAAATCTGATGTTTGGTTTCAACCATTGCGGACTTGAGGTTTCACCTTTCAACTCTTGTTCAATCCACCGACTCCGTGTTAACCTAATTTCCGATAAACATATAATACAATAGGTCATCCAAGTTTACGTTTGCTTCAATATGTAATATAGGATGTGTAATTATTGTTTTTAATAAATATCCATTGCCCTGTAAGTATAGGTATTATATAGCAGTGCATAATTACCTAAGTGTCCTAAGTATACATATAATTTCTTTTTAAGCTGAGACGAGCAGGGCGTTACAATAACAGCAAAATCAACGATTTTCCGTGCTTGTCCAGCATTTACGATTTCACGAATATAGTACCTACTTAGCTCGTACCCTTGTGTTGGTTAATAATACAAATACAGCTATGATCTACGCGAATTAACCCAACGGTATCACTGTACAAAATTGAAACACTCTCAAATGTATATCGAGAAATGCATATTTACTATTCATTTACCGTATCAGGTACTGATTCCACCTACTGATTCGGAAAGTTCGACAGCTCGCATCGCTTTGATCTGTTGGATGACGTCGCTTGTAGTTGATGTCCTCGGTGAATTTGTAGAGAGAGTTCTTCAACCTTTTCGCCCGAAACTCAATTAATTGAATGAAAACAGCAAAAATCCCGCCAAAGAAAAATAAATTTGGCAGATATTAGAATTCGATTTGGAAGTTGTTGCTTTCGCACCGCCGAAAATTTCCGGGGCTTTATGAATTTTCCCATCGGCATCATTGGGCCGTCGTCGTCGGGTCAACGACCGACCTAAAAGGATCCAATCCTGACCGTATTTTCGTCCTGCTGATGCAGTGCAGTACGCTGCAGGACTGGTGCAATGCTCAAAAATGTTGAATGCGTGCAGCTTCCAATAATTTTATTCCGAATCTGGACCAGCCACAGAAAAATGAATAATAACAGATGTCAGAGAAAACCATATAGATTTTTTCCATCCAAACTTTATTGTTGTCAGTGTACCTTGTAATAGCATATTATAGTATCGACTTTTATCCGTGTTAAATAGTGTTTTCCAAAGTATTTTCTTAAAAGAAGTGAATACGCAGTCGAGGCAAAAAAGACTGAAATTTTCCAGATTGGATTTTATAGAGATAAACATAAAAAGCTGACAACAAACCACTCTACTCCTTGCAGAGTGATATTATCGACGAGAAATGTTATTGATAGATAGGCATCAATCTACCAAGGTAACTCACAAAATTGCTTAGGTAACCTATCGACCCAGAGTTTTGTCTGCCATTATTCCACGTAAAACGCCTTCTCAGTCCTTATTCTCGGCACAGGCGAGGACACAGGTTTAATTCGGCCTAATTAGAGTCCGGTTATTTTGATTTCTGAGAGAGAAAATCACCCTAGTTCTCTGTTACTTGTTTACACACATCATAACAGAAAGTCTACATGCTTGGCTTTATCATTGACAGAGTTATAAATTAAAGCATTCAAAATTGGAAGAGTTATCAAGTGAATGAGTTGAAATGGGAAGAGTTATCGATTCGAATTGGATTGGAATTGGAATATGGATTGGGAGCGTTACGATTTACGTTCCTATGTTGTCGGTTTTACAATAGATAGGTACAATACAATAACCTTTTGGATTCTTCAGTTGGTATAGAGCATTTCAGTAAGCGATTTAATCCAGAAATAATAATTTGAAATTCGGTTTGGACTTTGACTGTATGATTTCAATTGCTCGGCGAAAGCTTTATGTAGACCCATCCATGTGTAGAATCTTGACCTCGATCTTGACCAAATGACTTGACTTCCATAGGTATTCGTTGGCTTAATTCAGGAATTTGTGCAGAAGAGTTGAGGCGCTTAACCGAACCAATTATATTGGTCATTTTGCTTTGCGACCCTCGCATTGATGAGCTCGTTCCTCACCAGGAAATTTTCGCTTTCTTGCTACATTTTCTGTACGCGTTTTCACGCAAGCTTCCCGCGACCGGTTTTCTATAAGTTTGGCCGTCGCCATCTCTTTCGATTCACCGCAACGTCGTCTGTTTCAAAATATTTTTTTAACGCAATGACCCTTGACGCAATGATAAAATAAACTTTCAACTGGGCCTATAAATTAAGCACTGGCTGTTACTACCATCAAACCAAATCATGGATAATCAAAATCCTCTGTATAACGAGAAAACCACTTGAGCTTGTTGAATTAATCTTCGAATCTTAGGATAGGATTGAAATTTTCCGACAATTGAATAATCATAGTAATAACTCTAAATCAGTTGAAGTATAATTTTATTCGACTGTTAATTCATGTAAATTTGCATCTGAACAACTCTGATAATTACGTCTAATCAAATTCGTACTCACTTTGTTACATCTGGACATTGTTTGTACAATAACAGCAATAAACAATATTTTAAATAAATGGTAATATTCCAACAATAATTTCTTTGAAATTACTCAGTGCTCGGCAAGACACATGTGTTCTGTTTTAAAGCTGTAGGAAGCTTCTGAATTTCCCGGCCGTTTGGCTTACGCATCTCCTGCATCATCCCCCTTCCCTTATACATCTAGAGCGCAGCTCAACCTTTACTCTAGATTTTAGCGTGACGACTCACCGCCGCAATACTGCCGTCAGGCGGAAAAACAGCGTATGTGTAAATTTCTCAAAAATGAGTTTTTTGCATTTTGAGACTCTTAGCCTCGGTTGCAAGAAGGTGAAATTTGCCCCGGAGCAAATTAGTTTCGGTACCAAATGATACGCTATTTGAAGTCGTAAACAGAGATGTGTCTGGAGTGACGACTGACATGTCAAACAAAAAATTGAATAAAATCTGGAAATGGAAAGATACACGGAAGGAGATAAAAGAGCACTGTTGTGCCGAATTCAAAGCGAATATACCGGGTGTTTATAAACGTTTGTTATCATATCGCCTTTGGAATCTCCTATCACTCTTTCAAATCGTGCCTTTCACTGCGACTTTTGGCCTGACCAAAGCCTGCCGCGATCACAGACGTTTATAAACACCCGGTATGTTTGGGTTTGAGTTTTATGCCCAGACGTTGATTGTTTTGGCTAATGGGTGCAGGCAACCAGTCATACAGGCTTTAGTCCAATTCATTCTGTATTTTGTCACTTTATGAAGCAACAATTAATTCAAGTTTAGTTAAACACCGTGTTTTTAGGTGGGATTTGAAATGTGACAAAGAGAAAAAATGCAGCAGTTTTCAATGTGTGAGATTTATTTTTGTAGACTAAAGAAAAACGTTGACAAATTCTTGAAATCCGGCATGGTGTCCTTTCTCCCAATTCCTTTCGATGTCTCTTGCCGATCCTTAGCAAGCTTTGTTGTCCGTCCTGTGGTGGCCGATCACTGCAAAGCCACCGACGACTTCTGAAACATTTCCTGGCGTTAGAAGCTGTTCGACCGCCTGTCGAGGCAGAAAAGTTATTGTACAGTATCACTAATTCGGCACCGGATATCACCCCGACCCAACGTCACGGGCGGCTCAGGTTTCTACAAGTTTCGTCACAATGAATTGTCACACAACATATCGTTGTCAGCAAAGCGCTCGGTTGCTCCCGTGAGGGTTCTGGATTGTCTTCATCCTTTGGCCGAGACTTAGTCCTGTTTGTTGTACCTAGTTCTTGGAGGTAAGTTCCGTAAGTGGAGGCTCCGCGTTGTGAGTGTCAACAACAGCTTTGTTTTCGCCCTACCGAGCTCCTGCGGAGGCACCAGCAAGTGTTATCTCAGTGAATAACTGAGTTTGTCATACTCACTTGCTCGAGAGCCTGTACATGGATTTATGCTTCAATTCGGTGAGATTGTTTGCCTATCATTGTTCAAAATGATCAAAAAAAGTACGCTCTCTGGTAGGCTGTTGACCCACGAATTTTGTTACACATCAAAGTTCCTGACGCTTCTTTGACAGCTCGCGAAGTACATTTTATCTACGAGAGGTTTTTTCGATCGGCAATGACCCAACGAACTGCACCTGCTACTTCTTGTTCTTCTCAGAAGAATAAAAATCAGAGACGTTGAAAAATTCAAGAGAAAGTGTCGAATAAGACATTTCAGGTACCTCCCTACGCATAAAACGACGCAAGTAATGACGGCCTTACAGAACTTCGTATGTCGCCGGCGACAGTGTCGCTGGCCAATAGGATTCGATCTGCCTATACTCCCTCACCACCCTCCATAATTCCCACAACACGAGTTTCTGTCGTCGCGTCATGTCGTTCAAATTATTCAACTACGCAGTGGAGTGGGGGACTGTCGCCGGCGACAAACGAAATTTTGTGAAGCCGCCATAATTCAAATGTGTGACAGGTATGTAACCTTATTCACAGCCTGGTTGGTACTGGTGCCTGTGTTTGATACTCTCTTTTTGCAACCGGGGATTTGAGTTCAGCTCCATCTGTCTGAGCTGTTTTTTTTTTAATATGATTGAAAATCATGCGAAACAAGACTCTACGTAAAAGATAAAAATAATTGTATAAACTCGCTAAATAAATAAAACGCATGTGTATTTCCCTTGAAGATTTTGCCGTATGTGAGCAATATTAATTTGGACTACTTGAAAACACCACATGTTGCAACTTAACGGCTTATTTGCCTAGTCATCTCTAACAATCTTCCTCGCAGTAAATCGTCATCACGTATACTCCCACCACCCATGTGTCAAATATTACAAAACAAGTAATATTTGTCCCACTTGTGACATCTTCAGATGCTTACCATAAAATAATACCATTCGGAAGAAAAAGTGCCACAAAATATTCATCTTTGACAAAAATATGACAATTCAAAGCTACTCCGGATTTCAAATGGCTCTCCTGTAATAGTATATTATATACCAAGGTTGAGAAAGTATTATTATAGCTGAAGCGCCAATTTAGATCCCGAAGCGCAGCTGAGGGATATAAGGCGCTGAAGCTATAATAATTTTCTCGACCGTGGTTTATATAGAATTTTTTTTACTACTTGAAAATCGCGATCTTAGTTGAGGAACTGGTTAATAATGATGTACTTCACGGCTAGTAGTGAAAAAAATTGGTTTTACTCGAGGTTTTACTGCATGTGCCTTAGCATGTGCGTTATTCCTCCTCCTGGTGGCAGGATATGCGTGTACAATTTTATTTCAATCAAAGAAGCGAATCTCTCTTCCAAAAGTTTGGTAAAAAAAATATTTTTTGTGGCTAAAATTTTGTTACTCTGTATTTTGAAAAAAAAATTAAGAGCAATAAATTACTTACTGTAGTGCTATTCTGTAAAAAATAACATTTCATAAACGCTCTGTTATGTAAAAATCCGTGTCGGCCATTGGCTGTTGCCTAGGTAATAACAAAGTAACAGAGCCTTTATGGAATGTAATTTTTCAGAGAATCGCACCAGTACTCACTTTCTCTGTATCTCAAGAAGTGAGTGAGAGGCTTTGTTATGGTAGACATTTTTCTACGCCGGGAGTCGGGACGACTGGAAGAATCTATCTTCGCAGTTTTATCAAATAATCCTCGAGCACCTGTATAAGTGGGTAGGCGATGCAACCAAATGCGACCCGAGATGCGACTAAAAACAGCCCACTCGAATCATGTAGAAATCAGACAGCCTGTACCTATGTTACGGCATAAAACAATGTGCTGTAATCCACATCATAACGCAATACTCACCTAGAGATCACGTGACGTGTATCTGGCTGTTTATTCCTAACTTTATTCAGTTACCACCTCAAAACAGCCCGTTCTTCATGATTTTAGGGAAAAATTAGCTATAGCTACACGGGCAGGTACAATCATGTGAATAAAAAGGTTTTGATAAAAGCTGGAAAATGCATTTTGCACATTGCAGCATAATGTCAAAGTGCGCACGTGAAAAGTTAACAAAGCATAGGCATGCACCCAGCATCTAACTGATGGAAAATCATCATGTACAAAACGTGATGACTGAGTCGGCACGCGAAAGATCACGTTATCCAGTGCTTTGAATTTCCATAGTCGGCACGGATTCACGTGAAGCCCAGCGCCTAGGCATTTCTTATAGCATAGCTGCGTCTCTTCCGATGAACTAACGTCGAACAGAAAATTCCGAAACGGAAAGAATCGAATAAAAAGTTTGAAGATTTTATCAAATATTAAGTCTATAGGAATACTTAAGGCTGTATTGTCAGTAGGTAAAAACTATTCAAAGGATTTCTCCCTCAAAAATGGAGATAAAAACTCGTTTTTTTTAATACGGTGTAAGGAGTGTATTACAAAATTGATAAATAAAATAATAAATAAATAAAGAGTAAAACGCGTTTTTTCAATTTTGTGGAAGAAAATTTTTTTTTTATGACTTTTTTCAAAAAACGGCTTTGTACTCAATTTTCTACGTCTCTCAAAATTATAAAACAGTTGATAATTTTTTTTTCTCAAAAATGTCCCAGTAATCCTTTTGAAACTTTTTCAGGGTATTAGGGCTATTGAGCTTCTAAAAAAATGTGGGGTAATCCAAATGGAAACAAGGTGGACGAACATTTTGATGGAATCCCCTCAAAATTTCTATATCTCTCTGTCTTTATTTTTGAGAGAGAAATATTGATACCCCGCGTATTCAGCCTTAAGCCTGAGTGTCACGATATTATTTCCACGCTGGAAATCTACACGCTATACAGGGTGGTCCAGTTTTCGACACAATAATTTTGAGAGATGATAGGGAATCAAAAATGAAGGAAACTTTCTCAAGAAGAGATATTCCAGAAGTGCATAATAACGGAGATATTATAGCCCTTAAAAAAAATTGTTTTTAAGCATAACTTTTAAACCGTTCAACCGATTTTGTTCAAATTTAAACCAAAGTTCACTTAAGCAAGTTTCTATCGAACGATAAGGGTGAAGGGTGTATTTTTTAACGTATGGTCCGAAAGTTTTGGAAATTTTTTTGAAAGCTGCTAACTTTTTTTTTATAGTTTTAGTTTTGTAACTTGATATTGCAAAAACAAACATCATCTATAGCAGTACCAAATTCACATTCAACATATTAAAGATGGGTCATTATCTTTGATGGCTCTCAGTTTTCTTCTGCCATGTTCGATCATTCTCTGGACAACAACAGGATTAATTTTTCTGAGCTCCTGCCTCCCAGGGCAGGAGCTCTTAAATGTACCGCAAGCTCGACCAATATAAGATTTTTGGTAAATATTGAGCAGGATAGTATACGACAAAGGATGGGAATCTGCAAATGAAGACCAATTACGGCGTGGCATTTTTCAATAACATTAGAGAATTTCGTATTGGAGAAATTGATCCCGGAGAATTATGGAACATGGCAGAAGAAAATTGAAATCCATCGAAGATAATGGTCCATTATCAATATGTTGAATATGGATTTGTTATTGTTATACATATATGATGTTAATTTTTGCAGTATCAAGTTAAAAAATGAAGACTATTCAGAAAAAGTTATTAGCTTTAAACAATTTCCCAAAACTTTCGGACCATGCGTTAATGTGTCAAGACGCCGTTCATCGTAAAAATTGAGCCGAAAAAAAAAAGGAGTTCTTGGACCGTCAACTTGACAGGGCCCCCTGCGGCCCCCCTAAAGGGGAGCTTTTGTGCTTCCCCTTCTAATATCGTTCGTTAGACCTTCTAGAACACTCATGCAAGAGGAATTTTCTGTATCAATAAATGCCGTATAGTACCGCTTTTTCTTGAGTACCGACCCCACTATACAAGCAATGGAAAGCTATAAGGTTGCCGAATGATGAGAGACTGTTTTTTTTGCGGATTATTTCATGGAAATGAAAAAAACGAGTGAAAAAATTTAAGATTCATTTTTTTACTAGGTAGCTTTCACCGGCCCGAGCAGAGCCTTCGTAGTGAACATTATATGGGACCTAACAACTGAGCTATGGTGACCAGGTAGCCATAATATATGGCGTTGTGCAAGATGATGGCTATTTTCGTCTGCCCCCTCATGAAGCAAGATTTTTGTCACAAAATGCTTGTTACCCCTTCCCCCTTCATGTTTGTTCTTATTGGCCCAGGGTTCAATCGGAAATGTGCCTCCAGCAAAAGTTAATCTGTCCACAGGCTTTTGGCATTAATTATCCACATGCACTTGCACTTTCTCATCTATCCAGGTGTTTTTAATGCAAATTTGAGGAAGCAAGGCAAAATGCCCTGTCGTAGTCTGCGATCAGTTTTCCAGAAATCACTACACGATATAGAAAATCGGCCGATTGCCAAACCAAAAAAAAAGTACGAGATCTATTATTCAATTTGGCATGAAAATAGCAATCAAACAAGCGAGCAGCACTACGTCCCTCATATTTTTCGAGTCATAGATTTCTATCATCAAAATAGTACCAAAATAGTATCGTGACACGGGGCTTTAATTTTATATTTTCTCATATTTTTCTATTCATGGATTTCTAGCATGAAAATAGTACGAGAACAGTATCGTGACACCGGGGCTTTATGTAGGTAAGGTATTTATGATGTACAAGTTAGTATAGGTACTAAGGACTATTTTTCGACGTTGTACAAAGATTCAGATCTCGCAGAACCGAGTTTTAATCAATCAATCAAGAACTGAAGAATGACAACTGCGTGATGAGTTGATCATAGTTCAATTCTGAACTTTAACTTTCAATGGAACTCCGTTTACATGATCCAGATCGAGATCCAGATTTTCATAAAATTTTATTCATTCTGTCTTAGTAGTCCTAGTTTGCATCTCGGTGAGTCCGGCTGGTCTGGGAGAGGAGTACAATGGGCACAATAATGAGGCTTACGTGCCAGGTTGAACTATAGTTCCACCAACTCCCAAAATGGAATCCAGAATCCAGAATCATAAGGACATTGAATTTCATTGATATATTTGCAAGCATATTTACCTTCAGCCTGAGGCTTTATTGTGGAAAATGCATTCAAGATACTCAGGTAGATACTTACCTTCGTGTAGAAGTTTCATTGAGAATAGTCTGGTGGAACCTTTTCCTTTTCAGAAATAACAAGCTATCCAACATAGATTGAGAGTTTAACCAATCTTCGTTCTAAAATGCAGACGTTAGGATCAGAGGCACCTACATATGCCTACCTAATGGTTGTAAGTAGCTGATAAGTACTGCTTCATCAATACCGATTTCAATTAATTGTTGCCGTTTAAAATCAAGATTTCGACGATTTTTTGAATAGGTCCCACAAATGTATCTGGAATAAATGGTTCTATACAGGATAATATATGCATTATTGCCCATCATTATTCAGAACATGATCGTTTTATCATAACTTGACCTTTCAATAAAGTATAGGTATATTGAAAGCATCAGTCTCTGGAATCTATCTATTCCGGAAAAAACCCGTGCCACGGTCTAACAGCGTCGTAGCTGCTCCTCGTGCGCAATATTTCCGCACGAAATGCATGTTTCAAATCTCGAGGCATGTCAGACAACACGTTGCAGAACAGCTTTTCGCAAAAGACCACCCCGACCCCACATCAACATCCTTGCGGCTACAAATAATCCTGATACGTGCGGTCGTCGTCGCCGTCCCCATAAAATCTCGGCGCTAATGAAGCATCATCACCACCTGTAAAAGTTCCGTGTTACTACCCCTCAAGCGGTTTTATTAGCTATTCTCATCATTCACCCCTCGAAGCGCGCCTCGTTCACGTGTTTTTCATCCCCACCATCCCCAAGCTTGCGCCGAGCTTTCGGGACCCACGTTGCAACCGCTATAAAGCACAGACGTAAACACTTGGAGCGCCAGTACTAATCGTCGCATCCTGTACGATTCAACTAGAGTTTCCAATATCAAATCTCTCTGAGCTTACAAATATTTTCAAAGTTCATAGTGATGCCAGCTAGTAACATGCTGACGTTAGGCGAAAGCCGCAGCGTATCGCCGATGACGCCGTCCCCGTCTCGAGAAATCCGAGGCATCAGGCTCTTCAGAGCCATCAGCAGGAAGCTGGCCAGACGTTCGCAAGAAGACCTCAACAGCAGCAGCAACGAAGCCGACAGCAGAAGTTCCAGTTCAGATTCTTGTGCTTCCAAAACCAAGAAAATTTGCTCTTCCGACGACTCCGGCTTCCGCTCAGTCTCGCCCAACTACATGTCCAGCAGCTCCAGCGACTCCGGCAGCGAGATCCACGTCAGGCCAAGACATCACCATTCGACTTCGGCCGAAAGCATCCTGAAAGTATTCCAAAACTTGAATATCAGTGCCCGCTCTCGCAGCTGCAACAACACCAAAGAAGTCAAGAGGAAGTCCAATAAAAAGACGCCGAAGAGGATACTGAGGCCTCCAGTCACCTACACATATGTCAAAGGCCTATCCGGCTTGCCTACGCAAAGAATACCCAAAATTCAAGGCAGGTATACCAACGCCTGCGGCTGCAACATGATGGCCGTGCTCAATTGATCAAGAAGAGCTTCTAAAATAAACTCGACTGCAGCAGCAATAGTGCTTATCCTAACTAAAAGACTGGTACAAAAGCACCATGGAGTGTTTTATTGTTTTGGAATACTGTGTACATAGAAAAATCGACGTTTTTTATAAGTATTGATGTTCACTAAATATAAGGATACGCTATTTATTAAAGGACTCACATTAGGGTATTAAATAATAATAATCAAATTTCCAATATTCTCAGCACCAACATGTCAAAACGTTCATTACGGTACAAATACGCAGCATCTATACTGTTTTGATTTGTACAATTTTACCATGAAGCACAGAATTACTGTTTCGGATTTCCCCACTTAGTGCCTTGTAGCCCTTGTCCCTTAATAAAAATGATATATCAATATTTCTTTGTTTTAATGTGACATTCAACAACCCATAGGTCAACGCCTATGGGACTCTCGCATCAGTGACGACATTCCGGAGCTTTGCACTTCAAAGTTGGAAGTTGGGGATTACATAAGCAAAGTTCAACAGGTAGGTAGTTTCGAGAAGTAGTATTGATTCTAAAGTCCCTTGCTTTATGAAGTCAATTTGTGAAAAGCTGATCGAGTTCAAATTGTTGTTTATGAATTCACTCTATGCCAAGATTGCAGCACAGCTTGATTTATTGGCAAGGGAATTGACGATGTGGAAACTAAGAACGCGTGAAACATATACTTTCCTTTTCGACAAAGACGTAAAAGCGCAGCGTTATGGGGAGTAACTAAATTTATACAACTTTTTTGTAGACAGATAGTAGCGAGGGTAGTTGAACCTGGGAAGTTAGGTAGTTGCGAGGATAGTTGAACTTGGGAAGTTCAAGGTTCAAGGAATTAGAAGAACAAGAATGTCCACTTGCCGGTCTGATAGGATGATATTGTGATAGGTATAATGATAGTAGGTAACACTTTCCTATTTTAAGGCATCTGTCGCAAAAATCAACCAGGACTAGTATTTCACTTGAAGTTGAATTTCCGTTTACTATAACTTGGCTTTTTACTTGCTGGGAGATTTGTTGCAACAATTAAATCACTGGTAACTAATGGTGCGATTCTTTTAAAAACTTACATTCCATAAAGGCTCTGTTACTCTGTTATTCTGACTCAGTTTAGTTAGGTACGCTGGTGTAGGGTGTAGGGTAGGTATATAGTCTAGTTGCTTCCAAGGTGGTGTTCGGGTGGTCTAAGAGATGATTATTTTGGTTTTTGGTCTGTCCTATGTGGACGACAAATTTTCTTTTGCTAGAATGAGTTGTTCACTCAAAAGGCCATCACATTTGAACGATGGCATTTTCCAAGACCTCATTTTTTTTTTCAACAGGTCAATGGAAGGTGAAAAAGTTTCATCTTTTTTCATTACTTTATTTGGTTTCAATTCATATCTTTATTACAGTAGATTATACAATTTTTTTTTCAAAAGTGAAATTTTTATTGAATACCCGACCTATTCCATTTTGAGAAAATGATGTTAATTGTTCACTGATATTTTTGTCGTATTTTTGTTCATGAAATAAATACTTTTCAAGTTAATACAGCTCAATCAAGTACGTAAACAGATAATTACAGATAGTTCCAGATTCAATCGATGCATTCTTTAATGGCGTATTCTCCAAGTTGTCCTGATTCAGATTAATATTTTATATGCCTCTGTCTTGCTTGTTGAGGAAGATGCAGGGTGTCCAAATTCACAGACTAAGCATAAGTATTGAATTTTAGAATTTCAGAATTTTTTTTTCATAATTCT
This sequence comes from Anaspis maculata, assembly GCA_949128115.1. Taxonomy (NCBI): domain Eukaryota; kingdom Metazoa; phylum Arthropoda; class Insecta; order Coleoptera; family Scraptiidae; genus Anaspis; species Anaspis maculata. The sequence continues at coordinate 70,388,173 of OX421963.1, forward strand.
CTCAGTAGGACTGTCTGCTTCACATTATAAATGAGTCAGTCTTCCCACAAAATAATATTCCTTTTACTACCTGACCGGTTTCGGAACCTCGACGATGGGAAAGAAGTTCCAAAAACCGCTTAGAAAATAAAAATATTATTTGTGTAAAGTCTAACATTGCTTATTTATAATTTAATAACAAGGATTAAAGTAAAATCAAGATATACAAATGAACATATTTCTGCAACAATACGGGCTATATTCAGTAAATGACATATTCCAAACACAAATTACAACATTTTGTTTCACTGATTCCATGGCAAACTTGAAAATTTGTCTCAACAGCCAGTCGGTTGCGTACAACATACAGAACACAAATGTTCCTAAGCCCCTTGCGAACTCCTAGTGACATCTAGCCGAGTTCCTTCAAACGCTGAAAACATCCCATTGTTCCGTGATACAGATATATTGTGCACGATCCTGTTGAATTTCAAGGGTGAGCAACACTCTTGTGGCAGAGTCTGCACTAGGGTGGGCCGAAAAAATAAAAATTTGCCAAATCGAAAAATAATAGTGCGGAAAACTTGTATTTGAGCTTTATAAGTATTCCTATGAAAATTTGAAAAAAATTGATCCAGGTCTTGGGGTGCCACAAAGCACTTGAAATTTAAAAAAATTGAAATTCTTTGATTTTTTTTTAAATCCAAGCATTTTTTCCAATTTTTTTTTGACGAAGGTTTGTATTGGGTCTTTGACATTGTGTGTACAATTTTTCGTTTCAATTAGTCAAGATTTTTTGTTCTACAGGACATTAGAAAGTTTTAATAGTTGAAAAAAATCCATTCATTTCAGAAAATGTCATGTAAAAATCAGAAACTTGACCAATTGAAGCAAAAAATTGTACACACAATGTCAAAGACCCAATACAAACCTTCGGCAAAAAAAATTGGAAAAAGTGCTTGGATTTAAAAAAAAATTCAAAGAATTTCAATTTTTTTAAATTTCAAGTGCTTTGTGGCACCCCAAGACCTAAATTAATTTTTTTTAAATTTTCATAGGAATACTTATAAAGCTCAAAGACAAGTTTTCCGCACTACTATTTTTCGATTTGGCAAATTTTTATTTTTTCGGCCCACCCTAGTCTGCACCCAAAAATCACAAAAAATCGCGTAGGTACGCTCCTTGGAGATATGACAAAAAACTTGCGACTTGTTTTTAAAAAACGGAACCTTGCTAAAGTCAAGTTGCACCTCTTTCAGTCTCACCGTGTATAAGGTCGTCAAACAGGTGATCCAGGATGGTATCTTGTAGTCAAAAAATGACTCTATAGGCGATAAAAAATTAGGACTACGCACCCTGGTGTGAGATCTGTGAACCAACATAAACCTGCCCGGCGCCCGGAACGCACGGTGGTCACGATGGCTGTGGCGCGAAATTGATGCTTACTTGACATTAGTACGTCAAAAGTTGAAAGAAGTTCTGAAGTTATTCGGTTATTCCATACTCCGGAACATCGCTTTCCAGTAATTTCCTGAGATGACTACACAGCCACAGTAAAGAAATTGTCACTGGCACTCGGAAATGTGATCAAGAGGATTTTGAAATGGAAGCAAGTGCTAGTGATCCGCCCCAAAATTCGAAATTGTGTTGAGAAATGTGCGGGTACAACTCTAAACCCTCTTGAAAAATTCATCCGAGAAAGAGAAGCCGTTTTAAATTAAAAAGTTTATTATTGTAGTTCACATTTTTGTATTGTAAGTAGTATTGTAGTAACATCCATGTACCATGTCGATGCTCTAAAGAAGCCCTAATAAATTGGGGCGAAATGTATATCAACCGGTTGAGGGAAGGACGTTTTTCATTCCGATGAGGACGAATAGGCCAGTCAAATTAGAACAAATTTTTCCGTTTGAGGGAAAAAACTGTTGGAGTTTTGGAAATTTGACAGTAATGTCCGATAAGGTGTACTGTTGAACATACTAAAAGTCCCCAACTCTACCTATTGAGCTCGAGCCGCCATCTTGGGAAAATGGTCCTTCGATCCAGTTTTCTGCTCATATTCCGCTAATCATCAGAGATATTCAATTAAGTTCAATAAAAAATCAAGGCTATAAAATTGTCTACAAAAATTGTTTCATACCGATTTTTTCTCGTATCTGTTGAAATTATTGAAATTAAATTAACAAAAAAAAAATCAAAAAATTAGCGATTTTTTGCCTATGGCTAGAGATATTGTCTTCAAAATTTGTGAAGATGTTGGCAGTCTACAACAAAGCTAAACGTGACAGTTAAAATAGAAAAAAAATTGCGCAAATATTTTTCTATTTTTTTTTTAAATTAGGCAAAAATTTGGTTTTTGAGTTTGACATTTCCAACACGGCGGAGTAGAGGTTTCAATCGAACATCAATCAGTTTTGATATTCACATATTGCAAGACAAGATTTCATCAGTATTGTGCCGTCACGAGCTTCTGGAATGCTCGATATGAATTAAACTGAAAGAATAATAGCTAAGTCCAAAAAGTGTTGTCGATTGGTTCTGAAGGTAACATTTCAAAACAAAATACATCAGCAAAGGATATACAGGAGGTCCAAAGGTTATTCAACTGTATATAAGCCCCATATTGATGTGCCTTGTCCAAAATAGTACAAAAGAATCAATCAAAATGTTAAAATCCACCCTGTATAACAAAAAGTAACGATACAAAATGGAAGTAGTAGATCATACCTGGTGCCAAAAATACAGCCTTTACATTTCTTGAAAAAAGAACAAAATTGATTGATTTATTTGAAAGTTATTAGTCCTCAAACTTGACTTTACAAATTTCAGCCAGTCAAATGGGGAAAAGTAGAGAGAAGTAACTGTCGGAGTTTCAGAAATTTGACAGGGATGTTCGCTAAGGTGTACTAATAAACACACTAAAAGTCCCCGCCTCTACCTGTTGTGCTCGAGCCGCCATCTTGGAAAAATGGTAGTAAACTTGATCGAAGGACCATTTTTCCAAGATGGCGGCTCAAGCGCGATAAGTAGAGGCGGGGACTTTTAGTATGTTTATAAGTATATCTTAGCGAACATTCCTGTCAAATTTCTGAAACTCCGATCGTTACTTCTCTCTACTTTTCCCTATTTGACTGGCTGAAATTTGTAAAGTCAAGTTTGAGGACTAATAACTTTAAAATAAATCAAATAATTTTGTTCTTTTTTTCAGCAATGTAAAAGCTGTATTTTTGGCACCAGGTATGATCTACTACTTCCATTTTGTATCGTTACTTTTTGTTATACAGGGTGGATTTTCACATTTTGATAAATTCTTTTGTACTATTTTGGATAAGGCACATCAATATGGGGCTCATATACAGTTGAATAACCTTTGGACCTCCTGTATATCCTTTGCTGATGTCTTTTGTTTCGAAATGTTTTCTTCAGAACCAATCGACAACACTTTTTGGACTTAGCTATTATTCTTTCAGTTTAATTCATATCGAGCATTCCAGAAGCTCGTGAAGGCCCAATACTTATGAAATCTGGTCTTACAATATATGAATATCAAAACTGATTGATGTGCGATTGAAACCTTTACTTCGCCCTGTTGGAAATGTGAAACTCGAAAACCAAATTTTTGCCTAATAAAAAAAAAAAAAATATTTTCGCATTTTTTTTTTCTATCTCAACTGTCACGTTTAGCTTTGATGTAGACTGCCAACATCTTAACAAATTTTGAAGACAATATCTCTAGCCATAGGCAAAAATCGCTCATTTTTTGATTTTTTTTTGTTAATTTAATTTAATTAATTTCAACAGATTCGAGAAAAAAATCGGTATGAAACAATTTTTGTAGACATTTTTATAGCCTTGATTTTTTATTAAACTGAATTGAATATCTCTGATGATTAGCGGAATATAAACAGAAAACTGGATCGAAGGACCATTTTTCCAAGATGGCGGCTCGAGCTCAATAGGTAGAGTTGGGGACTTTTAGTATGTTTAACAGTACACCTTACCGGATATTACTGTCAAATTTCCAAAACTCCAACAGTTTTTTCCCTCCAGCTTTCCTTATTTGACTGGCCTAGAAGGGGGGAAACCAGAAGGAAACAGGGAAGATTTCGGGGAGCCACTTGGGAACAGGATACGGGCTACAACGCTCTCTGAACCCGGAAATTTTCCCCAAAAACTGAAAGCAAAACAAGATTAAAACATAACCTCACACCTTGGGTTCCTCTTACCATCATCATCGACAAGCACACAGCACCTTTCTGGGTGGCAAAGGTTTTTATTTTTATGCTGTTTTCGGGGAGGATGCTGCTTCGAAGGACATCCGCCAGCTAAGAACGACGTCCTAGACAAAAAATCCATCAAATCCAAGAGGTATTTTCCAATGTGCCGGTCGTTTCAGCGCCCACATTATATTATTGACACCGACACCCTGGGCCTGGGACGTCCGCATTAGCTGTTGGATCCTTAAGGCAGAATCTCTTCGAGAACAGGAATCCTGGTTGATATTTCATCACGATGAAAACGAAACGCGAGTTTTAAACTTGGAAAGTGTCAGTCGAGGTGACAGTTCATTTGAATTATAAATCCGAACCGTCAAGTTCAAGGTCAAATTGTCATCTGTAAAGTTGTTTCGGACAGTTCCGTAATTGGCCACCTGGCGCTGGGATCTTGAATTCTCCCAAAAATGGGCAGTTTTTCTCCAGATATCTTCATTTTACCAGAGGCCAAATTTCGGGGTGGTTCACTTTAGTTTTGGCCCAGTTCACTTGGTATAATTATGTAGATAGGTAGTAGGTACGTATTGATTTATTTCTCGAGAATAATTGAATCTTATGAACTTGAGTTGCAAAAAAAATAACTCATTTGGACAAATAAGCCTAATAAAAAAAAAGCACGGGGGTGTGGTGCAATTTTTTTCACCGCCCAAAATAGCACCTCTTTCAGTATTAGGAATATTTCACTACAAGAAGTCATCGTAATACTAGAAAAAAATCAAGAAGAAAAGATTTCCAGTACCTACTTACCTACTAATTCTATTTCAACTTCAAAAAAAACTGTCACAATGTCGAATTTTCCATTTTTTTTTTATAACGACTGATCACGGCCAAATTGTGATCCAAATCAGGTAAAAGTGGAACCTTTATAAAATCTGCATCTTTCATAGTAAGATGTATAAAAAAAAAACACCATGGTATACTCGTCATTAAAATCTCTATGCAAGCATCGATTCCATGAACTTTATAATCCAGTTAGTCACCTCCCAACTCTCCGTGTTTCAAGCACTCTGTGTATTATATAGTGTACATTCAAATTGCTGAGAATTGCCTGAATTCCATAATCGAAGTTCAACAGGTATAGGTAGTTCTTGAAGTATATTGATTTATAAAACCCCAATACTAGTTGCCTTCTTGGTACATTTGATACTAAATCAGTTTGGATACTTTAGAGTTTATCGAGTTTTAAATTGGTATGTTCATGAATTTATGATATACAGCCAAATTGGAGCAAGGTATGATTTATTGAATTGGAAATCCGCTGCGCAGAAATAAAACCGTGTAAATATGCTTTTTTTGGCGAAGACGCCGGGGAAGCGCTTTCCTCTATTATGAGAGATATTAAAATTTATCGAACTTTTTCAGTTGTTGTTGAACGAGGAAGCTCCATTATTAGAATTTTCATTTTTGCTTCCCTTATGATCCGCCTATTTCACCCACCATGGACTTTTATTAAAGAAAAATCGTCAACAGAAAATGGAAGCTTTTTTATTTGCGTTTTGATTTTTGCTTTCCTCATGATCCACCTAATTCACCCACCAGCAGCTTGAATAAAAATCGTCAACAGAGAAAAAAATCTTGCAATTTCGCGGAATAGATCTGCGTTTCTGAGTAATATACGAGTTTGTTCCCCCTGGCAAAACACAAACAAGAACAGTATGCATAATTGAATTTTTTTTCTAGAACCTGGGGATATTTTTATATTTCAAGGTCAAGTGTTTGTTTTCATCTCCTGTTGCAGTCCCTGATCGGAACTTGACCTCTGTGAAGTTCGAGGCAATACTTTGCTCGAAATGCTAATGTATATCACATATGAAGGTCAATCACTACGAACCATACGTAGTAACATAATGGCTTCATATATCATAAAACGTATGTGAATGTGATGTAAGTTCAGTCAGATGTGCCCCAATGAAACTCCAACTTCAGGGTGAGGTTCACGTTCTCCTACGGGACCTTATTACTCACATTGTGCATGAAAAAGTTAAAAATGATCATTAGACACACGTCCTCGATTTTTTTCTACATTCTACATCGTCTCATGAATTTTACTTCTAGTCGGTATCTATGACTATGACTATAACCTCAAGAACTGTGAATTACAGGTGACCCAGTAGTCCAGTATAACAGTGAGTTGTTGTCCAATGTGATTTAGTTCCGATTTCAGAGCGAAAAAACATTCCGCCCAGGTCAGCTTTTTGGAGCTGGTATATATTCCATCTCTTCCGTCGTACCTTCAACCTTTCTAAACACCTTAGTTTTATCATTATTAACCTACATGAGCTACATCCACTTTGTTCATTCCCACTTTTCTTAGGTTATTGTGCTAAGTCGGTATTCTCGGCCTCTAAAACTCAATCCGTCATTTTTATCAGCACTTTCAGGTGGTCCATCTTCTGGTGTACTTTTGTCGCTCACTCGAATACTTTTGCTGGTTGGAGGTTTTGAACATGTACCTGTTAATTTTCCCTGACGACAAAAGGTGCAATTTTCTCATTACTCTGTCTCCCAGCCGCAACTGCCACTTTTGGCGTCTGAGATTGTAGTAGTACTCTTGTTTCTTCGACGTTCTGCGTACATTAACTTGCACAAATTCGAACGTTTCTTGCAATTTTCTTAATTGTGCTGACCGGTCCTTTGCCGTCATTTCATACCTACCCCTTCAGGCAAGTTGGCATCCCTGACTTGGCCAGGACTATTCAATTATCGTTCAAAATTTTAAAATCCTACAGAATTGGGGATGGCCGTTTCCAAAACTTTGTTCACCCTCTCACCCGGATTTGCTTGGGGGGAATATGAGGCGATGTCAATATTTTGAATCCCTTATTTTTTCACCATTTTTCGGAATTTCTCAACAAACTGCAATCCGTCGTCTGTTATGATCTCATCCTTGAATGCTAGCCACACGATGTTTATTGTCGCTTTTCTGAGCAGATAGCATTCAACCCATTTAGTAAACCTATTTTAAAACACAAGTAGGTGTACGGTGTCGTTATTTGAGTGAGGCAACTGTCCGATAAGATCCATACCCACCGTGTGCCATGAGCTGTGTGCTTGCGACAATTGCATTTTTCCTACGGTTTCCACTTGGAGCAGCTTGTACTTTTGACAGCTCATATACGACTTTACGTATTTCTTAATATTCTGGAACATTCTAGGTCTATAATATTCATACGCCATTAAAGAGCCCGTTTTTGCTCCGTTTAAGTGTCCTGCTCTAGGGTCGTTGTGATTTTCTTCTATCAATGCCTTCCTCCAACTCTTCGGTACATACCTTTTTTTTTCCCTGTAACTTTTTTATTTTGAATGCAACACCCCATATTTTATTCCGTTATTTGATGGAGCCTTTTTTTCTGATTACAAATATACAGGGTGGTCCAGGTTGTGGGCCACAAACTTTGCAAGCTGATAGAGGATGAAAAGAGAAGTCGACTCACCCCAAAAAGTACATATCTAAAATGCATATTAAAAAAGTTACAGGCCTTCAAAGTTGCAGAAAAAAATTGTTTTTTTCTTGATAACTTTTGAACAGCTTGACCGATGTCGCTCAAATTTTGCACATATGATTAACAAACACGTCTCCAGTGATTTCTTGAATTTTTTTTTGTCAGAATGACGCAGTGTTGTAGATATGGGGGGGTACTAACCCTCTTACCCCCCCCCCCACTTTCTACGCCACTGGATATTTTGGAAAACCGTTAAAAGTATTGAATTTGGCGTTTAATTCTGAAGAGAAAATTGGCGTGTTATTGCTACATTTGGAGCAGCGCGGTTTCGGAGATATTTGTGTTTAAAGGTTCAAAAACACCGAATTACGCAAATGTTTCAAAATTCGAGCAAGCTTTGATCAAATAACTTTCAATTTTTTTTCAATTTAAAGTTTATTGATCCAAAAAACAGGTCGATTTCTAAAAGCGGTAAGCCGTTTTTTCATGATGCATGTCATGTTCTACCGTCAACCCCCTAACCCCAAGCCACCCTTAGTATTTTTTTCCAAATGGCACTCTATGGCTTGTGGGGGCTCGTTGGAAAGCTTGTCAAAAACTCTATTCAGATCTACCATTGAAAATTAGATCGGACGCTTCACCATGAAGTTTTGAGGAACCCCAGTTTTACTTAACAGTCTGGAATAAAACTCATAATTTTTTTCCATATTTATTTCGGAAAAAACGCTCGAACAGGTCGATTTCTAAAAACGGTAAGCCGTTTTTTCATGACCCGTGTCATGTTCTACCGTCAACCCCCTAACCTCAAGCCACTCATTTGCCGAGTGCCATTTGAAAAAAAAATACCAAGGGTGGCTTGGGGTTAGAGGGTTGACGGTCGAATATGACGCGTGTCATGAAAAAACGGCTTACCATTTTTTGAAATCGACCTGTTTGAGCGTTTTTTCCGAAATAAATATGGAAAAAAATTATGAATTTTATTCCGGACTTGAATAACCTGCAAAGAACGCATCGCATAAAAAAATCACCTGGCTCGGCCGGGATCCAAACTCCAAATCTTCACTATACCAACAGTTTCCAAAACTTTGCTTTGCAATTTGTCATTTTGGCGTTATCCCGATTTTGATAGTTCTTCCTCAAACAAATTTTAAAACTGTTTATGAAACAGTCATTTGTAGCTCGGAATTTTCTAGAACCTTTCTATTCGAACTCAGAACCCGAGTCAGAAACCAAATACCTACTTATTATATTGATCTCCTTCACAATGCAACTTCAGTAATGTCATTTTCTGAACTGATGGTGTGCTTCTATACTTGGAGGGATGCGATGGCCATTTAAACATAATAGTTTCATGGAAGTCCAGTAAAAGATGTGCTGAATGAAATCTGATCCAATCAAGAACTTCGTCTTTCAAGATGGTACGATCATTTATTCAGAAAGTGGCATTACTTTATCCACACCATGAACGGGGTAGGAGTTCAGTACTCGATCTTGACTGGCGCAGCCACCATTTGCTTTATGATGCGAGAGGTTCGTCGGTTTATCTTTTATCGACTATCGAGGTCTCCAGGATCCATTCGTTCTTATGAAATATCAATCCTAGGAAATATTTTTCAGTTGCGACATCTTGCGCCTACCGAGCGCCTACTATTGAAATTATTACGAATGCCTGCTTATTTCAAATTTATTTGACTATTTAATTTGTAAGCAAAACCAAAATTTGTAGGTAAACTTACTGGCAACTGGACTAGAGATTGTGAGGAAGTTGGATTGAAATGACACTTTTTTTCCAATGAAATTCTGTAATATAATTTCTTGGGATATGTATATGTATATTATATTGTTAGCATGCACCGAGAAAAAACTAGCCCACGCAGGAGGTCAGGACATTTATATTTTCATTAGGTATATTATTTGATGGAGCTATTTCTAAGAATATGCAATATCTTTCCATCCAAATTAGCTACAGAGCTATCCCGCGGGAGAATCTCGACCTAATAATACAATGCAAGCAAGTAGGCAGGACAACATGAGTAAATATTAACTTCCTACGCGACTCCCCATGTCGACCTGCCTTTCTCGAAACCCCAATATCAAATATTTAGTTGGAATTCTATAACATTTTTAATCTTTTCTTCGATTCTTTGTCGTCGTGATTCATTCTTTTTATTATAGGTACCGAAGATAAGCTAAGTATTCACAATTCGTACAATGTTTTGCAAATAACGTACTATATAATCAATTTAACAACTTTCTGCATTAGAGCAAGCTATGGGAAAATTTTATTGTGTTGGTACGGATGATACGATGACAAGGGGATGCCAGCCAGTTGCCTACACGTGCAATTTTCAATGTGACACTTTGTCACCGTGTCGAGGTATCATGTACGCGAAAGTGGAAATTTTTGAGCATATGCCAGGAATCGTGAGTTTCTTTGGAGTGCTTTGTGGTATGGACGATGAGGGACATTTTCATTACTGGTTGGTGGATCTCCGCCAAGGTTGTTAGGTTTTTGGCGGCCACTAAGGGATGATGTCGAAGGTCGGCAGAATACTACTCGGATGAAAAGGCCCACCGCCCAAGAGGCTACATTTTCTGATGCACATCACTGAAGTAGTAAGTACTAGGTACTTACCCTAGCTCTAGCTCCACCTATTACACCTATTGCAACAGCAAGCAAGGTATGAAGACACATGCTGGCAGACAACACAATGTACCGACCAACTCACGCCCAAATTGTCTTGTCTTCGTACAGTTCAATTCCATAAATTATTGTCCTACTATCCGTATTGTCCATCTGAAGAATAAGTTTCTCTTGGACAGTGGGTTTTTCCTTTTTACATTCCATTTCTTCACGGCATCACGGACTTTCGGCATAATTTTCTTAGTGGCCGGCAAAAACCTAATAGCCTTGGTAAAGACTCATCAACCAGTGAAGACAATGCCCCTTATCGTCCACACTACAAATCACTCAAAGGAAACTAACAATTCCTCGCATATTCTCGAAAATTTTCGCTTTCGCGTTCATGACTTCCCGAGACGGTGACAATGTCACTTTGAAAATTGCACATAAAGACAGTTAGCTACCAAAAAGTCGTCAACTGCCATTAACTCAAGCATCCTCCTTCTTTTTACACCCATCAGATGAGAAGTTCATTTTTTACTCAAGTATCGTCCTTCATTTTAGACAAACCTACTTTATAGATTAATAGTCTTTTTTTGACTCAAGGATTCTTCTTTTCAGACCAGCCAGATAGTTTATTTTTGACTAGAGTATCATCCTTCTTTTTAGACTCATTAAATACGGTTATATATATTTTTTGCAGCTGAGAAATTGTGTGACAAGGATATTTTTGGCTGGGGTATTTTAGGCTAGCATATTTTTGGCTGGAATTATATTGGCGGGGATATTTTTGTCTTGGAATATTTTGTCGCGGAGATACTTTTGGCTGGGATATTTTTGGCCTGGGATATTTTTGGCTGAGATATTTTTGACCTAGGATATTCTGTCACGGGGATATTTTTGGCTGGGATATTATTGGCGGGGATATTCTTGGCTTGGGATATTCTGTCGCAGGGATATTTTTAGCTGGGATATCATTGCCGGGATATTTTTGGCTAGGATATTCCGTTACCCGACCCCCTGAGGGATACCCATGAGAAGGTAGTACCCGTCCAGCGTCTTGCTCACAAAGTTGAGGAACTTCCTCTGTAATTTCTCGATTTCCAATTTAAGTCCTTCCTGTTAAGGATTCCAAATCAAGCTTTCATACTTCAACCTCGGACCTACTAACGTATGGCCCGAAAGTTTTGGGAAATTGTTCATAGCTAATAACTTTTTCTGGATAGCCTTTATTTTTTAGCTTGATATTGCAAAAATGAACATCATATATAACAATAACAAATTCATATTCAACATATTGATAATGGACCATTATCTTTGATGGATCTCAATTTTCTTCTGCCATGTTCCATGATTTTTTGTATCAATTTCTCCAATGCGAAATTCTATAAAGTTATTGGAAAATGCGACGCCGTAATTGGTCTTTATTTGCAGCTTCCCGTCCCTTGTCGTATATAATCCTCCTCAATACTTACCAAAAATCTTATATTGGTCGAGCTTGCGGTACATTGGGAGGAAGGAGCTCAGAGAATTCAATCCTGCTGTTGTCCAGAGAATGATCGAACATGGCAGAAGAAAACTGAGAGCCATCAAAAATAATGGCCCATCTCCAATATGTTGAATATGAATTTGGTATTGTTAAAGATGATGCTAGTTTTTGCAATATTAAGTTACAAAATCAAAACTATCCAAAAAAAATATTTAGCTTTTAAAAAAATTCCCAAAACTTTCGGACCATACGTTATGGAGTTGAAGAGTGTGAGAAGAACGGTCCCATCTCTGAAAATAAATCGGAGCAGTTGCGAGCAATGTACTGGATGCTGAGTTCACCATTGAAGATATATCCCTATCAGATTCAAGTGTCGGGTGAAAGGTGATCCCAAGGTCCCGACATTCTGTGCCCCGTCTCAGAACCTCTCCAGACACAATATAAGGATATTCATTCATCAATGCTCTCACATCGAGAGAAGCTGATTATTTTTCATTTCTTGGTGTTGAACTGGAGATTGTTTACGGTACACCATGCGAAGAGGATAGGATGGTGTCGTCAAAATTGAAGGTGTGATTATCAATAAAATGACGATCTGCAAGCGCAGTTTTCCAATATTGTCAGAGTTCTTATAACTTTTTTTGAAATTGCATCAACCAGCAACCGCAAAAGTTATTAGCAATGGTTCGGTGGGATGAAAATGTTGCGTTTTGGCATTGGATTGTTCAACTTTGGAAGGTTGTTGAACGATGCAGCACAGAACCGGCTTTAGTGCTTGCTGTCTTTGCGCTTTGACCCTGATCAGGGTTTTACCGGTCCATTCACCGCGTCGTCCAACAAAGCTGAGCTGTGGATGTTATCTATAAGTATTTGATCTTGGTGGCTTTTTGCTGAAGGTTTCATAGAAGGTGGAATAAGTTCGCATCTTTTTCAGTGTTTTGAAGAGATAGCTGATACTGTTTGGTCCCCATCCAAGGTCATCGCGACCATCCGCAGCCCTGAGTGTATGAAGTACCTTGATGCACTCATGTAGGATGTGGTAGATTGAAACAGGCGTTTCTCGACACGCGGGACATATTGTTGGATTGGTTTTTGTCGAAGAAGGTGAAGACCTTCTCTGTTTTTTGTGAATATGTGACTATGTCAATACAAGTAGCTGTGTTATGTCCTATGCATGAGTATTCGGTTAAAGGCCATTTCCTCTCTCCTTGAAAATCCAATGCTTTTTTGATTTGTGGGGGCCAAATTTCTGTTTCAATGGTTAAGGATCTTGAGTCAGATATAATTAGATTCATTTTCAAGCTCACTGTGGTATAGGCTTTTGACGTCGTAGTGCATTGTACAATCTTCACATGGGATCTTATAAATAACACGTCATGATTGACTGGTTTTAGGTACTTTGCTTTTTAATCTGGTGTAGACAATATTTGTGGATTTCACGTTGTAGTATGCTAGTTGGGAATTGTACTCTTTGATTATTTTGTTGATGTTAAATGAAATGTTTTCAAAGTATGGAAATTTTAGATAGGATACGTTTTTTTGTTGTTTCGGGTGTTGTTGTGTTGTGAACTCTTGTTCAGTCCGGTTGAAAATTTGAATAATAAAGGTAATAAGATAATTATTCTCGTTAAAAATTCTTCTTAGCAAAGGGTAAGTGACTCATCAACATTTTTAGGCAATTGGTCTCTTGAAATTCTCCAAGTTTTCCGAGAGTTTCTCACTTCAAAAGGAGTAACCTTATCGAGACCGGACTCAAATGATGTGACTCCCGAGTGCGGACTCAATGAAAATATCTCAATTCTTCAATCTTTTCCTCGAATTCCAACTCCCCACCCGAAGGGACGTCTCATAATAAAATTTCCATCCGTTCCTTGCTACTCGTCGGAGAGGTTTTGGGGTGACACAACCGTTTTTTTTATTTCTTTGTATTGTTGTTGATTCCGACAGCGCCGATGGTTTTTTTTCAGCACGTCGCGGCTCACCATGTTTGATAATGATTCGTCTTCTGCGGGCTTTTGATGTAACTTTTCTAATGCCTTCCTCCAGGCTGTCGATTTTTCCAGATAATGGTCGAGCTACATTCAGTACAGCATTGAGTGACGGTTCATTGATTATTACTTACTTATCTTTCTCAAGATTTCAGTCTTGAATGTTGTCAGTTTCTTGTCGAGTTTTTCGATCTCCGTCGAGGCAATATCGCATATTATTGATGAAAATTCCGGTCTTCTACAAAATTAGTCCAATCGCTCTTTTTGGTGGCTTCCTTACTGGGGGCAGTGGATCTTATTGTTGGTGCCATCTCGATTGTAAAATCTCGTTTTTCATTGCAGTATTCGTAGTATCACATTGTACTTATGATAACTTCAAGTCGAGGGAAAAAAAGCATAAGAATTGAAATTCGCGAAATTTCTCATGTCAGTCTCAGCACCTGGGCAGTTTTATAGGTATATTATCATGAAAGTTATTTGTATGCTAATCCTTCTTTCAGGATACCTAAGGGTTGTTCTTTGAACTTAAAGACTTGTTCTTATTGAAGTGTAATGACTTCAATTAATTAGTAGATAACAATAATACCAGGATTTCTAAAAATATGAGCTGCGGTATGAAAATCCCCGCACTTCACAGAAATGTTTGAAATGGGATATTTTGATTAATTCATTTTCCGGCCTCATGTTTACTCTAACGAGTATCAGAACAATTCTTTGTGCGCCATTCTCGTCAGCCAAACGTGTGGAAGTTTTTAACAGTCAATAATTTCTCTTCAAACTTCCCAGTGTTCGGAACTTCACTTTTGCCTTAAACTTTATATTTTTCCTCCCTATAACTCTCCGAGGAATTATGTCGCACGTGTTGTCAATAAATCCTGTAATGGGCATTTCGCACACTGAACAGTATACACACTTATAAGTGCGGACCAGCAATTGCGTAGGAAAGCTGATGCTCGTGTAACGCAACTTTAAAACTTCATGTAGAGGAAGGTGTCCTATGACGGCATACTGTCGCTATTTACTGGCTAGGTTTACACCGTGGCTTTGGTCCGCGACCTAAGCACTAAATTCGACCCAAATAAATTTAGTCCACGTGGTGTAAACGACTGCAGACAAGGACCAAATTAGGACCAAGTAGCTTGGGTCAGGTCTCCGATTAGCCGTGGACTTGAGTAAATTGAGTTTTTATATTTATTCAGTTCAAGTTCATATTTTGAAATAGGTCGGCCGCGTTAGTCTGCCGGTGAAAACGCTGGAAAAGAAGAATTACTTTAGGTGGAATTTGGGTCAGTGCTTGGGTCAGTCCAGTTTTAGTCCACCGGTGTAAACGTAGCCAGTGTTCATATAAATTAATTGGTCGGACGACTCGGACGACCTGTTCAATAGGCTCCCATGATCATCACAACTCACAACTTACAACATGTTGTCATACTTACAGACTTGTGTGATAGACCTATTGAACGACCCACAAAAAAATATACCGGGTGATCATTTGAAATCCATCCACCGGGGTAAGACCCGATTCCTATTGAATATTTCTTCGAGAAAAAATACGTGAACTTCTATATTAAGAGAGACATTTGAAACATTCTATAGCGAATTTCCATTCTGAGCCGCTTTGCCTCCACCCATTCCAAATTCAGAATCCAAAAAGACAGCACCTAGTTTGTGATAAAGCTGATTAAAGGGAATTGAATTCTCTCTCTGAAAACAACTCTTTATCGCAAAGTTAGTGCCATTTGAAATTTTGAAGTTGGGGTGGGTGGAGACGGAAAGGTTTGATATAAAAATTCGCCCGCCCAATGTATTCTTGCTCTAAGAAATATTCAGCAGGAGTTATTACGAGTTCGGTAATTCAATTTTTTTTTTGGCAAAACAAGTACAAAATTGAGTCAAAGTCCCGATTCACCATCTAGCTAGCTTATGCGATCAGTCTTAAAATTGAGGATACATAATAAGGTGGTGACCGAGAGTTACATTAAATATCCCTATCATAGGCCACCTTCCCCTATAATGTTGTCCACACATACACCTACCTAAGTTAGGTACCTACTCACCGATGTTTTGGTATTATTCCATGTGCAATGTGCATGTAGATACGCGAATTGCGAAGGGGAATATTTCCGGTAAGTATAGGTATATTATTGATATTGATAATTTCACAGAAAAATAAATTACCGACAATTTGTATCTCCATACACGTGCCACTTGCATATTGAAGGTGTGGGTGTGGAAAATTCGTCATGCTTGCCTCTACAAAAAAAGAGAATGTGGAATGTAGGTCGATAGACAATTTTAATTCGTTATACTTTATTCCCTTGCGGACTGTCATTGTGAGCATTGATTAAAAAGCTACAAAGTTTACGTTCAAATTCCTATGGAGATCTCTGTGATACGGATATGCACGTGTTTGTCCGTTTCAGCTAAATAATGTATGCAGCTACGCACCTGTGGTAGCTACGTTTCCCATATTTCACAAACAACCACACACAAGAAATGAGGCGTTAGGTGATGTAAGACAAATACGGCTTCCGCAGTCTTGTGCGAATAGAAACACCAAAGCAAAATTGAATTCTCTGGGTCGAGGATATATCAAGTGATATTTCATGGATATCATAATGTATCACGATAGACACCATGATATTTATTAAATCTTATCATGGTATATTTTATACAGTGTGTTTCAGCGATGATAGCAAAAAACTCGACTGTGAGTAGATCTCGTCAAAATATGACGAAAGCCTACATACCATTTTGCAAGCTTCGGCCTAATGATGAAGATACAGCCCTTCAAATTCCACTTTTCTCGGATTTCAAAAATTTGTAGCTCAGGAACGTTTTGACAAATTTGGCTTCAATTTAGCATAATCTGTTTTATCGTAATTATCTATCAACCTGCAAAATTTTGGAAGAATCCAATCAGTTGCAGTGGCGTAGAAGTTATGAGGGGTCACCTTAAGTCAACTTTTCTTCGGATGCTCCTAAATTATTGACCCTCATAACTCCTACACTACTAATTTGATTTTTTCAAAATTTTGCAGGTCGGTAGATAGTTTCGACAAATCACTCTATGCTAAATTTAAGTTATTTTAGTTAAAACGTCACTGAGTTACAAATTTTCGAAATCCGAAAAAAGTCAACTTTGAAGGTCTGTATCGTCGTTATTAGACCAAACTTTGCAAAATGGTACATAGGTTTTCGTCATATTTGGACAAGATCTACCCACAAGTAAATTTTTTGTGTTTCATCGCTGAAACACCCTACATAAATGAATTTACCGCTTTTGTCTCACCAGCACCCATAATATCCAATAATATTTCCAGGATTATTAATATAGATATCCTTGAAAATAAAAGACTGGAGGCTCTCACAATAGGTCGGCTTTAATGAAGAAAATTACGTGGGAAGACAAAAGTTTTCAGTTCAATATATAATTTTCCCCCACTGCGAAATGGACCGATACCTACAATAATTATGTACTTACCTACTAAGTATTCTACACTTACTGTGGGCCATTAGCCCCGTTGTCATTTTGTTAAGATACAAATGGTTAATAAAAAATAATTGGTTTGGAAAATATCCAGTTTGAAGCGGAGACTTTTCTGATGCATGTAATCCAGCACTGTTGCCAACTGCAATAATGACTAAAAGATAACACTGAAACATCCTTTAGAAAATGCTAAATACAAAGCGTCTGAATTGTAATTTTCCAAAGACAGAAGAAAATTATTCTTGTATGGCATTTGTGCTCCATTTCACTGTCGTGCAGTTTTCATAACGCCTGCATTGTCGAGGTAACGTAGGTAGAGTGGTCCCATAGAATTCCAGATAATATTGTTGAGGTATACACGACGTTTGTTTTCGATACACTGAGTTGCCATGTGGAAATGGTGGTGGCTTCATCTCATCGGCACAAAGTCCGAACCCGGAGACAATGAGTACCTACACAGAGTGACAATACACACGAATAATAATTGTACATTGTGGTCAATTTCGCGTGGGTTTGCGCTGGGTGTCGTAACGTCAAAGGGGTGGGTATGTTACGTAGGCCTGCAAAGCTCAGCTTATCCTGCTCTGATGGTCCAAAACATTACTAATTATAGCATTTGATTGCTGCATGCAGACCTTGTTCCTGAAATATGACAGATTTTAAATCAGTTCTGTCATTATATAATTCAGTTAGGCCCGGTATTTTGTTAAATTTTTTAGTTTTGTAACTATAAACTCGATATATCACTGCAGACTGCGAGTTACCTAACTCATGAAGCAATTTTGACACCATAATTGAACTGAGAATATGAAATTTAGTCGGAAACAATACCAAACATGTTTATATTTACCTACTCAGAATCATCTACACAGTAAACATTCCCCCCCCCCAGTCTTCCCTTTCTAGAAATTATGACAGTAATTATGTCAAGATGATAGTATAGGACCTCAGTAAATCAAGATATGATGTAATTTACTTCACATTCATGAGAGGTCGCAATCCCGACATCAAAAATGGTGAAAAATAGTGATTTTTGGTCAGTGCCGGCCTTAGCAATTTTGGCGCCCCGGGCAAGAATGCGAAACTGCCGACCCTACCTTGGGTCCGCGAGCGAAGCGAGCAAAATTTAAGTAATTTTCTTGCAATAATGGAGCTTTGTGTGCTTTTACAGAAGCATATTAGGTGATCGCCGCTGGCAAGCCTTTTTTTTGCTTTCGTAAGCTATCAATTTTTTTTATTTCAACCGCGATTTCCCCGCCCCAATGAGCTAGCACCCTGAGCGATCGCCCGTCTCGCCCTACCCTAAGGCCGCTCTGGTCTTCTCTTCCCTTTACCCCCCCCCCCCCCCATTGCGGGCAAGATTAGGCTTGGCGCTTGTCAACAATGGCTTCCGTATTTAGCGGGGTCCAAATACCCTTAAAACATATGTTGCCAAACTTCAACACGGCTTGCCTCTAGAACCAGTTTCCAGGCCACTTTTTCAAAAATGATCCTAGTCTAACCATAAGGAGGGTCTATTTTGTCGACAAAATTGAATTTCTCGATAACTAGTCGCTAGGAATTTTTAAAAACCAGCTGCCACAGAGCACGAGTCGTTTTTCTGTGACAGCTGATTTGAGAGAATGAATTCAATTTCGTAGACATAAATGGATTCTTCGAATGGTATTTAATCTTGTATTTAATGAACTATATTCTCAAAGGATTATTTCAAAATCACTTACTGTTATAAATATCAAAAGTACAGTTGTTAATCAAAGATTTGGGAAAACTTCGGCCAGAGTACAACGGCTATGAGAAAGGTTGGTATTTTCATTTCCAGTCAATCCAATTTTTCCGCACTGGCCTCTGTCCATTCGCTTTTCTATTCCAGAGCGCTTGCATTTTTATACCAACACGCATGTTATAATGCTCAATCTCTCAAAATATCGGCAATCTGCGGCACTGTTGTATCTCCGACATATCATAGTCCCATTCCGCGTGTTTTTCGTGTTTTGCGGGACGATCAGTCTCTCCTTCTTCGAACATGGCAAATTCGCCACTCATCATTAGGAACTGTTTTGCACTATCTACTCACAAACACTGACAGACAATCAAGCAATAATTATTGAATTTTACAATTTGACATTCACGTTATCGTTGTCATGGTGAGTTTATCAACAAGCCAGTTTTGTCACCCTGCAGCGGTTAATTCAGTGGCAGCAGAAGTTTTGTCGCCCCATCATTAATTTGCCATTGCAAAACTACTGACATTGGTTGTAATGGTAACACGTGGTACTAAATACAGTGTCGCTATTGGTTTAAAACGTCAAAAAAAAAAGTCATTAGAAAAAAAGCGACAAGGTTACTTGCTCCATTGCAGTTATAGCGTATTAGAATTGAAGGCTTTTAGTTCCTGGCTTCGTGGTGAATGAACTGCGTGAAGGCTCCCTCGAAGGCTCCTTCATGGCTGCCACATTTTTTTGATTTGATATATCACAAAGTAGTTGGTGTCATTTGAAACTTCAAAATTTGGGTTGGTGCGGGGGTGAGGGAGCTGAAGATATAAATTCGCCATTGTAGGTATGTTCCAGATGTCTCCCTCGATATCAAAATCGACCTGTCCGAGCTTCTTCCAAAAAATGAGGTGATATGCCCAAAGCTCCCTCTGTTGTGGTCCAAAAACGAGCTGTACGAATTATTCGTCTACCTCGACGCAAAGGTATGAAGGTTGTCTTGAAGGTCCAAAAACACCTGTAAAACCCCTGTACTTGTTTTGTTATATTCTCTTCAATTCAAGCTCACAACAACTCTTATGCAAAACAATGAAATTATTTGTCATCACCATCCTTTACCTTTGCACAGATGTGGAGGAAGCAGCACAACTTGTTTACAACTTCGTCACAATATTGGATCATTTATGTTTTCGGGCATTCAAATCTAAACGAGTCACCTACGTTTTGATTCAAACAATGATTTGCCCCTTCCCTCTATGACCCGTAGTAAAAGTAGAAACATATATAGTTCAGTATTTTTGGAGTTGAACAAATTTTGATCTATCGAATGACATGTTGTAATATCTACATAATTATTATTGTTGCAGACTTGTTTTGACAGGGTTGCAAAGCGTTCAATCAACATTTATTTTTTCACATCATGCGATGATAACCTACATCATAATTTTCCATCAACAAAAAACGATGACGTCAATAGCTCAAAAAGTACCTAGACCTGTACGATCGACGCACGACGCGTACAAAACAAAAAGTCCATGACATAATTAGGCCACCCCTGTCATCGAGGTGTACGGAGATAAAACGGGTTACACCCTATATGGAAGCAGGGAGTGAGGGGGTATATATCGCAAAAGAGACGAGTGTTGTAACGATCGGTTTGGGTGCATCACCCGTGACGTAGACATCATTCAAAGGCCCAAACACACAGAGAGGCATGACCTAGTGACCCCAAAATGCAACCCCCTCCAGGACTCATTCAAGTCGGGGAGTTTGCCGCTCCTGGCGATTCCCGGGCTAAATATAGCTCGAGACGGGGCAACGAACCGCCGAATTGGGTCGACGATCCCGATTTACACCCACAGGGATCGGCGTCCACCCTGTATTATAGCCGATCCCGCAGGCTCCTTACGGCCGCACATCCTGCCACAATCGGTTCATTGTTTCCGGAGAGGGGCCGAAATTGCTTCCTTATTATAATACTTTCTGGGTGTGTATTCTGCGCATTTCGTCGGTTGGGGGATGAAGAGTCCGATGCCAAATTCTTGGCAGAGGATTCTAGCCGTAATCAAATTTGGCAGCTTAGTCAAGGATAAATACCCGTCATGTCTAAACAACGTGAAATTTTGTTACACAATCTATTGACCGCTATGTACCTACAAGTCAAAATGTTTAAATATTGGCTCGCTTCTACACCTATAGTCATACCTTCACATCGCAGGCTATTTCATAAATTCCAATACCCCACATACCTTCACATCGCAGGCTATTTCATAAATTCCAATACCCCAACCCTCCGACGAACACTTGATTCTACACCTTGACCGATACAAGTAATTCTGACTGATTTTCGTGGTACAAGGTTCTTTTTGTGGTTCAATGAGATTCAGCATTTATGTTAGTGTTAGAGGTTATGTTAGAGTTAGGCCCGGCTTCTAGACACTGAAAAGAAAAGAGTGACTTCGACCACGAATGCAAGATTTGTGGGCCGGTGTGTGCGGTGGCCCCCTTTTTGTGGAGCCTCTTTTCAAAGGCTAACGCTCTTTTTGGGCTATGGTTCTCTTTTGCCCGTTTGGAAGGAATTGGATATGACTGGCCTTCGTCGAGGCTTTAAACCTATTTTTGCCGTGAATTGCCCCCAACGCTCAGAAAGATTCCCGTGGTTGCGAGTGCCTATAACCGGAAATCTTAAATCAAATTTCACCCTTCCAAAAAGTTTCGAACCGATGGTGTGCGCGGAACAATTACTCAAGTCAAGGTACACATATAATTGTGGAAAACTTTCTGGGCACGCCTCGTATACGCACTCGTTCGTTGTTGTTCACCAGTTCGTGAGAGAATGCCGCAGTCAGGAGGAACAAACGCAGATAATTGACTATACAGGGTGCTCGCCGAAAAGCCGATGGGAAGAGGCGTCAAAATAATCTCTGCCCTAACGCTAAATAATCGTCTTCTACACTATACCTGGTTGAGCCCTGATATGTAACAATTCATTTTTACTAAATCTCTATCTGGACGGTGGCGTCGTTGGGTACCGGATTGAACTCATCAGTTTCGAATTAGAACGTCTTCATTCCCGTGACAAGCTCTACATGAAAATATCAGGAACTGTCATGGCACTAAAACCAAATTATTAGTTTCAAAGAGGGGGGAGGGGGGGATTTCATCAATCTGATCAACAATTACGACTCAACGCAGGGTCTGAACCCCGATACAAACGCGATTTTATTCTATCTAAATTACTTGATTTTTCACGCGGTTCTTAAAATTTACATTTTCCGAATAACTAGGAGTTTCAGAAACGCAGAGGAGTCTCACCCGCGAGTTTCCAGATCTAACCCACTAGCCTCGGGTTCCACCAAAATTTTAAGAGCAGATTAACCCTTTCGTGCATAGCGGTCACTGTAGTGGACACATATTCATTTTTTTTATATATATTTTGGAAACATGACTTTGAACGTCCAAGTGCATAGAGACACTTCAATGGGCATAAAGATCGATATACAACTTGCGCCATCTGTCTACATAGTGTTTAGTTTACGTGACATAAGTTTTCGTCAGAACCATACAGAAATCAGGTGATCAAAATGGATGACGATGACTTCCCAACTTTGGAGCCGCGATCCTTTTACGGGTTGCCAAAAAAAAAGGTAAAAAATTATGTACTACGTAGCTTAGGTCATCAGGAATGTGCATGTGTGAAAAGATGACAGAAAAAGTTATTGTTTTTCTATAATGCGCCCGTTTTGCCAATGTACACTATAGTGGACGTCATGCACTCCTGACTTGAACTGATTGAATATGGTGGAAATTTTTGAGTTTATTACAATGGATTCATTTTCAACAGCACGTGCTTTTTGAGGATGTCCTTGTTGAGTCAAGTGATGATGAACTTGAATTGAGTGATGATGGAAACCATGGTGATCATCTATCCCTGTCAGAATCTCGGCAGCAACCGTCGGCGTCGTCTGGAAGAAGCGATCCAGAAGCATCTACGGTATCAACCTCCAAACGGAACAACGATGACGCACATCCATCATCGGAAGATGATGATGATGATTTGTTGGTTGAGATAGGGAATGAAAGTGAAGAACAGGATATCGATGAAAGTTCGGAGGAGGATCAGCTTACATCAGGAGAGGACACGGACGAAGATGAAAATTTACAGGAATTGAGAAACAGGATTGGGGAAAAATAATTCATTTCAAAGGACAATGAAAGAGGTCCAGCAACCCTTCCAGTATTCTTGGGATCTTCTAGCATCAATGTAAATACTGACTCTGCTTTCGATATATTCAAGAGTTTGTTTTCTGATGACATACTGGATGATATTGTGTATCAAACAAACTTTTATGCTTGCCAAAATGACAGAGTGGTCAACTTGACCAAAAACGAGCTATACACGTTCCTTGGCATAAGCTTGATTATGTCTTATATAAGATACCCACGAGCAAGGCAGTACTGGTCTTCAGAAGACGGTCTTCGCATGAACTGGATAGCAGATGCGATGTCTGTGAACAGATATGAGGCGATTCTGAGAAACTTGCATTTTGTAGAAAATCCGGATGTTGAACCTAGACGGGCGAAACAAGAAACAATCAAGAAGAAAAATGAAGAGGATAAATTATGGAAATTACGGCCGTTTTTGGACAAACTTCAATCAAACTTTGTGAAAGAGGTGGATCCTGATGAGTACCAGTCTGTGGATGAACAAGTTATTCCAATGAAGAGTAGAGTGAGTATCAAACAATATCTCCCTAAAAAACCCAAGAAGTGGGGTATCAAAGCTTGGGTTAGAGCAGATACGAGCGGCTATATGTATAGATTTGAAATCTACCAAGGAGCGAAAAACAGAGTTGCAGTATCCCCTCTAGGAGCTTGTGCAGATGTTGTAGTCAGATTATGTGATGACATTCACGATAAAAACCATAAGGTTTTTTTTGATAACCTGTTCTGTTCCATACCATTGCTTGAAAATCTGAGAAACGTTGGAATATATGGAACAGGAACTTTACGATCGAATCGAACGCAAGGTGCTGATAAAAAGTTGCCGTCAGATTAAATCATGAAAAAACAGCCAAGGGGAACTTCGTATGTCGTTACGAGAAACAACATATCGATCACAAAATGGCACGATCGGGCACCAATGCTGGTGGCATCTTCATGCGCTGGGAAAAATCCACAAGACATTGCCAAAAGATACTCGAGAACCGAAAAGAAAATGATCGAAATCGAACGACCCTTCGCTATAAAATTCTACAACAAGAATATGGGCGGAGTTGATCTCCATGATCAACATTTGGCTATGTATCCAATGCGCAGAAAAAACAAACGATGGTACATAAAAGTGTTCATGCACTTTCTGGATGTCGCTGTTGTGAACTCATTCATTTTGTACAAACGCAGTGGGAAGACGGATAAAGACTTTTTGCAATTCAAGGGGACATTAGCTAAAACCCTCATAAGTAAAGGTAACCCAGGAAGCTCTGGAGTCGGTAGGCCGCGATCAAGATCTGCAACGCCCCCTTCCATTCTGAAAAAGAAGCCCATAAAACAGACGTCAAGGGAAGTGAGGCTGGACTCTTCCGGTCACTGGCCTAAACTCATGCAGATAAAAAATGCCATGAGATGCAGGTCATCTGCTTGCAAACGCAGAACCAAATACGTGTGCAAAAAATGCGATCAATTCTTGTGTCCAGATTATTTTGAATATTTTCATTCTCCTACTAACTAAAGTAGGTTGATGAAAATATAACCCAAAACAATCTCTACATTGTATCTGTTTCGTGTTTTGTTGCATGCAAATACGTCTCTGACAAGAATATTTTTGTATTTTGTTTAAAAAGTAATGGAGTTTTGATAACAGTTTTACGTCGATGAAATGTATCACAAAATCTGTTAATTAGGTTTGAGATTTTGCTTTGATTGTTCATCGTTTTGTTGCATACCGTACACTTGAGTGTACATTCGTATTTTCCAATTTTTCTCAAAAACCAATAAAGTTTTCACAAGCATTTATTGTTTTTAATCATTACTTAAATAGTTCTGAACATCTTTGTGAATTTTATTTTGAAAAATGAATAAATTTTGAAATTCATGCACGAAAGGGTTAAATCTATCACGCTGATAGTTGCTATGCACCGGCCAATAGGATGGCCAGTAGCTAAGTTACTCTCAGAGTGATGAAGTTATCGCGTTGATAAATGTTTGGTGGAACCCGAGGTAAGTCCGGTGCTCTAAGTACCGCAGTCACAACGCAAAGTCCAGAGGGTCCAAAGGCTCGAATACCTTTCTGTGGAGGTATCCAACAAAGGACGAGGCTAAATAGTGGCTGTACCGATGGCAGACAGTAGCGCAGATACCAGCACGTGCAGGCAGATTCAGGACGCATGCGTAAGCCCCATCATACATTCTTCACGACAAAGCTGAATCGTAAGCACCAATCTCAACTCACCAAGACTAACCCTCCGCTCGCCGAGGTCATCACTCCGCTACAAGAGATACCGAAACGAGAGTATTCGCTTCTATCGGCCTGGATCATTCAGGGGTTTCAACTCTACATCCTCGAGGTGGGTTAAAGCTCTTCGTCGAAGGATCGCGACTCAGCGTCCTGGAGGCCAAAGTTGTTATTGCCCCGAATAGGACAAACGGAGTAAGAACCTCATCAAAGACATTCGTTAGGTCAAAAAAAATCAAAAATCCGGACAAATATAATATGCACCTCTACAAAGAAATTTTGAATTGGCCAACTAGCCAAGAGACAGAAGATCGAGAAAAACGTTCAAATTCTTTATTCTTCAATGTTGAATCGTGTTTTACTGAATAAATTTCCATTATTCCTTCAGGTAGTTGCATTTAATAAATAAATTGCGTAATTAAGTGCAGAAACGTAACTATTGCAATTTATTGTAAATATATTTTTTAAGAATGTATGGGCCAAATAGAAAGGCTCATCCACTTTTCCAGTAAGTATGTGAGCCGTATCTCTAATTGTGTAGAAAAAAATATGGAAATAGAAGCTACGATTCGATACTTATACAGATTTAATCGATTATCTCGAAACACAAATTTTGCAGTAGTTACCTTTCTGCACTTAGGGAATCAATTAGGATCGATAGGTAGATGTTTGTTATTTGCTGTTCGTTGCCTTCTTAATGAGAAAATTTCCTTCAGGTAGGTATATTTATTTCTTGATGGGAACATCATATTCTTGGTACAGTATTATTGCTCGTTAACCCCTTGCCGTTAACTTCGTTATCGTCCCTTTGCAGATTAACTGGAAACCGAGCTGGAAACTATCGTAGTACACTTTTATGACAGTATATATTGATCAGAACCACTCCAATAAGTTCCTACAGAAGTTTTACGGTTTTTATTAATGACTTTACGTTTTTCAGGAATAATGCAGCGAATAAAATTTAATGACTCACACGTGTAAGGTATATTGAAGTTACTTGAAATATCACCCACCGAAATAGACTATTTCAGATTTAAGTAGGGCTAGAAAGCATATTATCAGTTGAAATGCAAATTCCAATATAAATATTCAATAAGTATCTATACCTACCTGTAATAGGCATGCAGATACAATAATTATTCGAGAAACAAACACGCAAATGAATGCGCCTTGTAGGGCCGCATCCACCGACCTAGGTGCCTACGCACTGATGAGCCCCCAATAGGGGCAAAACACTAGTCTGTGAAGTTCTGGTCTGATGCTCCAGTGTTGTTGTAGTCTTGGGAGCTCTATCAATAATTATTCAACACTGCAGTAATGACAACACACAAAAATCGGAATTTAAATAAACAAAACGAGTCAAAATGTGTGTTTGCAGTTTTCCCGCAAAGAGATGAAACAGTCAACCTTCCCCACTTCCAAAATTACCACTCTACATCCTTTGCTATTCAACCGGTAAAATATAAATATCGAGAGAATAATACCAAGCAACAACTATCAAAATCCAGCAGACGTGTTTTAACCTGTTTAAAAATATCGAAATTACCACTTTGAGGGTGAGGGTACTCATAAGTGAGACACAGCTGCGGCGCCATCCATTAGCAGCTTGCCGCAATGTGTATATAATACAGGCAGAGCTAGGGGAAGAATATCTGATAATAACAAGTATTTTAGCGTTACTTGAATTATTGAAACAAAGTTATCAGACTACCACAACATCAGACGGTCGGACCGAAACTGCACAGACCCGTCGCTGTACTAGAATGATAGTAAGACAACTTGAAAAACATAGTTTCGAGTAACGTATGGTCCGAAAGTTTTGGGAAATTGTTCAAAGCTAATAACTTTTTCTGAATAGTCTTTATTTTTTAACTTGATATCGCAAAAATTAACGTCATATATAACAATAACAAATTCATATTCAACATATTGATAATGGACCATTATCTTCGATGGATCTCAGTTTTCTTCTGCCATGTTCCATGATTGTTTGTATCAATTTCTCCAATTCGAAATTCTTTAATGTTATCGAAAAATGCGACGCCGTAATTGGTCTTCATTTGCAGCTTCCCATCCCTTGTCGTATACAATCCTGCTCAATACTTACCAAAAATATTATATTGGTCGAGCTTGCGGTACATTGGGAGGCAGGAGCTCAGAGAAATTAATCCTGCTGTTGTCCAGAGAATGATCGAACATGGCAGAAGAAAACTGAGAGCCATAAAAAATAATGGTTCATTTTCAATATGTTAAATATGAATTTGGTATTGTTAAAGATGATGCTAGTTCTTGCAATACTAAGTTACGAAATTAAAACTATCCAAAAAAAGTAATTAGCTTTTCAAAAAATTCCCAAAACTTTTGGACCATACGTTAATCGTAACTTGAACATTTCGAAAGAACAAAAAAAAACACCCTTCTTCTGAAAATTTCAAAGATTTTTTGAATTTCCAGATGTATTATATCGCCTCTGATAGACCTGTGAGGAATTCATTATGAAATAACGTTTACTCAATGAGAAACAATCAAAAAGTGAACATATCCTTGTATATCGCTAGAAATAATAGTTCTGTTGGAAGTTGTCCGTTTTTTTATGTAAGTTATCCCACTATGTATTCGTTAGGAATTCGTAGAATGATTTTGAATTTATCCGTCTTTTTTTTTCAAGTTGTCCGAGTATTGCACAGTAAGCATAGCCTGGTTCAACATATTTTTCATAGTTATCTTCAAGTATTGTATGATAGGGAAAAAGCCCTTTAGTTTTTTGCTGTCATCTGACAAATAGAAGTGTCACTATCAGAAACTGGAAATTCATTTGAAAGTCCTTGAAAAACTGTATTCAGAGCAGTAGATAGTGTTTAGCTGTCATCTGTCAAATATTGGAAGATATCGAAGTTTATAACTTTGTCATTCAATTATTCAGATTTTTTATCAAACTTTTCATCCTGTAAACCGATTTTCACGATTTCTTTCATTTTTAGCAGTCTTGGCCATAGCTATGACCAATATACGTCTGCCTCTGCATCTATCCATCACAAAACCGTTCAGTTTTACCACTGGCGGCTCCAGCATTTTCGAACAGAGGGTACGGTTCACCGACCAGGCGCCCTCAAGGTAAGGGCTACAATCAAAATAAGCCCCATGCTTTTCTCCAGTGGCGTACCCAGATTTATGGACAGGGGAGGGGGGGGGGGGGTCGAGGAGGTTTTGTGTATTTTTAAAAGATCATCTCTATACTGGACGACCGCATCCACTAAAAACTAGCGCCGCAGGCGAAAATTTTTGGGCATAATAGTAATAATAATATTGACAATAATAAGCAGAAAAAAAGAGAGCCTCTCTAATTCATTTTTTCTCTTCCCTTTGAGGCTCAGGCAAAACTCAAAAGTGCAAAACTATCCAAAAAACATAACCTAAATTCTGTTTTTGAAACACAATGATATCTGTCAAGTAGGTATCAAGCAATCAATCAAATGATAATTCGCCAGGGGATATTAGTCGAAGCCTTAGGGGGGGGATTTATACCCTTCATCCTTCCCCCGTGGGTACGCCCCTACTTCTCTTTATGACTTTACTCGAACTCCCTATATGTAGTTGATTCATAAGCGGTTTTCAAAGAAAAACGATCATTACAACAACTTGGTTTTAATAGTATAAATTGAACTTTTTTTACGCATCTATTCTACAAAACTAAATTTACACCTATCTGCCTCTTCTGTAATCACCAACAGGGTATTTAGTCAGTCTTCAGTCATCGTAGACCAACTTTTGGTTCTGGCGGAGCCTGGAGGCTCTAGCCCTCAGCAGATTAGAAAATATTTTTTTGCCATAGCTTCCAGATTGGCGAATCAATTTTTCTGAAACTTGGCTCATAAGAAACACGGATTTACTTACTCATTGTTTGGTTGAATGCATTATTCTGGAATGTATCTTCTGAAGCAACCATTTCTTCTTTTTTCCGCGGAGTGGGTAATGAGTGACTTCCCGCTGTCTCACATAGTATGTAATGAATCAATTACCATAATGGTTGTGAATAATAGTACATTACATACCGAGATGGAAAGAGGTTCATTACAGACAAGAGCCAATAAGGTAGCTGCAGAGCGCGCCGCGGGCCGATGGTACGTAATGGTTTATTTTCCAACATTTTCAAAAGTCACTAATGAACAATGATTATGGTGGTTGTGAGTAGAAGTTCTTTCCACCTTCATAGATGTTATGAGAATAGTTCCAAGATTTTATCGCGCGACGCCCAAAGCGAATTTCCACAGGTAACATTATCAATTTCATTGGCGAGTTTTTATCACGTTAATTGTTTTTTACAAAGAGTAATCCATCGGTACTACTTATGGATTTTTTTTTCAAAATTATAAGCTTGACGTCTGGCGCCCCTGATTTGCAACAGGGGGTACGGCCGTACCGTCGTACCCCCCGTGGAGCCGCCAGTGAGTTTTACTCAACACAAACTGAGCTGTGACATTGGATAACTGACATTGGAGACAAGTTAAAATTATTAAGTCATTTCAAACAATTCACGGAACATTTCTGGTCAAATAGTGGGACAACTTAGAGAAAAAGACAAAGGCATAAGGGTATATTTTGTGCAATAGCGAATGAAAATAAAATATCTGAAAACTTTTATCGAATCAGTCGGTTTTTTGGTATAAGAGTAAGATATCTTTCACAGTAAAATACTAAGATAACATAGAACAAGGACAACTTCGAAATTTTTAAATCAGATTTGTTGTAAAATTGGGACATGTTGAAATGTCTTCGTATTATACCAGAAGGCAAGATCAAATTCGATCTACATATTTCTCAGTAGAAGAAATAGAACAATTCGAGATGTTCGAGTATTAGACCAGAACTCTTTAAAAAACAGATAATTATAAGAGTGAGATATCTATTTTTTATGTACTTCGATGTTGATTCTGAGCGATGCGATTTTTTTACCAGGTAGAGAATATCTTGGAGCTACAGATTTTGAATCCGAAAATCAAAAATTTGAAGTTATCTTATGTCTAGCACAGCGACGTGTTTCACCCCTATTGGGATCTCTCAGTGCACTCTCATCAGTGCGCAGGCATTCAGTCAAACCATCCGATGCTGTGGCAGCCAGAGATCTCATGGTAACACCCAGGAATACTCCTAATATGTGAGTCCTCCAAGCGGCGTTATCTATCAAAGGCATTCCGCAGATGCTATATTCCAAAGGCATCAGGCAGGCAAGGGAATTGAACACAATTCCACGTAAAGCCAACCGTCGCCAGGAGCATCGATGGTAGGTGTACACATGTTTACTCAAGCCAAGTAGAGCAATGTTAAAAGACAACGTAAAAGTAACGTTGTCTCTTAACGTTTCTTGAATTATGGAAATAATGGACGCTGATCTGGTTACTATTGTTTTCAACATTAAACTGAGCTCTGAAAATCAGGCAACTTTTCATTGTCGATGATTCTTTCTGAACAAAAATTTGTTTCTCTGTCAATAATGGAGATGAAAAAATGATTCAAAAACAAAATCACTGGTATAGAAAAAGGATGAGGGTTTGATGACTCCATAACGGATTCCTTGTTGCCTTTGGCACACTCCGTGCAATGGAGTAAGAATTGAAGTTTATCAAAAAATATACATCGGTATATTTTTCCGTATTTTCATGAAATTCGTCATTAAGAAAAAAGGTTCTCGTAAAAGAATATTCCGAAAAGATCACACTACTAAATGAGAAAAAAAGGGCCAAATTCATACACTTTTTCAAAAAGCATCCAACGATTAAACGTGGGGAAGATTTTAAGTGCGCTATACCTTTTTTGGAGAGTCAGTGTACCTATTCAAATCAGGTAGTTGTGATTATTTTTTGATTTATACGGTAATATAATACTAGGTGCTTCCCTTTTACCACAAAGCTCACTGATCTGATCTAAATTAGAAAGAGAAAAAGCGAGAAATCACAAGCGCGAAAGTGAGATACCACCAACAACTTAGGTCAGAATACTTAGTTTAGCTTGTAAAAGAAAAGCATCTGTTATTCTATGAATTCCTGATTCACCTAGGTATTTCAAATTTCAAATAATGCTGATTGTGCTGCTTTCAAACTGCACTTTATTTTGTATGACTGTATAATTAATTATCGCACACTCATTTCAATTTTAATTGTTTCAGATTATTTGCCAATGCTCCTTTCGCTAAGCCTCTGACCGCATTCATCTCAAGCAGAATTAAACTGTAACTTACCTCGTCGCGCTGCTTGTCGAGCATCGAGCCTATGGTATTGGAACTTTTAGATGGTCTGAGCACTTCGATGATCCGTCTGGAACGATCTTCTTGAAGCACCTCCGGCAAGTATGTACAATCACCTCCCCGAATATTCCAGTAAACCTCCGCGCTTGGTCTTGAACGTAATGGAATCGCTGGAGAGCCTCGCGACTCGAACAATAGGTATACTTATGTATACCTAGGTATTATACGCTCAAGTTAGTATGGTAAGCACAATAATTCTCTTCAGCTTCCAACAAAACATAGTGAAAATTATCGTCTTTTCTGACTTGAAAAAAATTGTTGTGGCGCCACAATATTTTCCCTGCGCGTATTCAGGAATTTACCGAAATTTCAGCTTGCGTCGTACTTTAATTTGCCCTCAAATATTTGACTTGTCCCTGTCATTTTAGGTTCCACTCAACTTATGAACGTTACGTTTTAGTAGGTAGGTAGATACGTTGGCCGCTGATCTGTAGTTATTTATTAATTACTTGATTACTTCACAGTTTTTGGAGAATGTCCCGAGTAATTGACCTCCTGGTGTACCACGACTCGAATATCCGGTTGTTAAACTGGAAAAACGATAGGGATTTGATTGAGCTGCTTTACATGAATGATTGCCTCCAGACAGCCACTTCCTGGTGGATCCAATTTCATCCCCCCTAACTACTATACATTCCTTTAAACTTTGGCCCTTAAAATCCGCAACATTATGCTTCTCTGATACGCAACATGAGCCCAGGAATTACGGCCGTAAATACTAGCGATTTATTTGATGCAAAATTTGTCGCCGAGAACGTTGAACCCGGACGCGGGGTCACAGGTGGCAGCGGGTATTTTGAAAATTACCCCTGCTTACAATTAATTTACATGAAGCTTAACTGGTGGGAGGTATTTACTGAATGAGGTTGCTGTAGAAAAAAATAGGAAGCCGCCAAATTACGATTTATAACCGTAGTTATGCGGACAGCCGGCGTGAAGCTGGTATGCCGCACTTTTTTGTTAGGGGAGCTGCTGGTTGGGAGATGCGGATGTGGAAGAAGTTGAGTGGATAAAAATTGAGCTTTTAAATCAGCGTTAAAGAGGGAAAAATTATGGCACGACATGGGAGAGTGGAATGAACTCCGAGAAAAAGGAGTTTTTAATTAGATCCGGGAATTCTTGAAAACGGCAATTAATTGTGGGTATCTAATTCAAACAAGTTGGGCAAAACTTTTTCCTGGAAACGTGAAGGAAGTGTTCATTGGGCGGAGGCGTGGGGCGTTCTTAGTTGGTGGAGTTGTATACCGCTGGGATCTATTACTTTATAACTTTTCTTAGATACTTCTTTTAATTCTCACAGTTTCAATTCAAGCGACTCTAATCAGCAAATAAAGCATAGTATTCATCGCTCTCGTGCAATGGCTTAGATACCCCATGATTTACCTTTTTTTTCAAATTATAGCAATCATTACTCGCTTGTTGAATAGAATATACCATACCTACTATTGCAAATAGGTGTGATGTAGGTACACATACCAGGTGTCCCAGCTAAGACAACCCAGCGCGATTTTCTCAGAAAATGTCAAGGCAACAAAAACAGTTTCTCAATGGGGCCTTGCAATTGAAAAACTCAACGTGAGGTCGCCACTACTGTAGGGGGCGCCTACTTCGATAAATCGGCCGTAACGACGCGAAAAACAGGGAAGTTTGAGTAGTTTGACCAGTAACTGACAGTGACTGGAGACGTCAAGCAAGAAACAGAGGTTATCCAAATTTCAAATCAAGACATAAAATGACGGACGTCGGTCGCTGAAGCGTCAACGCCGTCAAAATCGTCGAATAACGGTCGTGGCGCCCTCGGTGTGTAAAAGTGGCAGTGCAAGGCCCCATTGGGGGGAAGCCTGACCTTTTAGCTTTCTTTTAAGGGGGCGCCGATGCTTGTAGGTGCTCTAGTTTCCAAGAAAATGCAATTTTAATCGGGCGAGTCACAAGAATTCGAAAATTCATGACCGACAAAACAAAATACTTTAGAGGAAGAAAAATCCTCTTTCTCTGTGCTTTCCATTGATGTGTCGCCGATGTCTGTACCTGGCCCAGTAAGGTAGATATTCTGCCTTACAGCCCAGACAACACAATAATCGGAATTCATGACGACATCACCGATCACACACTTGTTGATTTTAACATCAACCAGTATTCATCGCTATGGTAAATCCAGGTATCATAAGTGGAAAAGTCCTAGTAACGACTAGTGTTGAAGTTAACAAGTGTGTGATCGGTGACGTCATGATTCTGATTATTGTGTTTGCTGGACTGTGAGGCAGAATATTTGGCTTATTGGGCCAGGTACAGACATCGGCGACACATCAATGGAAAGCCTAGAGAAAGAGGATTTTTTTCATCTGAAGTATCTTGTTTTGTCAATCAAGAATTTTCGAATTCTTGTGACTCGTCCGATTAAAATTGCATTTTCTTGAAAACTAGAGCACCTGCAAGCGTCGACGCCCCCTCAAAAGAAAGCTAAAAAAAAAGCCAAAAGCCAAAAGCTCAATTGGGGGGAAGGTCAGACTTCCCCCCAATTGAGAAACATTTTTTGTTGCCTTGATATTTACTGAGAAAATCGTAATGGATTGTTTTAGCTGGGACACCCTGTATCGTTCAAATCTGATATACTCTTTCTTGTATGTGTATCACAACTGGTACCTACTTTTACTCGTACATCTCATTCTGAGAAATAGCTGATTTGAATCACTGTTTCAAACATAATTTTCCAGCTTTCCAAATTATACTGGACGATAGGTTTTTTCCTATTACTTGAAAGAAACCATAATAGTTCTTCAGATGATAGAGCAATTTTCCCCGTACGGTTCACATGGTATAAGATAAAACCTCGGATAAAACGAAGTTCGAGATCGAGACGTTCTCCAGGAATAAGTTCCTTCTCGAATGATGTAATTTTTGAATAAAATTGTGCAGATTTCCGTAAAGCGTGCAGTCGCTTCGATGATGTTGCAAACAGCGGAGGTATAGTCACGTTGAATATACACAAGTCGGTATCTGAAAATAGTCCCTATCCAGAATCACCAATATAAGTATTAATTTTATATCATAGTGGCTGAAAATATAATTTAAAAAATAAATGGCTAAGAGCCGGTATTTTCACTCCATCAGATAAATTTGAGTTGGAGGTAAATACCGTATAAAATACATTAATAATCAGGTTTTTGTTTCCATAGTGTTTACCTGTCAGTTTGGGAATACCCGGAAGTTATCTGGTATGAAAATAGGTACCGGCTGTAAAAGATCATATTAGACACTCGTAGTTCTGTTATGAGATTATTAAAAATGAAACTTGGTCAGAATTTTGTGACCAAATAGGTATCTTGCGATGGATAGGCAAGCTCGAACTGTATTCGAGCTGTAAGAACAGCTGGAGGTCAGGCTCCAAGCCGAACTGCGCCACAAATAAAGGCCTATATTATTATTCGGCTGTTTTACTGACTCCCCGCGCAACTTTAGATAGATAGGTATATAGATAGATGGATAGATAGATAGATAGACCTTTATTTCATTTCATTTTACCAATGCCAGGTGTGGAACCGTCAGTATGTACATACATACATTATAGTGGGAGCGGTACGCAAAAGCATACCGCATTTTGGAGTGCAGTAACGAGATTTTGCATGGGCGTACTTTATACCAAGACAAGCGATTTGACCCGCAGCACTCGATATTTCGTCCCTTAGGGGGCCAATGGGGGCCCTCCAAATTTTCAAGATACAAGAACTTTCACATGACGATCATTGAGTATCGTCATGTATGTCATAAGTGAAGCTTACGGGTCTATTGAAAATGTTTCCATCAAATGTCGTCGTGTCCGATTCATTCTTCACATTTGAAAAAAAAATTCTTCCGCAGAGGTCAAAAAAACTGATTTTATTTTTTTTGCTGTGCAAGTAAACGATAGATTCATATGTTTCGTTGCGTTCCCAACTAAATCGCGTTCCGTAAGCCCAAATATGAAGACAATTTTTTCGCAATATCTTTTTCCCAAGAAGAGGTGACCTCTTCAGTACACTTTTTTCAACAACATTTTTTTCAATGTTCCTAGTGGATAAGACTGTCAATTTTCGCAGATATGAAAAGCCTGAACTCTTTTCTTAGTAATTTCCATGCAACATGGCTTCAAAACACACAAGAGAGCCCTAAAACTTTTTTTTTTCTGCTGGGCCGTCAAATTTTTGGAATGTTGATTTTGTAGTAGGGGAGACGCGCAAATAAATAAGATCTAGTCTAGGCGAATAAAATCTACCGGAAAATATACCTACTTACACCTAATGACTCTGCGTTTTGTTGTACTGTAATAAAACACGGCATGGAAGAATGTTTTCTGTTGAAACCAAATCGCCTGCGCCTGCAGCCTGGATTGAATACTGGTCCGCGTCTCTCCTACTATAAAATCAAAATATCGGAAGTTGAACGGCCTAGCAGGAAAAAAATTTTTTGGGCTCCCTTGGGCTTTTTAGAGCCATGTTGCTTCGCAACTACCAAGAAAAGACTTCGAGGTCTCCATTCCTGCAAAAATTACGAGTGATATCCAGTGGGGACATAGAAAGAAATGCTCTTGGAAAAGAGGTACTGAAGAGGTCACCACTTCTTTGAAAAATACCATTACAAGAAAAATTTCTTAATGATTACTTTTAGGGAATGCGATTCAGTTGGGAACGCAACAGAACATATGAATTTATCGTCTCCTTGCATAGAAGAAAAAATAAAAACAGTTTTTTTGACCTCTGCCTAAGAAATTTTTTTTCAAGTGTGAAGAATGAATCGGACACAACGACAATTGATGAAAATATTTTCAATAGACCCGTGAGCTTCACTTATGACATACATGACGATACTCAATGATCGTCATGTGGAAGTTCTTGCATCTTGAAAATTTGGAGGGCCCCCATTGGCCCCCTAAGGGACAAAATATCGAGTGCTGCGGGTCAAATCGCTTGTCTTGGTATAAAGTATGCCCATACCAAATCTCGTTACTGCACTCCAAAATGCAGTATCGATGTGTTTTTAGGTGTGTACCGCTTGCACTATTATAGAGCCATTCCACGCCAAAACGATCACTTTTTGCAACCATGTTGTCGGATCAAGACGAATTTTTCATATGTTGTAGAGAATTGAAAATGAAACGACTCGTATTCGGCCGTTTTTTTTTACTTCGGAAATTTTTGGAGTTAAGATTTTATTTAAGATTTTCATTAATGGCGTGCATCCTCTCACAAAAAAAATTCATAACTTTGGAGTCCACATTCCGATTCCGACCATTCTTGTTTTGATTCATTGTGAAAAGACAGACAATTTTGGACATTGTCAATTTATTCTTTGAAGTTTTCTGAATCGACCTCCTATAGTGCCCAGATTGGACATTTGACAAGGCCGAAAACCCCACAAAAAAATGTTTTAAAGTCAGCCGCGCACGCCGAGAAAGCCACGCTGACCTGGCGGTCGCGGCGCACAACTCGCCTGTATACCAATTGTACCTGCAGGTTACACAGATTACACTTCAATTTTGCATTATCTACCCAATGACTTCAAAGTTTAAGAGCTGAGACCTAGGCGTTAGTGCCATAAGGGCTATTCTTGTCTGATTCACCTATCTAACATCCAGTATTCCATTTGGTATTTTATATTTTTCATAGATAAGGTATTCCCTCCGTTGCATTGGTTATAACAGGTAGATACTTATCAAGTTGCGCAAATTGCAGATTTGAAAATCCCAGCAGAGGTTTTTTGGCTAGAGCTGTCAAAAGTCTAAAAACTGATGATTTCGAATAACTTCAAATAGGGCTTTAATTTTCTTGGGATTTCAAGTATACACAGTTATTTGGCGATTGCAAATATGTTGAGAATGAACAAATGAACAGTTTGGAATCGAACACGATGAGAAATCGAAATATTGAACAGCACTATGCAATTTTTCATTGGGTATGCTTGAAATCCTAAGAAAATTGAAGCCTCATTTAAAGTTATTCGAAATTATCAGTTATAATTTTTTTTTAGACCTCAACTTCAGATTCGGCCAAAAAAGATTACCTTTACGGCCTTGGTACACAAATAACTATTTTTTTTCGTATAAGTAGCTGGAATGTTGCTTAAGGTCCAAGATCTTTCTCTTGTAGTGTTTCAATTTTTTGTGGATAATAAGTCAAAAATACAAATAAAAATGATAACTGTCACTTCCAAGTTGAATGTAGTAAGATGCTATTGTCATTACTTACCACGATTATCAAATTATATTTTTTCTATAATTCCTGGATTATGGACTATATGACAATAAAATAAAAAAATTATATAAAATTCTCTCGCTAACAAATTAAACATTTTGCGGTGCAAGTGGGTGATATTTTCTTTAAGCAGGTAAGTAGGTAACGTATCTAAAATTCATCATTAATAAAATGATGCTTGTGGAGTTGACTGACCTGTCCATCAGCCCGACAAGTAATAATCACCTACCTAAATAAACTGGCTAATTTTATTAATTTACTTACCCATCCTAATTTTCTGATCCACTTACGCTAACATCAACACCGTTTATTTTCTTGATGCCATCACCTTAGCAACTCTGAAGCCAAGAGAGCTTTAAAAAGCAATTTTCGCCTCCTGAAAAGCTTAATTTCCTCATCCCTTATGTAATCATGTCCTGTGGAGAGAGCAAAGTGACATTTCACATTAATTATGAGGTCTTTGCCCTCTGTTTTTCAAAAATAACAGCATAAAGGCACACGTATGTATATAGGTATACACACATACCTACCACGAATTATCCTCGTGGGTGTTCAAAAATTAATTATCTTTCAAGGACGGAGTGACGGGGAAACAAAGCTCCGGCATTATACTTGGAATAACGTTACCCACCTAGTGTTAATGTAGGTACAGGGATGCAGTGTTTGCGAAGCAACAAAAACCAGACATCAGACAAGTCAAGGTTGAGGTTTTATCACGGGTGAAAAAAAAAACAATTAAGCTTGACTCTGTTGCGTAAGAAAACCCCCTGGAAGAGGATGATGGAAGGAATTGATTCTTATCGCAGCGCAGGAGTGGTGCCTGTTTGCCAATAAGGAGTGA
Source organism: Anaspis maculata (assembly GCA_949128115.1). Classification (NCBI taxonomy): domain Eukaryota; kingdom Metazoa; phylum Arthropoda; class Insecta; order Coleoptera; family Scraptiidae; genus Anaspis; species Anaspis maculata. The sequence goes on from OX421963.1 coordinate 70,426,994, forward strand.
GCCAAGCCTATTTAGAACTTCATTAACTTCACTTTCAGGAGTAAATTTTGGTGAGACGTCCTTGTCCTTGATGGCGTTAAAGCTTATTATTTTTTGCTTCTTCCAACCGCAGTCTTGATGATTTTTTTTTGTTTGATAATAAGAAGAATGTCACAGTGGTTTCAGCTTTGTCGCTATGCAAACAAAACGAAAATATCAAATAACGTTTCTTTATGCGTTCGATCCAGTTCCAGTGGTCGTATAATATTTTTGTCATTCAATCGCCTAAATTATTACGGTAAGTAGGCCACAAGGGTGAATCAACAAAGAAAAAATGTGGCCTGCCAGAATGTGGGTTACGGGGAGTTTTATGTGTTCCTGCTCAATTAATCTTTGCTGGGGCTTCGTCAATCAAAAGCGTCATCAAATAATGTGTTAAAGGTCCGCGCAACAACAATGTGTACAGAACATTCGGGACTCGGGAATTCCGCGTTCTGGATGTAATATCCGCACAAGAACACGCCATGGTTACCTACCGTGACAAGAAATAGCACTCATGCTTCAATTAATCACCCTGGCACAAATCTCGGTGTCTCGTTCCTATATGACTGCAAATCCAAACAAGCAAAATACCAACGACCTGATTCCGGTCACTGTCCCACTTTCAAGGGATTGACCTAGTTTGGAATACGGCCCCTCGTGCTTCCGTGACGTCATTACATCCCCCTTCTGACGTCATTAAACTGTGAAGTCCTCTGCCCGAACGCGAGTTACAACAAAATTTGGGGCAATCTAATTCAAGTGCTTGGGTAGGTAGGTATTGGGTTGTTGTAATTTGAACAATAATAAACTAGTTAGACCGGTAGAAGATTCTTGTTTTTTTTTTAGAAAAATTATCAAATCTGATCATAAAACCAAAAACTACTCGACATTTCAATCAGAAGTAGGGAACTGTCTCTCGAACTGTCTCCAAAAAAAATACAACCTGAATTTACCTCGTTTCCTCGGTACTCACGAAAAACCCCCAAAATAATTTTATTCGCACTAATTGTTATAATCAGCTAATTATCTATATCCTGTACACTTTTTATTTCCAGTAGAATTACTTTTTGAAGCAAAAATAAAGTGACAAGCTGGAGCGTTGGGAGGATACGGCTGATGGCCGCTGATAGTTTCGCTCAAAAACTTTGAAGGTGCCATCAGCCGTAGCCCCCTAGCTTGTCGCTTTATTTTCGCTTCAGAAAGTCATTCTACTGAATTTAAAACGTGAACGGCATATATATTATATTATCTATGTCACGGGTAGAACTAATATCGCCATTTTTTTTTTCTATCCCGATCAAGGTTAGTATGGACATCAAGAATGAAGTTAGATTGGTGGAATGAACCGTTGCTATTTCTTTGACAGAAACTCACCATTAAGGTCTCTTTTGGAAGCTACAGGGAGATAACTATGAATTATGAATTGATCCTGAAAACTATTTCCTAAATTTCAAATATCATTACCTGTCTTGTGATATACCAAATGGAGGTGATGAAATTCTCTTTTTGTCAAACATTTACAAAAATGTTGAACCACCCCTCAACCATTCTCGAAATCATCCCATCATTTCCAACCTCCAAAAACTATTTCTCCATCACAGAGAATTTTTTCAATATTTATACTGAGTTCACGAGCTCATTATCAACAAAATGATTCCGTGAAACTCGGAGTTTTATTTTTCGTTTATCATACCTCACTTTTAAGAAATGATTCTACGGTGGCTCCACTTGCAGACGCCGTATACGGGATGTTCAGTAATCCAAGAGAGTTGGAGCTTCTGTCATGCCGGTGAAAAAATGGATTGGCAGAAATCATTTTTAGTATACTTAATTTTGAAAATAAATAATTCAAAATTGACATGCGACTCCCTTGAAGAGAAATGTATGGGCAATGCTATCAAATTTCCAATTTTTCCAAATTAAAATCTGAACTTTTGAAACGTTTCAAGAAATTGTAAAATGTAAATTAAATAGCATCGCTCATACATTTCTCTCGAGATTTCTCTCCACTGTTATTTATAATTTTACTGTTACGAGCGGCGATTTCCGTGCATTCTGGTAAACACGCGATCTTCCAAGACTTTTCCACAGTTGTAATGTATAATGTGGAGCGTTCTACTGCATTCCAGAGCGTGCGTGTATGTGAAACTGGATGGAGAGATTCCAACGCTCGATCAAGACACATTCTGTCCATTTGGCGGCGGCGCCGGCTTTAGAGCACGGCATAATTATACGCGAAATGTGTAGGATTTTTCGGGAGTCGTCGCGAAATAGTATGCCGGGTCACTGAGGAAACTGCTGGAGAACGCATGGAACAATCGAGATGAATTAGTCGGACCAAGAAGAGGCATCAATCGTCGGCTCACGGGCAGTATTGGATTGGAAGAGACAGCGAGGGGATAAAAAGCGATAGTCCCAGCGATATTCACAAACGTAAATAATTGTTGGCGTGTATTGATTGTAGTACGCAGTAGTAAACAGTGTGTGTTTGAAAATGATCGTCTCAATTATGAACCCGTACGCGAAAGTCGTAACATATAATTATCAAAAAAGTCCCATGTTGATGAGTAGGCCTCGGTTGTGTGGACCCCTGCTTGCGAGGTCCACGTAGTACCTACAGGTGTCCCAACTAAAACAATCCAGCGCGATTTGCTCAGGAAATATCAAGGCAACAAAAATGGTTTTGCAATTGGAAGAAAGCCTGACCTTTTAGCTTTCTTTTGAGGGGGCGCCGATGCTTGTAGGTGCTGTAGTTTCCAAGAAAATGCAATTTTAATCAGGCGGGTCACAAGAATTCGACAATTCATGATCGACTAAACAAAACACTTCTGATGAAAAAAAAATCCTTTTTCTCTAGGCTTTCCATTGATGTGTCGCCGATGTCTGTACCTGGCCCAGTAAGCCAGATATTCTGCCTCACAGTCCAGCAAAACACAATAATCGGAATCATGACGTCACCGATCACACACTTGTTGACTAACACTATTCGTTACTAGGGCTCTTTCATTCACCATACCTGGATTCACCATAGCAATGAATACTGGCTGATGTTAAAATCAACAAGTGTGTGGTCGGTGACGTCTGATTCTGATTATTGTGTTTTGCTGGACTGTGAAGCAGGATATCTGGCTTACTGGGCCAGATCACCTACAAGCATCGGCGCCCCCTCAAAAGGAAGCTAAAAGGTCAGGCTTCCTCCAAATTGCAAAACAATTTTTGCTGCCTTGATATTTCCTAAGAAAATCACGCTGGATTGTTCTAGCTGGGACACCCTGTACACATCTCTGTAAAGGGTTCAGAGAACGTTTTAAAAAAATACTACATTTATGTAAACAGGCTTTTTTCCAGGTCGAGGCACTCCACAAGAAGATCTTTTGTGGCAATTTAATAAGCAGTTGTTGCCGACCAGACAAGATATTATGACTTCCGTCATCTTCTTATACAAGATTGTCAACAATGTCACTGACTGTCCGGAGCTTATCTACCGTATAGGTTTGCGAATTCCCAGGCGGGGCCGTCTTAAGCGGGCGTGCAACTCGTGCATGGCACAAGGGCGGCCAGATTCAGGGGGCGGCATTTTGGGGCAGAAATGCATTTTTTTCGATTTCGTTGCTTTTTATATTTTACCTCCGCGGCCGCCCCTGAACATTTTGAAATTTTTGTTTGTTTTTTCCGAGGTTTTTTCATATTTTCCGCCTGCGGCCCGGCCGCCCCTGAACATTTTTTTTAAACGGTATGATGGATACCCGCACCTTTAAAACACGTGAATATGAAATCAGATTTTGCAAGATCCTTGCTAAATTATAGATTTCTACCAAAGGGCGGTGGAATCGTTATCGATTTGTAAGTACAGTACCTAAAAGCAGTTCGGTATTCAAGTGTAGTTATTCTTTATTCCTAATACTCGTAGCTACGAGAAGAAATCAGGCGTCTTATTTTGACGTTATTTTATCTTATTCACAAACCGTCCGGTAGGTAAGTTAACTTTCGTTTATTTGTTTATTATAAACTGCTCAACAATTGAAGTGGTCCACTCGAAAATTTCGTCCGATTTCAAATACAAATATCTCAGAAAAAAATCGACCGATTCTCAAAAGTGCAGTGTTTTTGGATAGCTTATTCTTTTCACTATAAGGTGCTACAATAGACCAAACAATTGATAACATCATGCATGATATACAGGGCGACAACGAAAGGAGTTTCAAAGTGTTTCATTTTAAAAGCACGTCCCACTTTTGCAAAAAAATTCGCCGAGTCTTTCTGATTACATTTTCATGAAGTGCACATCCATGGCTCGAAACGGTTTTTGAAATTTCCGCCTATCTTCTTTTGTTACAGGGTGATGTAAAAAAAACAACTTTTTGTTTTTGTAGTGGTAACTTTTTTGTTTGTTAACCGATTTTCACAATTTGGAGCTTATGTCGAAGCGAAGACCTCAGGTAAAAGGAATCCATTAACAAAATTGAATTAACACATAATTTCAAAAAGGGGGGTTGCATCAAATGTGACCTGAGCATGAAATAAAGCCGTAATCCGATTTGGGGGAATTTTTCAAGAAGAATCAACTTGTCGTTGAAGAAACCACTCATTACGAACATTTTAAGATCAGTCTCGCTTATTTGGGGCGAGAATTGACGACGGAAAACCCAAATTAGGACTGCATGTTTTCACAGGAGGACCGATGCTCTTGCTTACCTGAAAATACAAGTAACCTATGTTACGAGAATCACTGATCCGAGTTTCCTTCACGATTTGGACAGTCAACAGAGGGTCGACAGAAACAGTCAAAAGTAACAATAAGTACGTATGTTTTCAGGTAAGCAAAGGTATCAGTTCTCCTGTGAAAACATGCAGTCCTAATTTGGGTTTTCCGTCGTTAATTGTGGCCCCATATAAGCGAGACTGATCTCAAAATATCCGCAATGAGTGGTTCTTTCAACGACAAGTTGATTCTTGTCGTTCCCCCCAAAAAATCCCCCCAAATCGGATCTTGGCCTTATTTTATCCTCAGGTCACATTTGATGCAACCCCCCTTTTTAAAATTATGTGTTAATTTAATTTTGTTAATTGATTCCTCTTAACTGAGGTCTTCGCTTCAACATAAGCTCCAAATTGTGAAAATCGGTTAATAAACAAATAAGTTACCACTACAAAAACAAAAAGTTGTTTCATTTTACATCACCCTGTAACCAAAGAAGATAGGCGGGAATTTCGAAAACCGTTTCGAGCCATGGATGTGCACTTCTCAAAAATGTAATCAGAAAGACTCTGAGATTTTTCTGGCAAAACTGGGACGTGCTTTAAAATGAAACATTTTAACACTCCTTTCGTTGTAGCCCTGTACATCATGCATTAGTTATTCAATTGTTTGGTCTATTGTTGCACCTTATAGTGGAAAAAATGTGCTATTCAGAAACACTGCACTTTTTAGAATCCTTCAATTTTTTACCGAGATATTCGTATTTGAAATAGGGCGAAATTTTCGAGTGGACCACTTCAATTGTTGAGCAGTTTAATATCGTTACTGACTATACCTATACCTAATATAAGAAATTTTGTTCAAAATGCAAAAATTGCAATTCCAGTCGCTGTTTCTGTTATTTTCATAAAATAAAATTTAAATTAAAGTAGCTATATACAAAATTTAACATAAAAAAAATGGAGAAAGGGGCGGCCTAACAGTTTTTGCACGAGGGCGGCCAAATGTCTAGAGACGGCCCTGCTCCCAGGAGTGGCTCCTGAAATACCAAATTCCAATTACTTCACCTGCCTACAACGCCAGGACTCACCGACTCTTCTTTTACCCTCTCCAATACACCAAATGATTTACTCTTATTCTAGCATTGAGGCTCGTGTGATATCGCGTGATATCTTCATTACCTCTGCTTCCGCCATCAAAAAGATTTTTGAGTGAAAAAATGGGTGGCCCACTTCAATTCAGTGAAGTCAAAAAAATTTGCGGCCCACTTCAGTTGCTAGTCTGCTCACTTCAGAGACCAAAGCAATTTTGTGGTTAGGTGAGAGCACCATTTAAGCTGAACTTTACTCACAGCCAGTTTCACCAGTTTTATGAGCGAATTAAGTTTATCACGCTCATAGTTTCATGGTCTACTACCACTACTAATTATTATTATTATAATAATAGTAATAATGATGATAATAATGATGAAAAATAATGATAGTTGTCATGCAATAGCCAATAGCATGGTCAGTTGTTTAGTGATTATGAACGAGAATAACATGATTAAGCTAATTTGCTCTTTGAGACTTTAGTGGAACTGGCGGTAAGTATTCAAATCTTGATCGTCAATGAGAAAAAGATGAGTTTTACCCTAATTTCTAGCCGGCAGCTATCAAGAATATGAGCAACATGTTTTTGGTATAAATACCTAAAGTCGCAATAAAATTCGTAGGCACCTAACTGAAAAATGTTTTCATGCTTTATGAGAAAGCGGAGAGAGTACCTACTTACTTCCCCTCATTATCAGAAGGTAGGAATATGCTGCTTTCTATTGAGCTCGCACGTAAACAATTTTTTTTTCACTTTTTGGATCGATTTCAATTCATCAAAATAAGAAACATACCTCGGTAGGTATTCACAAAAAGAAACATAACATTTTGGCGAGCACCTACAAAGGATTTAAGATATCTAGATGACGCGGAAAATAAATAAGCAAAACATACCAGTAAGAGGAAAACGTTGAATAAGGAAAATTAACGCCGGCATTGCCGTGGCCGGAAAAATTTCAACTGATGCACGGAAAGTTATGCACACGTCGGGCATCGTACCCTCCTCGCCAAGACGACCCAGCCAGAGCAAGGGTGGAAAATCACGTTTCGGCCTGATGAGAAACCAGCGAATTAAATGTAGGTCAAGTAAACATTGAACCCCTGGAAAATTTCATAAACACACGGTTCGAAAATAGAACGCCATGTTTTTCGTTTCACAATCAGGATGGCAAAGTAAACTTGACACTCTACAAGCTTAGCTCCTATTCGTCGTCGCTCCGTCAACATTATTAGCAGCTTTCGAAATTTTAGTGTTCCAACAGGGTCAACAATAATTGCCGGACGACAATAATGCATTGATGGCAAAAAGTATACAGCGGTTCCATGATAACCCAGTTTCCTGCTGGGACTTGCGTAAGCTCTCGACGTACTCACCTATATAGGGGCCGATGAACCCGGGTGATCCTGCAGGACCTCATCCGGCTTGCATGCCCAAAAGTCCTGCGGCTAACTGCAGATGCGCGAGCGTCATTCATAATGCAAATGCTGGTGCAACACCCTTAGGTAGCCTTTGCGGTTTTGATAGACGCTCTGTTCTTGGTTATTAAAGTTTTCGAGCCCATGCGGATGAAAGAAAAACCAGGATAAAAGCGCACATCAACCAAATTTGCTTCAGGTCACTTTTGTCCACACTCCAGAGAGCTCCACGGTCTGGTCACTAGGCATATTTTCACCAAATCTTCAGGAATCATTAGGGTACTTGAGGTGAAATTTACTTGAACACTCATTTATAGTTACATACTTGGGGTGGTATGGTATGATATACAGGGTGGTGAAAATTTCGATGCTCACCATTGGTATCTTGGAAACGGTAAGAGATACGAGGTCGGTTGAATAAGAAAAAAGTTGCGCATTTTTGTGGCGATTGAGAATCTAAAAAGAAACTTTGAATATTTTGATTGGTTTACAATTTATCACGAAAAAACTGAAAATTTTGATTTCAGAAATTATTTTTTATCTTTCCAACCATTCAAGCTATTTCAATCAAACTTGGTAGTTTTATGTTTTTGATCACTTCGAGTCGATCAACGTTGGCAGAAATTTTCCAGGCCTTCTAGATGTCAAATTATGATAGTCAACTTTTGTTTTTCTTATGGCCGCCATATTGGATTTTTGCACTTATGAATAGAGAAAAAAATTAGCTTTCCGAATTAGTAACCACCATGTTCTTTTTATGACATTTCAGGCGTCAAATTTTGAAATTCTCGTAAATTATTGACAAAATCGGGAATGCTTTGAAAAACAATTGAAATATTATCAATAGCAACAACAAAAAAGTGACAGATGGTGTGCAATTGACGTATCTAACTTCTTAATCGTGTTGCAACGGACTAAACGATTTTAGCCGCTTTCTCAGGGAGTGGGTTGGCTCAGTGTGGCCACCCCGATTCGGAATTGCTGGACAGGAGACAATGATACAAGTACATCAAAATTTCAGTTGGTGTATTTGATAAATCAATCAGGGGAAACAATTATGACATGAGATGTTATATTTTGAATTGGAAGTGAATTAATAATTTAAAATCAATGAACAACGGAATTTACGATAATATGTTTTCCCTCAAGTTACTATAATAGGAAAACTGGGGAAAAACTAACACCAGTTAGGTTGAAAACTTTACAATAATTTGGTACACAATTTCGTGAGAAAATAGATGGAAATTTGGTCAGTAACTACGCAAAACAGAGTGACTCCAAGAAAAAATAGTACAAGAGTGAATGTAATTTAAAGTGACACGTGACTGTTGTCGCTAATTCGCAAAAGGGGCACTGTAAATTTATTTGTCGGTACCGAGGGCCCTAGGTTATACGCGGCTCAATTTTGCTTTGCTCGAAGCTTCTTTCTATGCCACCGGTACGGAGGCGCCAACAGTGCAATGCGCGAATAACAATTTACAATTCGAAATAAAACACAGATAACTCTTTATTTTGCGAACGTTATGACTTAGCTGACTTTGTGTGGCAATTCGCGATGATTCACGAAACTGTTCACCGCTTCCAAAAAGGTCTCAAATTTCGGCAACGTCTCTGGACTTTTCGCTGATCTGGTTAGGTACCTATCCGTGGTTTAGGTGGACTAGTGTAGTAGTAGGTGGCACTAAACGAACGACCTGCACCAGCTATTCGACGAAATTTAGGCACTACGACGCCACGGGACTGAACCCAATCTAGGAATACTCTCCTACAAGGAAAAACCCTAAAACAAATCGGTGAATCGGACGCACGACAATTTAGATTTTCCTACTACCTTATATCCAATAAGGGTTTTTAATTTGACAAACGGAACGGCTTTTATCGTTCAAATATTTCACGTAGGTAGCGCTTTCAATCAATCGACGACTCGGCGGACCTCAACCTGAAATATTACACCATAATTTCCAGGATGATGCCTATTTCGAAAATATCTACCTGATGTAGATAGAATTCCTGTTCAACAGACAACGAAACAATCCCTCACAATCAATTCCGAAATGGAATTACGAAAGCAATCCGCAGCGGCTATTCTTCCAAACTAAAATATCAAACATTAAATGCTGAAAACAATTACTACCTATTTGATTCTTACCCCGGCGATAATATAAACGACGACAATTAATGAAATTTCATAATTCGACTTCAAATTCGGATCTTTTGCCGTACACCATTAATCCGCTCGAACAGCGAGGTGCTAATTTCAATCACGGCCAAGACAAAAACAAAGTGTGCTCGCGGAAGAAATCCAACAAATAGTACGACAAAAACTTATCGTCCCGGCCAACGCACAGGAAAACCCGTTCATTTTTGCGAGCACTAGAAATTATTTTCAATCGAATATGTTGAAATATACAGGGTGAGTCTGCGAATGTTCTTGAAAATTTTAACTGTTACAGTGTTTTGTGCTTGTTTGTACCGGTAGTTCATAAATTGAATGGGTCAAGGGTGATGTGAGTTCAAAAACGTCTGTCGGAACTAGCATATCGTTCTTGTTAAAGTTTGACAAATTTATTAGAAAAGGAGTAAGGATTACCCTAGTTTCGACAGACGTTTTTGAATTCACAGGCACCCTTGACTCATTCAATTTATGAGCTCTCGGTACAAACAAGCACAAAACACGATTAAGAAGTTACGTTTCGATACCAAGTTGGGGCTGAGACCGCCGTAAGTGCCGTTACCATAGCAACGGCGGATACCAACTAATCAGACCGCGCTGTATTTGGCGAGTTACGCCGTCACAAACTTCGCGCCTGCAACTTGGTATCGAGCCCTTAGATACGTCAATTGAACACAATCTGTCTTCTTTCTGTTGTTGCTATTGATAATATTTCAATTGTTTTTCAAAGCATTCCCGATTTTGTCAATAATTTACGAAAATTTCAAAATTTGACGCTAAAAATGTCATAAAAAGAACATGTTGGTTACTAATTCGGAAAGCTAATTTTTTTCTCTATCTATTAGTGCAAAAATCCAATATGGCGGCCATAAGAAAAACAAAAGTTGACTATCATAATTTGACATCTAGAAGGCCTGGAAAATTTCTGCCAACGTTGATCGACTCGGAGTGATCAAAAACATAAAACTACCAAGTTTGATTGAAATAACTTGAATGGTTGGAAAAATAAAGAATAATTTCTGAAATCAAAATTTTCAGTTTTTTCGTGAAAAATCGTAAACCAATCAAAATATTCAAAGTTTCTTTTCAGATTCTCAATCGCCACAAAAATGCGCAGCTTTTTTCTAATTTAACCGACCTCGTATCTCTTACCGTTTCCAAGATACCAATGGTGAGCATCGAAATTTTCACCACCTGTATGTAAAAAATTTTTTTTACCGCAACTGAGTTAGACAGGATAGGATAACCCTTTGGCGTGATGATCAACTCCTTTACACCTAGATGATAGATTTTCGCCAAGGAACCGTTAACATTTCCCACTCAGAAAAAGAGATGGCGACCGACGCGACGATGTTTGACAGAAGCAAAATTTTTGCAGAATAATGCATGTATGTGGGGTTTGATATACCTATGAGTTATGTTCTCTAATTATTTCAGACATCCTGAACACAAATATGGGGTTTAGTTTTGCATTGGAAATCAATGTGGACACATACTTTACATCGAAAAATAAGAAAAAAAGACATATTATTATCCATTCCAAGCTGAAATAGTATATTATATTTCAAGGGACCACAATGAATTTTTAATTCCGTGGGTGAAGTTTGTTGCTCGAGGGCCTTTGGGCCCGAGAGCCACAATCACCTTAGGGATTGAAAAAGCTTTGGTCCCGTGGTGTATACACGGCTTTTCGCAATATCGAAATACATATTTCAATTGAAAATTGTTTCACGATCTTAGATTTCTCGAAGAAGTAGATAAGCAAGCAAAATAGTTTCAGTGCATTTTTGAGTACCTTTCAAGTTACACCATTTTTGGAAATCATACTGCTTGTCGCGCAGCTTTCTGGACTTTCTCGGCAAGCACTCGTACGTGGCCTCTCTTGCCGCTTCTTCTAAAGCAAAAGCTGAACAACCAGCGTCCGCTGAATCGTCCAATCCAAATAATTCGTTAGCAAAAATGTCAATTTAACAATGATAGGAATTATTATTTTATTATTTTCTAGAAAGCAAATAGCAACGCGACACTTGACACTTTTTCGAAACGTTCTTTATACGTTTCGGTATTGCGAAAAAAATATGTTCATTGTATTTTCGTAGCGTCAATTAATATTTAAAATCCCACTTGTTTAACAATCATTCACAAAAATTTTCCTCTTGTCAAAGATCACCGCAATTTTTTTCTGGGTAGAAAATGAGGCCGCATCTTCATGCGGATGATTTTGACAAAAATCATCTTGGTGTAAGAAGTTATCGTGCCAATGGGCATCGTCTAATTCATTTGCGGTATTTTGCCATTTTATGTAGCGTAGACCACACCAACCAAGAGAAGAAATGAATGCAAGACTTACACAAATGATACAATTAGCTGTGTTCGTTTTATTAGATTGAAGTATCTGTTACGTACAATATGCGGCACACATTTTTTTGGGATTCATGAGGTTTTGGCTTGGGTTTCTGCGTTTTCAACATTCGTAAAAAGTCGGACAGCCGGTTGGGTCGTCATCGAAGAAAGATGGCAAGGTATTGTTAAACGGTGAATCGTCCCCAGCTGTTGGGTTGCGAGGAGCGGGCTTAGCGCAGTATCTGTCTGGAGCAGGAGAGGTGAACGGGCCTGGTGGAGGACAGCAGGGTGCCGAAGAAGGACAATTGTAGCACGTTGTCCCGCAACAGCAGCTATGGCCATAGCAAGGTGGGCAGCAGTTCGGATTGTAACAGTAAGACATATTTTCGCAGCAGAAGGTGGAACACTGGAAATTTTGAATGATAAAAAAATGTCAGTGGTCACAAATTTTGACTTGTGCTTGACCTCTGACCGTTGTGCTTTTTGTTGCCATGGAATGGTTGATCTATGGGTTGATGCCAGGCTACTCTGTGATGTCAGGAGGGTTGGTATCAAGGCTGGTTGATATGTCTGTTCTCTATATCCCATGCACTTTCTATTTTAAAACCCGGTCCGCACAGGCGGCCGATACGCAGAAATTCGGCGATATACCGCTGAAATGCAATTGTTGTCATTGTTCTTATGTCCAAAAAGAGCGGTATATCGCCAAATTTCAGCGATATATCGCCTGTGCGAACTAAGCTTCAGAAGAATGACTTTTTGGAGCAAAAATAAAGTGACAAGCTGGAGCGCTGGGAGAATACGACCGATGGCCGCTGATAGTTTTGCTCCAAAACTTTGCAGGTGCCATCAACCGTAGTGGTAGCTCCCCAGCTTGTCACTTTATTTTTGCTCCAAAAAGTCAGCCTACTGAAAATAGAAAGTGTATGGGATATACTTTCAACGGTGGTTCCATAATGGCCATGACCTGACCTGATCATATCTTATGATCTCAAAACTTCTTTCTTGTACGATTGCGGCCAAAATAAAGTGGACGACAATTTAAACGAGTTGGCTTGCTGTCATGCGACGTTCAGGCCAGAATCCTGAGAAATCTGTCAACTGTCGTCCACTTTGAAAAGTCCGCAATGGTACGATTACAATAGGGAGTTTGCGATTTCATCGAACGTACGACGTAACGCAACGTAGAACGTGAAAACTCCCCTGTAACTAATTGTAACAATTCGCCAATTTTCACGTTGAAAGTTACGTTACGTCGCACGTACCGTTGCGGACTTTTTAAAGTGGACAACAGTTGACAGATTTTCCAGGATTCTGGCCTGAACGTCGCATGACAGCAAGCCAACTCGTTGACATTGTCGTCCACTTTATTTTGGCCGCAACCGTACGCGTGCACGCAAACTCTCCAATACTTACTTTATTAAATAAAACTTCAACAAAATTTAATCCGATCCAAAAAAGGGCGATTAGACGATCTATTTCTTCAGTAATGAAATACAAATCTCCAATCTGGATGTCAGTGGTGCCCTCCCGAAAAGATCATTTTGACCTCTCACCTATGGAATTCAGAGATGCGTTGGCACTACGTTTTCATAGAAAGTCAGTTTTAGTGTCAAAATCTTGTGACGGATGCGGAAATGACTAGTTCAATTTGGATCATGCCCTGTGCTGTAAAACTGGTGGACTGATTGCACTGGCGGCTCCAGCATTTTCGAACAGGGGGTACGGTTCACCGACCAGGCGCCCTTGAGGTGAGGGCTACGATCAAAATAAGCCCCATGCTTTTTTCCAGGGCGTACCCAGATTTATGAACAGGGGGGTATCGAGGAGGTTTTGTGTATATAGTACCTTTCACTATCCAGCGCGCCATTAGCGCGCATACTCGTCTTCTGAAGTAATGGCGTCAAATACAAAATTAGCGAACAAATGCTAGAAAATGGCGTGAAAAACCGCCATAGAGTTGAAAAATACGCGCCGCAGCGAACAGGGTAATAGGCTAGAGGTTAATACACACTTGTGATTACTCATTTTTCATCAAAAAGTCCGCATTGTTCATTAAATTATAAATAACTGCGTTTTACATTGGTCGGATGTGCGTACGCAACCCATAATGCAACCCCCAACAACTCTATTTTCAGTTTGACTAGCGAAAGTTCGCAACACTCGCTACATCAGTGTACTGCGGAATGTATTTTACTTCCAGGGACTTTTCCCACACGATTCAAGAATAGCGGCCCTGTGCTCTTCAAAGTATAAAAATCAGTTTTTTCGTAACTAAATCAGCGGTGTTATCCTTCCAAAAATCATGGAAAAACAAGTGAAAGGGGCCGTGAAACATTGTGCTCATGGGAATGGGCACAGTGATAGTCGGTATAATGACAAAAATATGTATTTCTTTATCCGATTCCCAAAAACGTGCTTAAAATAGCGTAAAAACTTGGCCCTGGAGAAATTTGAAAAACACGCAAAGTCTTGCGAGGAATGTGACAATGTGCACGGTGGGTGAAGCTGTGTAACCGGAAAAATTTCACTCCGAAACGGGTCACCAAGGATAGATTCAATACATTCATACACAATACATTCCGCAGTACACTGATGTAGCGAATGTTGCCTAAAATCGTGGTTTTTGGGCAACTTTCGCTACAGAAGTGTAGTACCTACGGATTATATAAAATTCCCAGGGACTTTTCTCACACGATTCAAGAATAGCGGCCCACTTGTTCACAAACGTACGACACTCGGAGCGAACTTCAAAATGGCGAATAAATAGTTGATGTTGACAGCAGACAGCAGCGGGAAGTCACGGCCGTTGCTTGTCAAACTGAAAATAGAGTTGGTGGGGGTTGCATTATGGGTTGCGTACGCACATCCGATCAATGTAAAACGCAGTTATTTATAATTTAATGAACAATGCGGACTTTTTGATGAAAAATAAGTAATCACTAGTGTGTATTAACCTCTAGCCTATTACCCTGTTCGCTGCGGCGCGTATTTTTCAACTTTGTGGCGGTTTTTCTTGCGATTTTGTAGCATTTGTTCGCAAATTTTGTATTTGACGCCAAAATTTGGCGCAAGCGTTGGGTATACCACTATAATGAAAGTTACTATTTAAAAGATCGACTCTGTACTGGCCGGCCGTGGCCAATAAAAAGTAGCGCCGCAGGCGAAAATTCTTGGGCATAATAATAATAATATTGACAATAATAAGCAGAAAAAAAGGAAAGCCTCTTTGATTCATTTTGTTCTCTTCCCGTCGAGGTTCAGTTGAAACTCAAAAGTGCAAAACTATT
Source organism: Anaspis maculata (assembly GCA_949128115.1). Lineage (NCBI taxonomy): Eukaryota > Metazoa > Arthropoda > Insecta > Coleoptera > Scraptiidae > Anaspis > Anaspis maculata. The sequence continues at coordinate 70,442,027 of OX421963.1, forward strand.
CGAAAAACATAACCTAAATTCGGTTTTTGAAACAGAATGATACCTGTCAAGTAGGTATCAAGCAATCACTCAAATGATAATATAGAGCCGCCTTGGAGCCTTAGCCAGCTCTTCAAAAATTTCGCCAGGGGATATTAGTCGAAGCGTTAGAAGGGGATTTATCCCCTTCATCCTCTTCCCCCACCGTGGGTACGCCCCTGATGCTTCTCTCTAATGACTTCACTCGAACTCCCTATATGTACATAGTTGATTCAGAAACAGTTTTAAGAAAAACGATCATGACAACAACTTGGTTTTAATAGTATAAACTGAACTCTTCTCTATATCCCATACACTTTCTATTCTCAGTAGAATGACTTTTTGAAGCAAAAATCCAAGCTGGAGCGCTGGGAGAATACGGCCGATGGCCGCCAATAGTTTCGCTCCAGAACTTTACAGGTGCCATGAGCCGTAGTCGTATCCCCCCAGCTTGTCACTTTATTTTTGCTACAAAAAGTCATTCTACTGGAAATAGAAAGTGCATGGGATATACAGGGTGTCCGTTTTTCGAGGCTGAGCATGGGTATCTCGTTTATCTTTAGAGATACAGAGTCGGTTAAATTAGAAAAAAGTTGCGAATTTTCATGACGATCAATGATCCAAAGAGATATTTGACTTGTCAGTTCTAGTTCTCGAGATATCGAGAAAAAACAGCAATTTGTATTTTTCGTTTTTATTTTTTATTTGAAAAACTGTTGAAGATAGCCTCTTTTAACCAAGACATTGTGGAGGCACTTTTCCAAGGGGAATTCAGTGTAGCCAAAATCTTCATTCTAGCTTCCAAAACAACCGAGATATGACATTCAACTTTGTTTTCTCTTATGGGCGCCATATTGGATTTTGACATTTTTAAATACGGTATTTTTTTCTGGTTACAGCAATGTGTCACATGCCACTGCTGAATCCATGCTTTTGAGCAAAACAAATTTTTTCATTTTTCAAAGAGTGCTTTGGAAAGAAAATCAGCACCGACAATAAAAATAACGTAAATGTTGAACATTTATTCAACAGTGACATGTGGCACATCGTTGTAACCAGAAAAGAATACCGTATTCAAAAATATCAAAATCCAATATGGCGCCCATTAGAGAAAAAAGTTCAATGTCGTATCTCGGTTGCTTAGAGAGCTAGAATAAAGATTTTGACAGCTTTGAATTCCTCTTGAAAAAGTGCCCTGACAATGTCTAGATTAGAAAAAGCCACCTTCAACCGTTTTTTAAATAAAAAATGAAAACAAAAATCCAAATTCCTGTTTTTTCACGATATCTCAAAAAATAAGATAGATACGTCAAATTTCGTTTTGGATCATTGATCGTCATGAAAATGCGCAACTTTTTTTCAATTTAACCGACTCTGTATCTCTGAAGATAAGCGAGATACCCATGCTCAGCCTCGAAAAACGGACACCCTGTATATAAAGTGACAGGATGGGGCGCTGGGAGGATACGGCCGATGGCCGCTGGTAGTTTCGCTCCAAAACTTTGCAGGTGCCAACAGCTGTAGCTGTAGCCCCCCAGCTTTATTCTTGATCCAAAAAGTCATTCTACTGAAAATAGAAAGTGTATGGGGTATACGTATCTATTCTACAAAACTAAAGTTTACAATGCAACTTTCGATTTCCATGGATTTACACCTACCTGCCTCTTCTGTAAGTGTGAGTAATAGTACATTACATATACCGAGACGGAAAGAGGTTCATTACAGACACAAGAGCCAAGATAGCTGTAGAACGCGCTGCGGGCCGATAATTCGTGATGGTTTATTTTCCAACTTTCTCAGAAGTCAGTAATAAACAATTATCATGATGGTTGTAAGTAGAAGTTCTTTTCACCTCCACAGATGTTATGAGAATAGTTCCAAGATTTCATCGCGCGACGCCCAAAGCGAATTTCTACAGGTAACATTAATAATTTCATTGGCGAGTTTTTATCACGTTAATTATTTTTTACAAAAAGTAATCCATCGGTACTTTTTGTGGATTTTTTTTCAAAATTATAAGCTTGACGCCTGGCGCCCCCGATTTGCGACAGGGGGTACGGCCGTACCGTCGTACCCCCCGTGGAGCCGCCAGTGACTGATTGTCAAAATGGGACAATACGAAATAAGGGATCTGTTTCGTGAGTTGTGTGATGCAGCATGAGGACATGTCACCAAAGAACCCATAATTTCCAAAGGGAATGGGAGCCTACGTGGGGACCTAGCTGGTCGTGGAGTATGAGATGATTGGGATGTACAGAGGGAGACGTTGTTCGATTTACGTGTCGTTGACACTGGCGCTCCCTCTTACATTTCAAAATCTGATGTAGCTGCTGTACTAGCGACAGCTGAAAACGAAAAATAGCACAAATATTCGACAGCTTGCGAGCTAGGTCATGCCTCATTTACACCAGTGGTCCTTCCTTTCGATGGAGTGTTTGCACCCCAAACTTCTTTTTCCATGAAAAATCCAGCTGAAAAGTTATCAGATAAATGGGACACGCGATTGAGCAAAATTACTGGATGGCTCCAGGCGCGAATTGCTGTCTCTACTTTGCATGCAAGTAGTAAGTATGTGCATTCGTGGAACACGCCAAAAATGGTAAAAAAGCAGAACGTTTTGGTTTTGAAGATGGGGCCGATGCCAGATTCTGAATTTCAATTTACACCTCAGTTATACAGGAATTAAATACTGTATTATATTGTTACGCATTTCGCGTTTAGGTTCGTTTATAATTGAGACGGTCGATTCAAAAGACACACTGTTTATTACTGCGTACTACAATAAATTCACGCCAACAATTTCTGCTTGGGAATGACGCTGATTATTACTCGCTTTATATCCGCTCGCTATCGCTTTGAATTGAATACTTCTCTGTGGGCGATCCATAGTGCGTATATATACCCACCTCCGACTGGTGTTCTCAGAGTTTCTACCGGTCCTTCAGCAAATTCCACAATGAACCGGCATATGGTTTCTAGGTGACTCCCAAAAAATCTTACACCTTTCGCGTGCTTCCCGCGTGCTCAAGAATGGCAGCACCTCCGCCATTTCGACTGATGTTTTCTACTCGGCTGTGTTGAAGTCTCCCATGTAGGTAGTTCCATTACCAAGCCATCACGCATATTCTGGAAATGTCCAGAGCTTCGCTTTTTGTACACGGCGACAGTCTAGAAAGATCAGGTGTGCTCTAGAATGCAAGAGAATCGCCGCTCGTAACAGTACTATACAGGGTGTTTCATGACTTATACGACATAGCTTAAGGATAGATCCAGTTTTTTTAGGCGGATCCGGATCTGGCTTCGAAATTTTTCTAAGATCCTGCGTTTCAAAGTTCCGATTTATGTATTTTGGTCAAAACTTTGACAGGTCATAACTTTGGAGCAAATAAATGGAATCGAATGAAATTTGACAAGAAATGTCTCTCACCACGAACAATCACAATGACTAACAAGACATGAAAAAATCCAGGGCCGGACTAAACAAAATGGCCCCCATCAATTCTTGGGGCAAAAAAGCCATTTTCGCATCGGATTCCTCAAAAAATGCCATTGTATTTGGAAAGATGAGAAAAAATGCCACAGAATCAGCTATCCAATACGAACGGCACACCTCAGTAGATTTAGTAAAAAAATAAAATAGAAAAATTTAAAATTTTAATAGCGATATTTCCTGAATGATTTGAGATAATTCATCGTAATTACTACTTTTCAAACAGGAAACGAGCAACATTTGGAAAAAAATCAAAACTCCTAACAATAGGTGATAAATACATTACATGTTATTAACAAAAAAAATGGTTTTCAAAATACCCTCCCCCAACTTCGACGCATTTTCCACATCTCGTCACTAAATGTCTAGTGGCTTTTCGAATGGTTGGTGTATTGTTCCGCGTTTCATTAGCAGCTGCAATGATCATTTCTCTACAATCCTTCCTGGTATTCATTTCCGTCTTGTAGACCTCTGGATCTTTCATGCGGCCCCATACATAGTAATCTAGGACTGTGAGATCAAGAGATCTGGGAGCCAGGAATGAGGACCCCCGCGACCAATCCAGCGATGGGGGTATTCTGCATCCAAGTATTCTCTGGCGTTTGATGGAAAATTAAGACAGTGCTCCAATTGCATTCTGATGTAGAATTGTTCTTCTTGCTAATCATAAATCTCCATGATTATGTTCCTGTTGTTTCGGGGCCTGTTCAAATTGCCATATTTTGGGAAGTAGAGCAGCTGCAGACACCGGCACCTCTCTAATTGAAGCTTAGATTTAGGGCTTATTTCCACAAAAAAAGAAGAATTGTATTGGTTGAACGGTTTCTGAGAAAATCACGCCGAGATGTTTTAGCTGGGATGCACTGTCTTGGGTATTAAAGTAAAAAATGAAAAAGGACCTACCTTGTGACGTCCAGCGCCGTGATATGGAGAGAGCGCTCTCTGTGCATGGTCCGCTGATGTCCAGCGCGTCACGGTAGGGTAGGTTGTGGGTTGAAAAATGGAGTGATACACAATAACAATAATGAGAAGTCCGAAATCGCCCTCGCACAACGCGGGTGGCGAAACGGAATCCAGGAGAAACGAAAAAAATGAAGAGAACCTTCAAAACTGAAACTGAAAAATTCCCACTTATGGGCACACAAAAACCCTCATGCCACGGTACAAAAGAACTCTCAGCGGAGGTTTTCACTGAATTTGTGGTGCGGAGTGGTTGACGACACTTTAATTGGGCTACATTTCTTTGAGGAACGGCTGACGGGGGAAGGCTATCTAAACTTCCTCCAAAATGTTTTGCCTATTTTCAACAAAATGGGGCACCGCCTCATTTTTCATTAAACGTCAGAGAACACTTGTACGCAGAATACCCCCATGGCTGGATTGGTCGCGGGGGTTCTCATTCCTGGCTCCCAGATCTCCTGATCTCACAGTCCTAGATTACTAAGTATGGGGCCGCATGAAAGATCTAGAGGTCTACAAGACGGAACTGAATACCAGGGAGGATTGTAGAGAAAAGATCATTGCAGCTGCTAATGAAACGCGGAACAATACACCAACCATTCGAAAAGCCACCAGACATTTAGTGACGAGATGTGGAAAATGCGTCAAAGTTGGGGGAGGGTATTTTGAAAACCATTTGTTAATAACATGTAATGTATTTATCACCTATTGTTAGGAGTTTTGATTTTTTTTTCCAAATGTTGCTCGTTTCCTGTTTGAAAAGTAGTAATTGCGATTATTTATCTCAAATCATTCAGGAAATATCGCTATTAAAATTTTCAATTTTTTTATTTTATTTTTTTTACTAAACCTACTGAGGTGTGCCGTTCGTATTGGATAGCTGATTCTGTAGCATTTTTTCTCAACTTTCCAAATACAATAGCATTTATTTAGGAATCCGATGCGAAAATGGCTTTTTTGCCCCAAGAATTGATAGGGGCCATTTTTTTTAGTCCGGCCCTGGATTTTTCCATGCCTTGTTGGTCATTGTGATTGTTCGTGGTTAGAGACATTTCTTGTCAAATTTCATTCGATTCCATTTATTTGCTCCAAAGTTATGACCTATCAAAGTTTTGACCAAAATACATAAATCACCCTGTAACTTTGAAACGCAGGATCTTAGAAAAATTTCGAAGCCAGATCCGGATCCGCCTTAAAAAACTGGATATATCCTTAAGCTATGTCGTATAAGTCATGAAACACCCTGTATACATATGCATATCACACCTCTGTAATATACTAGTCACAATTTGAAGTGGGTCACCCTAAAAATTGCGCGGTTTTTAATCTCTGTCAATCACTTGATAATCATCAGATTTTGAAATAACTCACACCAACTTCAAGATAAATCTTCCTACTTTCATCATCTGCGAATGCTTGTTAGCTTGTGACAGCGATGTGCTTAATACAGGGTGGTAAAGGATACCTTGCAATTTGGTACTTTTTTGAAATGGTACAGAAACTTTTGTGGCCACCCTATAATTTTGATATTTGCTGTATGCGGTAGTCAATAGTATGAGGAACTCATATTTTCTTAGTCTGATGCTCTACGTTGCTTAGTTACGAAAATATGTTTTTTTCCCCTCTTATTAGTTACTTCATCACGTTAATGAACTTTTTGGACGAGAGAACTTTTTTTTATTATATTTAAATTATGAGCAATGAAAATTACCGGGGCAAAATATTTCAATAGAAAGTTGGACCTCGTCTGGACCGCACTACTTTTTGGTAGGATCTGAACATACCTTTGAACAGGTTATTGATAGTTGCCACAGGGATTTCTTTCCACTTCGCGGTTAGAGCATCCAATAAGTTCTTGCTTTGTGCTGCGTTGTACTGGTAGTGCTGACAGTCTTCTTCGGAGAGCATCTCATATGTGCTCAATTGGATTGATATCGGGCGAGAAGTTAAGCCATATTATTGAGTTGATTTAATTATTCACGAAAGATTCATTCCTAATATTGCCATGTTACATTTGTTATTATTGTTATTGTTCGAATTTTCAGCGTCGTTTCTGCTAAACTCAGAGAAAAACTGTTTATAATAACATTATTAACTGTCAAATTATTCGACTCAACTTGACTACCTACTTGATTAAATATTTGAAGTCACCTGTGAAAATTAGAAGTAGTGCAGCAAAAAGTAATCGTATTTTTGTAACTATGCAACCTGGAGCATCAAGCTGAGAAACAATGAGTTCCTCATACTATTGGTTACCAAATACAGCAAAATCCAAAATTACAGGGTGGCCACAAAAGTTCCTGTACCATTGCAAAAAAGTACAGATTTACAATGCATTCTTTATAACCCTGTATTAAACAGATCGCTATCACAAGCCAACAATCACTTACAGCTGGTGAAAGTAGAAGGATTTATCTTGAAGTTGGTGTAAGTTATTTCAAAATTCGATGATTTTCAAGTGATTGGCAGAGATTAAAAACCGACTAATTTTTTTTGTGACCCACTTCAAATTGTGACCAGTATAAATTGAATAATAATAATAATCTAAAAAAAATACAATACTTTTCCTTCCATGTTGGCGAGAGGCCGGGAAAGTGATGGATGACTTGGCTGCCAAACTTCGAGGGAAAAACCTCCATGGACAACGTTTAAGAGGCCAGTTCGACGCCACTGCCGAAGCCAATAGATGATGCGAAAATAACAAAGATATATGCTATACAGGGTGATTCATGAGTGACCTTACATAGGCTAATGGGAGATAGAGGACTTCGAGACAAGTCAGAATCCACTGAAGAAATTTTATTTTCTCCAATGGTTACGAAGATAGAGGGTGTTTTGTGTGTTTCGCATGAAACTTTGATAAGCGATATTCCCGAAACGGTCAGAGGTATTCTGTTGAAATTTACCAGTAATATTTCTCTGTTGGAACTCATCCTGAAGCCATACCAGGTGAGTCAAAATCTAGGGCCGGGCTAGAAAAAAGGTGCCCCTTTTTTGTTTCATCAAAAAGTACATTTTCTGACCGTTTTTCTAAAAAACTGTTATCGGATTCAAAAAGCTTAGAAAAAATGCTTCAAGAATCACCTTTCAATTTAGATGGCACACCTAAACCGTGTCGACAATATAATTAAAAGTAAAATTTGTGGGTGAGTTCCCATTTTCGACCGGACATAATCGACTCATTGTTTGATTGAATTCATTAAAATTCATTTTTTGGCTTGTCTCTGTTGAATAGAAGGGCTTGGTTGGAAAAAAAATTTCAGAGCTGACCATTTTTTTTATGACAAAATCAAGAGTGAAACCAAAATTAGACTCGATTTGGGAGTCAAAAAAAATCTTCGGCTATAGAATTTCTCTTCCTACCAAACCCTTCTATTCCACAGAGACAAGCTAAAAAATGAATTTGAATGAATTCAATCAAACAATGAGTCGGTTATGTCCGGTCAAAAATGGACACTTACTCACAAATTTTACTTTTAATTTTTATGTCGAAACGGTTTAGGTGTGCCATCTAAATTAAAGAGTGATTCTTGAAGCATTTTTCTTTAGCTTTTCGAATCCGATAGCAGTTTTTTAGAAAAGCGGTCAGAAAATGTACTTTTTGATCAAATAAAAAAGGGGCACATTTTTTCATTCCCGGTCCTGGATTTTGACTTACCCAGTATGGCTTCAGGGTAGGTTCCAATAGAGAAATATTAGTGGTGAATTTCAAGAAAATATCTCGGGCCGTTTCCGAAATATTGCTTAGGTATCAAAGTTTCATACGAAACACACAAAACACCCTGTATCTTCGTAACCAATGGAGAAAACTAAATTTCTTCAGTGGATCCTGACTCGCCTCGAAGTCCTCTATCTCCCATTAGCCTATGTAAGGTCACTCATGAATCACCCTGTATGTATAGCATTAGTCCTGGCTCTTAGAGGCTCAGCGTTGGAGCTGCTCTAGACGATTCCGGAAAGCGAACAGAAGGCCTTTGCCAAGCTGATCAGGGTACACGTGTGGCAGATTCATCAAACCCAGCTGAAGATTAGGACACAAAAAAGCGGAGAAAGTCAGCAGGAATTCGAAGCCAACATCTTGAGGCTGGTTCAACTAGCCAGTTCGCCACTTCCATGGGCGGACTAAAAGACCCAGACTTACGTCAGATGGTCATGATCAGAAATCTAGCCATCATCAGCGACGCACTCATCATTGAGACGATTCGCATCGAGGCGGCCAAAGATGCTTGAACTTTGACGAATCCGGAGTATTACATATTCCCTCGCATATTCCCGAGAAACCTGTAAAGGAAAATGTTCAAGGAGCTCCTCGGCGCTTTGTCTCGGAACAAACCCAAGTGCGGTCATTTATTGACGTGTATTCAGTAGTATGCAGTAATAAAATAAATAATGTGTGTTTCAACTTCGTTGCCTAATTATAAAATTACCCAGCACAAATTCGTAACAATATACTTGCGAGAAGAGCGAAGTTGATTATGAAACACTGAAATCGGCATACTAGGCGAAAGAAACATCGATTACAGCGTAGATATAGGGATTCAGAAACAGGAGCCTGACTGAAGTCACCCTCCATTTCACCCTTTACTTAATAAAACCGTCATCTACCCACTTAAACGCGCAAATGTACTTACTACTCTACTACACAGTATAGGTACTTACTGTAAGTCATTGCATTGTGAGGATAATCAGTCAGTTATAAAATAAATTGATTATTGATTACCTCATCCACATATTTATTCAGTCACGCGGTCACGTGTAAGTACTGAAACCATACATAATTTGCTGTCGGTTCGAAATTTTGCCTTAAAATTGAAAGCGCGAACGTCAGACGGAACATGCCCACCTACACGTACTTGTAAGAAATGTTTCGAGAATTTGGGTTTCATACAAGGTTGGAATGGATAGTTGTTGGCATCAGAGTATGAACGGGAACTCACCTGGTTCCTCAGTTTACTGTCAAGTTTGAGGTCAAGAATTTGATGAAAAAAAAGTGGTGGTACCATATAAGTCTGAATACTGATAAGTGATATACTTACCTATTGCCTTCAAGTGACTTGCTCTGGCTTCGATTTCGAGCAATTTCAGTTTTAGACAACACTACTGAGTCGCAGTTTTACGTAACAAAATTCGATCTTAAGGTGGGTTCAGTCAGCTTATTTAGTCGCTGTTTTAGTTTTAGTCGTTGTCGTAACAGAGAAGAGCGTTCATACAGCAAGATTTAGTCGTAATAATTGACCAATAGGAGCTCGAATGATACTGCGCGAACCTTTATCTTCATACGGTCCGTGTTCATAATGGGTGGTAATAATAAAAAACTCGTAAAAAAATAAGCATAAATAAGTACTTGCTTACATTTATGAGGAGTACAACTCCTCTGAAATTGAAGCAAATGCTTATGCTATTTTTTTTATTGATACATACAACCCATCACCATCACCATCCATGCTCATACCTTATACCGGTAATTACGCAACCTGCAAGTCGGTATCTTACGACAATGTTCGGAATTCTCACGACTAAAATTAAAACTAAAACTCTGTATGAACGCAGGGGCGTAACTAGGTACCCGCAGCCCCCGCGATTGCGGGGGGGCCCCAAACTTTTTGAGATTTTATGGGGCCCCCAAGTAGTCTGTGTTAAAAAAAAAATTCAATCGGATAGATTTGTGCGTACCTACAATAGGGTCCTTGCACAAATTTTCAAAATCAGAAATTTCTATGTAGGAACATGCGCTATGTTGTACATACGATCGCACGCAAAATAAACGGAGACAGTGTTTCGCGCGGAGTGTACCGATTTACTGAATTTTGGCTTGGTGTCACAGTGACAAGAAGGCTAAAATTCATAAAATTAGTACACTCCGCGCGAAACACTGTCTCCGTTTATTTTGCGTGCGATCGTACCTCGGGTTCCACCAAACTTTTATCAGCGTGATAACTTTATCACTCTGATAGTAACTAAGCAACCGGCCATCCTATTGGCTGGTGCATAGCAACTATCAGCGTGATAGATTTAATCTGCTCTTAAAATCTTGGTGGAACCCGAGGTAAGTCATACAGTTCAAGGAAAAAATTAAAAAAATTTTTGAAGCTTTTTATTGAAATAGTAATAAAGTTTCCAATAATTTGAATTTATTTTCGCGCCCAAAAACAGCCATGACGTCAAACATGCTGGGGATATTCTGGGGATATTTAGAACGACAGCGCAGCTGTGTTGTTTTTGCAAGGATGTGTTTTTGCCAAGGACGTCTATACTGACTGGACAAGAAGCTTCGCCGGTTTTGACGTAGAAAGGTGAAGCCGAAATTTGACAATCCCGACGGTCAAAGAGTTATTGTCCGCGACTGGTCCGCCACCCGTAACCATAGTCACGTTCAGTCGGAGCACGCTCGAAACTGTCGTTCAGAAGTTTGCTGCCAGGCCCGGTATGGGCCCGGTCTTGTAAAATGATAGCAATTAGTCAATTACCTGCAACAAAAAGTGTGTTATGTTGCGGGGTCCGCTTGTTGCGAACACTATTGGGCTTGCGCGGCATAATCAACGATAATTCGCCATGGATGCACAAGAGGCTGGCGGCGTCCATCACGAATGTCACGATGACAATCCCGACGGTCACAGATTCAAATCAAGCTTCAAGATGGCGGCGAAGTTTCTTATCCAGCCAGTAGTATAGACATCCTTGGTTTTTGCATCAGACAGACGTCCTTGGCACTTCTATGCTTGGCACTTTTTTTGTCACTGTCAGCTGGAAGTGATTGTCACTTTTGAGCTCCTTCGCGCAGCTATATTTTCAACATGCCTTCCAGAGTTGTTGACCTCAATGAGTGTTGCTTGATGAGTTGGTGGCCAAACGATTCAACTTCCACACCTGATAAAGGTTTAATTCAAATGCCCCAAGATTCACCACGAAGACAACGTTGGCACGAAGTGCTAAAACGCCAATATCTGTCGCCTTATACCACTTTTGCTTCGACTTTTGCTTTTGTGAGGATCATCAAAATCAAGCTGTAGGTACATATTCAACGGCGGAGTTCGCATAGTTGTCTCTACCAGCTCTAGAAATACAAAAAATTACAGAATAGATCTGAATCGTTTTCACTTAGGCGTCTTCCATGCAAATGATTTCACAACTACTAATCATGACTCCGTTGAGGTCACCCGATCAAATCTTGTTATGGGTATCTCATTCTGCTCATCTGAAAAGCGGCTAATGATATCAAAGAAATCGAACATCTACCTGTGAGCTTTGCTGTGAGCTTTGACTCTTCTTCTGCTGCTTTAAATTTTTCGTTCTTCGCGAAGAACTCTTCCTCCATCACGAAGTTAACCATCGGCAAATGGTCGGATTCCGCCTGAACAAAACCTTTCTCCATCGTCATCCCATTTTACACAAAACACAACACAGCGATTACGGCTTTCAAATTTTTCGGCTTGACATTTCGTTTGGCGGTTGCTGTCATACTGCGCATTTAGGTTGAAGAGGTGTGCGTTTCACTTAATTTCAAGTCGTATCAATGAATTTGAAGGATCCTCAGAACAAATAGTCAAACCCTGTTCTATTATAATATTTTCATAATGAGGTAAAATGGCATTTTCACACATTTTACACATTGAGAACTGTGAAGTAAATTTAAGCTTCTAAACTTCTTTAAATCGGTGTAGAGGAGGGCGTAAACTTATGCATTTGTGAAAAATGTAAGGATGTTGCCCACACTCAATTTTTTCAAACTTTAATTGAAAATTTTAACAAAAATACAAAGGTATACCACAATTAAGATAGAACATATTATTAAAAGACTGAAGGGCATTCTATTGGAGTGAGAAAAAAATTTCATGCAAGGACCCTATTCATTTTGCGGCCCCCAAACTTGGCTGTTTGTTTGAGCTGCGAGCTACGAGCTCGCAGTTTTGTAAAATTCTAACTTTCGTTTTTTTTAACTTTGGAATTTTTTTAACCCCTGAAATGTCCTAAATAAATCTCCCTTGCTCAACATAGGCTCCGACTCGGCGAAAATTTGCTCTAGGTACTTCTACCGTATGTTCGTTAAAATCATGAATTAGGGCAGGCTATGAAAGTGAAAACGTATGTCGTGAATTTATCAATAATCACTCAAATTTGATGTCAACATGATGAACCGTCGTCATGGAATACATTTTGGACATATGTTTCGAAGTTCACAGCCTGCCCTAATTTATTATTTCAACGAACATACGGTACTTATTCTTTATTGGAAGTCTTGAGCTTATTGAACTTGGCCGATCTGGTGGAAATGCGAAATCCGAGTGAATTGATTGAATTCATTACTTTTTTGATTCTGAAAACTTTCTTCGTGTTTGTACCATCAAAAAAATTCCCAGGGTTGGCCGCACAGAGAGGGGCGATTTGGATGACCAGTTCCCCTATGTTACAATAAAAAAGCCCGGGCCTCCCTCGGAACACGCCTGAATTTACCTCTTCGCCACCGCAAGGGCCTCTGTTAATTTTTGCGGGGGGCCCCAATTTTGAAGTAACGCCACTGCACTGTATGAACGCCGCCCATATGACGCGTGCTTTCTACTTCCAAATTTACGACAACGACTACGACTGAAACTAAAACCAAGCTGACTGAACCCACCTTCAACAAAAATAATGCAAAGAGAATACTTATTTGGGAATGGGAACATTTTACCGATCAGGTTTGAAGCATTGAATTTTTCTTATAGTTGCTCACAGGATCATTGCCTCTATTATGAGCTAGAGAGACTTTATAATTGAATAATGAGGTGTACATCAGTACATTACTCAAGCGCACTACGACGAGCTCCACGGTCCACGACCTAGAAATCGTGACGTTTTTTCAGGACCACTTGACAAGACTTGGTCTGCATGTGACAACTGCTGATGCAGTAAGACGGAAACACGATGGCGGGCCTCGTGCTTTTCTAAGGCCCTGTAGGTATTTCAGTTGGAGTTGAACTTTCGTTTAGCAAAACTAGATTTTATTACTGCGAGGACAATTAAATCATCTGGCAACTGGCAACTTATAAATTAAGTTTTACTCAACGAGACTTCAACTCGAACTGAAATCCTGAGCCTAACTCTCTCATGAGATATTAGTGTAATAAAATACCTAAAATGAGATACCTATAATACTTAATCCAAATAGTTATCAAAAAAGTTTTCACAAAGTTTCTCTTGTCAAAAATCTTTGTTTCGGTTTTGCCAATTCGAGAATTCGCAGAACTCAAAATAGGTACCTAAACACGTTCTAGAATATACATAATTATTGATTGATATTCTGCAACAATTAACGTGTTTAGTAATCACGTGCTTTGTTGAAAAGGCAGCCGGCGTGCCTGCCTGCATTCACCCTTTGATCCTTGCTCCTCGGTCGGTATACCAGGTGGAGTTTTCTTTAATGGAATTTCCAAGCGCACTGCGGCCAACGTGACAGCAGTTTCCTTTTACTTGCTTCATCGAATAATTACCTACCCATTAACGATTTGTCGCTATAGCCCGAGTAGCTTTTTTAAAGCTGCCAGACGTAGTGCCGGCGACTAATTTTAGCCGCTTTTTTTCGTGATCTTTTCTCCTCGTTTTCTAGCAAAATTGCCGAAATCTCTCATATCTTCCGGATGCTTCAATACATATAACGAGTTCGTTCTTTCGTTAATCGAATTTTATCTATTTTGGTTCGATACCGAGGACATTTGAGGTCGATCGGCCGAGAATAAACAATCTTTAACAACAATGAATATGCACGGGTCGCGAAACCCATTTGACTTACCGACGCGCGAATATGCACTTTGGTTCTTTACTTGTATGTCATTTTATCTTTGGATCTAATTAGGCTAAGTTACTCTTTTGGATGAAATACACATGGAAACCTTCGTGATAGTGAAAAACAGCGATTAAAAAACAGTTGTTTAGTAATTTATTTATAGACCAGAAAAAAAAACAATAATTTTGAATTCAATTTTAGCTCGTAAAAGTTTCCGGAATCGCCCGGTATTCGAGCCTCCGTACCATAGGAAACTTTCTTTTGAGCCTTATCACTTATCAGCAATGATGGTTTTCTACTTTTGAGCCACTGACTGGCCTTACATTTAACATATAAAGGTGAACTTTCATGGAAATAATCATATTTTTGTTCTTTATAACAAGAAAAAAACCAGACTTGTTTGTTCTTCCAGACTCGTATTTCCAGCTTTGGAATTATAACTTATAATTATACTGTAAGGACCTTCCTGCGTCACTTTTGCGGCACTGTACACACTGGGGCAACTCGTATTATTCATGGAATATTCTTTCTGCAAAATTAAGCAATGAATTTTCAATTTTTGAATTATTTCAAAGCTCTTGGCCAAGAAGGTTTCAAGGAGTTCCCAGGATAACAACGAAACAATAATGATACTTACTGCGCGTGTCTATGTGTGTGATGTGTACTTTTTATAATAATGTACTAAAATGAATGATTGCTGTGAAGTAAACCAATTTTCTAAGCGAGGCTTCCTACCAAACACACCTCGATGTGAAGAGATCCATAGCTACTATGCGATCTTAAGAGTGCTCCACGTGCTAAAATAACGTGATTTCTGTCAGGTGCTTGCAACAGGACCCCTTCGGTTTCAACCGAGAAGCTCTGTCGGGCTAATCTTAGAGGGTAGGTATCCTGTGCGTCCGTGTGGCTCTATTCTTGGACTGTCTTTGTTTCCAACCGCACAGTAAAACGAGGAGCTTGATCATAATCGGACCAGAATACCAACGTAACGTAATGTGTGACTGATTTCTCAGTGACATTTAGCGATATTAGTGTGGACTTGATACACACCTTTGTTTCCGTCGAGCCACGTGTTGGGCTATTCAATACGCATTCACAATAGGATTCTCATCAGCGTCTGCAGCTAAAAATGAGATATGTTATATGGCATCATCTTCACGGCCTGAGCCTGGCCCTGAAGGTGCGATGACACGAAAAAAATTATATGGGGCGATTTTTTTTGCTGTTGGTTTGGCTTCGCCTCTATACTCGTTTCCAGACAGCGTAGTTACCAACTGTATAGCTGTTGAAATAAGACCAGATTAATTTAATTTCTCATTCGTACCCTTTTAGGTCCAATGGGTCCGGTACCTCATCTCAACTTTGAACAAAATCATCAATTAATGTTTAGGTTAATTATCACTTTTGTATTTATTCCTAGAGGTTGGGTGGAAGAGCAGT
Source organism: Anaspis maculata (assembly GCA_949128115.1). Lineage (NCBI taxonomy): Eukaryota > Metazoa > Arthropoda > Insecta > Coleoptera > Scraptiidae > Anaspis > Anaspis maculata. The sequence goes on from OX421963.1 coordinate 70,457,695, forward strand.
CGTTACGGCTGAATCCTGCCTTTTGTTTTGGCAATGCATAATTTCTTATTTTGTACCTACTGATTCTCTGTTCTATAATAATAAAAGCATTCAATAATATCATTATTATTAATAATTTGGGATCCCTGCATACAGAATATATCTATTTTTTTGAGCTATTCAAATTTCTGTGTCTAGTTATTGCCCTTCCCGCGGCGTCAACTTTACAGGGTTGTACCTCCGTTATTATGCATTTCTGAAGAATGCACAAAATATAAGATTTTTGGGGGACAAGTAAATTCAGGTAATTTTTGAAATCATTAAAATTTTTGATTGCCACCGGCGATTTCAGTTTTGTTCTCAGTGTTCAATAGTTTTTTGATACCGTATGATCACATCAGACACGGAAAAAGTAACATAAAATTTCTACAGGGTGATCAACGGAGCAGTGTAAAATCGCCGAAAGTTCAATACAAACGCGTGATTGGTCCAAACTTTTTTTCAGGAATTCCATCACTACACCGTCTACACTTATGAAGATTGGTGTCTTAGCTCCAAAATATTTTTGAATCTCCCAAAACTGAGGTAAAATGACGAAAAAATTGATCATTTGGCGTTGTTGAACTTCCAAGAAAGTGATCTGATTTCAATGAAACTTGAAGCACATTTATACTTGTGATTTCAGTCGCAGATGTCATTTTCGGCCATTTCTGAGCCGCCATATTGAATTTTTATAAGAATGATTCGATTTGAATAAGTCCTGGAACACATTCATGTCTTGTTGGGATAACTGACTGATGTGGCGTGATCAGATCACGACTATGGAAACGAAATAATGAGCTATCGAACACTGGAAATTGAAATCGCCGGTGGCAATCTAAATAAGTAGGTATGATGATTTAAGAAATAACTTGAACTTGTTTGTGCAGTAGATTTGATAAAGATTTGATTTGATTCGATGATTTGATTTGATGATTAGATTTGATTTGATGATTTGATAGAGATTCTTGAAATGTGTGATGTGTGTACGTTTTCTGGGTGCAGTCTTCTTACTTTTCGATTCTCTATCGATTAGCAAATTTCCGTAGGTACTTGAATTTCGGACACCTGTGTGAAGAATTGCTACTCACTATTATCATTCAGTGTGAAAATTTTGCTGATAGACGAAAGCTAACTTTACATTTGGCAATTTTACTGCAACTGTTGCATGCAACGGTTGACTGCAACAATTGCGCGCAACAAAGTTGCACGTACGATTTTGTAACGCTTTACACTACGCAACAAATCTATGCAATTTTGTTTAAAGAAAAACAATTGGAAATTTGAAAGTCAAAAGTCATTTGAATCTATCAACAAAAGTCACACACGGTGGAACAATGCATGTGGTGCAGTTTTTTTGGCAGAGTTTCTTGTTTTGCACAATTACTACTATTAACCATGAATAGAAATACGAAGAGAACGCAAGAGGTACTCATTCCAAGACATCAAAAAACGTCGAATTATGGCAGCAATAATAATGACTGCCGTCCTTGCCGGTGCTACCGTTTTTGGCGAAAAACACTGTCGCCCGAGAAGGTGGTGGGTGAAGCCGTGCATGGCTAGATAGGAGATCCTCTGAAGGGACCCTGCATTTCATGCAAAACGAGATAGCCCAAGAAGATATAGAGTTCTTAAAAATTTCCTGCGAATGGAGGAAGTTCCAAACTGTTAAATTTATTGTTTCTGAACATTTTCGTTGAAAGAGATTCGGCCTTGTGCTATTCTTTGCTCAATGTCCCTCCTACTTGGGACATCTACTTGGGGATCCTAAGTCAAATCACTTGGGATTTGACTGCCCAAATAGCAGGAATTTGCAACTCTCTCTCTCTCTTCGTTTCCAATCTGTATTCTCGTGTCTTCTATTTCTGTATTTTATCCCTGTCGTTTTGAGGATTTCCCTCATTTTACATTATCAAAGGCTTTTTCTAAATCCACCAAACCTATGAAGACCTTTTCCTCTTGTTTTCTCTACTAGAACTCGTGAAGCTAAAATGGCCACACGTGTTCCCCTATTTCGTCTGAGCCCGAATTGATCCTCTCCTAGTACTTTCTCAGCCCCTGTTTCCATTCTTCTTTGCACACCAAACAACAAATCAAACCAAAAATACCTGAATCTAGTGCATCTAGACAAATTGCAAGTTGCACGCAACAAAATTACAGCATATTCACAGTTGCATGCAATTTTGTTTTAGACTAGGCAATTCTGTTGCATGCAACAGTTGCATGCAACGATTGCACGCAATTGTTGCTCAATGTAAAATTAGCTTTCTGTTTAGAATCCTTTGGTAGATATCTTGAGCGCTTACTCGAAAAATGACAATATTAACACGGGAAAATGCCAGTCTTATAGATTGGCATTGTGAGATACCTACAATGCCAGTCTGTGCCAATAGCCTCTATTCAAAAGAGTTCCAGGACCGATAGATATATTTATTAGCCATTATTCAATGCAGCTTGGAATCATTGCTACTAACTCCTAAGAATCGACTTCGACTGAACTCCTTCGCATTACTTTCCTTTTTTGTTGATTTTTTCTTGTCGCCTCCCTAGATCTACCTGAACCAGACTCAACACGTTTTTTATGTAAACCACTCACAATGCCAATAACATTTCCATGAAAAATTCCTACTATGAGCAAGAACTAAGTATAGTATAGGTATTGATTTGTTGTGTCCTCACTATGTATCGTACAGCAGGAGAAACAAATAAATCCTCATTCTTGAGCATTGCACAGCCCCCGCTTTCTCTTGAGCGCTTCGTGTATCATCTTTGTCTCCACCACTAAAATTGAAAACAACTAAATGACTTGAGCGAAACGTACTTTCGATAACGGGAAGAAAAATTATTGCAATTCATGTTTTACTTTTTTTTCTTGCTGTACGTTACCAAAATGCGTACGAATAACCCCCCGACCAGGGTCAACAAGTCTTCTAATGCCCTGACAACGTAAACATGTCCTTACTAGCAACCCACTGCGATGATTTCAATATAGCTTATTTCAGTCGAATTGTGGAGGGCTAATTAGCCTTTCTGTAAACATGACCGTAAAAAGTCGAATATGCTCATTCTAGGAAGAATATTGCGATAATTTGCGAAATTTATCTGATTAGTCGCTTCGTTGGTTACTTGGTTATACAGACATAAAAAACCGGGGGAGTATATACGTATTTCGAGCTACAAATAACACTCTAACCAAGGCTGTCTTATTATTTTATCCAAAAATTATCTAAATTGCCTTTTTGTGAGAAGGTGTTATCAGTGGCTCTTTTTTAGTTTCTTTATGATGGTAAGATGATTTATTTCCCCCAATTGTCTAAAAAAGCACGAAAATGATCGTGCAAGATCGTTTTTGATTTTCGCAATAATTTTTGGAAGGAAAGTTTTCAGTAGGGGGTGCGATTTTCTCGCGAACATCCTGTACAAATTAATTTATCAATTGATACAATCATCGGCTTGATGATGAGCGAATAAGTACCAAGTTCATTGCCATCAGTCTGATAATAATATATACTGGAAGCAGTCCATGAAGTAGCTCTGAATCATCAGAGCTAGGACTCAACACAAGCTATCTATCCGCGTAACGCTCATCTCATTACGCTGCTGAAATCTTGGCAGAAAAAAATTCCGTATTCTGTATAATTTCTGTTTAATCTATCCTAGACACACTATGAAGAGCCTAATGATCAATAACAGATCAACTTGCCATGCTGTCACCATTCATCGTAATGATGATTGAGCTCTCTATAGTGTGTCTAGGGTGTATAAAGGTCCGCTAATGGAGTACATATTCCCATCAAAACGGTTAAAATGCGTCTTTATAATCCGCTGAATTCTATAATAGCAGTCCTTTAAATTTAAGAGATTTCTTACAGAATACAGAATTTGTTATACAGGGTGTCCCAGAAATGGCGCATAAACTCTCCAGTACGTTGCTGGGAACTCATCATAGAGTCGGGGAAAAATAATAGAAAAATTCTTTGGCTTTTATTTATTAAGTTATCGCCAAAAAACTAAACGGTCGATTTGGCAAACGTGCACGACTGCACGTGTTCACCTACATACGTACCGCTAGGTAAGAATACAATTATTGTTCCAATATAAACATGGTCATCATAGAAACGGTCATTGTTAGGGCCAATTTAGACATTTTCTGGTAGGTACTGATACTGGTGCCTACCAACACAGCTACTGGCTTTGATAGCTACCGATTGCACCTCTTCGTAATTTCAACAACTTTCGCGCATTCAGAAAATAAACTTGTAAAACTGCGTTTCTCCCATTTTTATTTATGAGTTACTAAGGCTGTCTCAGAAAGAAATTCACTTTAAAAAACGCCACACCCTTTTCACTTATTCAACTTGTTCTGAACTAACAATCCAAAGAAGAATCCTTGCAAATCATGTATGAATATCAACATCCGTCAGGCTTCTTTGACGATAGGCGTTGGGACTACTCGTATTTGAGGAAAAAAGTGCATGCAGTCCCGGTGAAACTTTGTGAGCCTTTCGATTTGGTTGATTCTGCAGCAGTTCAAAAACGTCCTCTTCAGCATCGGGCATCAGGTACCCTCACATGACGAGGGCGACCGCGATCTGCTTGTAATAATACTGATGCTACCTGTCCGGTCCTTTTGGCTCTGCGTCTTCTGTTCTCATTAACATTATCACATACGATCGGGATGCTTTCTTTGAGGGTATTGCTGGGGGTAAATAATGCGTTCCGCCTGCAAGTGATTGCCGCGACGTTCGCCCAAAATCAGTAACATATCAGTTTATTCGCTGGCCGCATACATTATTCGCGGAAAAGTGAAAACGAGGCAGGAATGATGCAAAATGACACTCACTGATCTGATTGTCAGAAATTGACTTCATTCGATTTTTTATTTATTCAATGTCAGATTGTAGGTATACGGTATACCTAGTCATTTGTTTTTCACCGATGATGCCGGATCCATTTTCTGGGTAATTTGATTGAAAATTTGCAAAATTCAAAATTGGCTGTAGCCGTTAATCAAAAGTTGTTGAGGATTATTTCACCAGAAAATGATGAAAGGGCTTTGTCCCCATGAAATAAATATTGCGATTTTAAATAAATCACAGAAATAAAGAAGTTGAGTTTTCAAATTCAAGCTCTTATATCTCGAAGAGTGGTCAAGGAGGAATTTTTTCACTATTTTTCTAGAGTTCCCTGGAAGGTCCGCTACAACGTACTGGAGAGTTTATGCGCCATTTCTGGGACACCCTGTAGAATAGGGCGTATTCTGTGTCATTTCCGGTCAAACTAAAGAGTCGCTAACTGCTGACTCAGTATTTCCATAGAGAGGGTTGGTCTGGACGTCTTTATTTTGTCTGGATTCTTTACATACTGCCTTTCAAAAAAAGTGCGACACTTTCGCTCTCCAAGAAAGCACCCTATGTGCGTACGATCGTCATAAACGTTAAAACAAGAGTGAAATTCGTCCCTGATGAAAACATCCTTCCATTATTCTTCAGCTCCACTGATTTGCTCATCGCACTATTCAAGTCTTTGGTATTTTGTTCTCTTCGGGTCAAAAGAGGACGACAGAAATTTGTATCAGAAGAAGAATTCGTCTAAAACTGGTATTCGCCGAGATCAGATATTCTAGGGCTAGGGCAGCTGCAGCAGTTCAGTTATGTCCAATTGTACATAGGTACCATTTTGTTCCTAACATCTTATAGCAGCCACTTGAAGACAAATATTTTCATAAACAGCAAAAACTGGTGGAGGACCAAACCTTTTTTGTCGGTCACAATTTGCCATCTTGGTCTGTAGGTTGATTTGGGTCTTTAGAGTTACAGCGGCCCTTTAATTCTAACAGATTTGTGAGGAATAGTGACAGGTAAGACCTACGATTTAATAAATTTTTATACAAGGCCCGAGAGATGTACGTCGACCGTGGACGTTATTCTCTTAGCGCCCGTGGTGCCTTCAACGTTTTACGCCATATTTCTCGGTTCGCACACACCAGGAAACATTTTTTGTTGCCGGATCATCAGCTTCGAAATCAGCTTGCATCTGAGATCTGAAACTATGGTTACGTGTCTTGCGGGCTTTGAAGCGGGCCTTATGAAAAAAATTGTTGTCAGGTAGGACGAGTATTTGTTGAATAACGTGTCTTGTATCAGAGTTGTCAGATTGTTGTGAGAAATTTTCCAAGTAAAAGTTTTCCAGTTTTTGTTCGTCAGGATATAGCACAACTTTTTTGTAATTTAACCGACTTTGTACTCGTACCTTTTAATTTCCGCAATTCCATTGGCCAAATTAGCCCAATTTGTGCTAGACACTGTTTCGTGTTTCGTGGACATTTTACAGCCGAGAGACGTGTAGGATACTAGGATACTAGGGGATATTTTAAATTGGAATGAGAATGCCTGTGGAAACTTCAATGGCTGATAAGCGACAAACCTCGCACATTATGGTGCATGCGCTGTTTATAAGAATAACTTTGTTCCGTTCACTTGGTGTTTTTGGGTAAGAATTTTGAAAAAACGTCACTTTTAAAGCCCGTTCTTATCACGGCTACGTTCCCTTTCTCCCCGCCCCATGAAACTTCATATAGTTTCTTGTTTGACTGCCTATAGCTTCCATTATTAATTCATTATCCAGCCCTCACGGCCCATCAAGGGCGACAGCTTCCTTTATTTGCCTCTTCCAAGAAGCTCGGTCCGTTGCTTGACTCCTCCACTTTGGTAAATTCAGTTTCCTTGCTATATCATCGACAGTATCTAACCTATCTCATCCTCAGGGCTCCCTTTATTCTCGCTCCCGCCACCTCCCTCCGCTTCAAAATAATATTTCTTTCAGTGCTCTTTTTTCTTCCTTTCTAATCAAGTGTTCCGCCCATCTCATTACTGTTCGTCTCATCACTGACAACACATCTTCGTTTCCATACCCATACGCTTTCCTAATTTCCTCGTTGTATCGAATTCTATAACTTCCGCGCGTTTCCTTCATTAATTGGGCTGTATATCCTCCTCGGCACTTTTCTCTCGAAGACTATTATTACTCAAGGTTAATAAGAGAGTTATTACAGGTGGAATAAGAGCAAGCAGTTTTAAAGCTGCTCTTTCTTGACATTTGAGCATGCGCAGATGTAGTGCGACGTAAAATTTCCCTTAATAAGGATAGTACCTGTTTTTATTCGGGCACTGTTTAGGTCGACATTGATTGTATATTTACTTATTTTGACAGCAGTTCTGGCAAAAACGTACGTATAAAGTCGTGCGTTATATCGAACCTGCTCATGTTATTTGGCGACAATAAAGTTATAAAAATAATTGTGAAATTACAGCATTTTTACTGAGAACAAAAATGTACATTTTCTGTTTTTTTTTTCGTCAGGAAAACACGCCAAAAAGCTCTGTTATATCTGTTGCTCTATGCTTACTGTTAATGATCACTGCCACATCCCCCTTCCCTCCCTTCTCACTATAGCAGCTTCTAATTGGCATTTTGAAATATTGTGAAATGACATTACAACAGCAACCGCGTATAATTTCGAACGAGAGAACTCTGAAAAATTTAGGGTGATGGGCATAAAGACATCGATATTTGACGATTGACGTGATGATGAAGGATAGTTTGAATAACATGTAAAATTTGAACGATGATGCCGACCCTATGTGATGTTGGTGGTCGGTAAAGAATCCTACCCTGTGTTGGAATACACTGGGATTCGACATTTCCGGTCAAGTGGAGAACAGCATTCACCAACGTCGGTGTTAGGCCTCGTTGCGGAAATAGAACGACGTTAAATAAACGAACAAAAAAGTAACGGGAGTTCGCGATTTGCAATAAGTTGTAATTTATTAAACAAAAGTAAGCAGTATCATAATAAGGCCTCCGTTGGTAATGCCGTGCAGTGAAATGGCCTTCTGCTATTACTTTCTGTTACTTCAGTTGAACTATTGCTACGATATTTCGCGTACGGGTTCGAATATAATTGAGACGATCGTTTCAAACACACACTGTTTATTTCTGCGTACTACAATGAATAACGCCAACAAATATCCACTTGGAATTATATCGCAGGTACTTCGCTTGTTTCGCCTTATTACCACTTCGCATTCCAATTCAATTCTACTACAAGCTGCCGGCTGATGCCTTATATAAGGCCTCCGAATAGTGTTCCCAAACTTTCTGTCTACTTCCAGCAAATTCCATGGTGGTCCGACCTATGCGGTTTCTAGACCATTCCTGAATAATCGTACACATTACCCGTATAATTCTGCCGGGTTCTGGAGCGGCGCCTCCGCCAAAATGGACAGATCTTGCTCGATCGAGCATTGGAGTCTCCTCATTAGGTTCCACGTAAACGCGCGCTCTGGAATGCACCAGAACATTCCACACTTCCACACTGCGATTTAATGGATGGAAGAATCCAGAAAGATCGAGTGTTTACCAATATGTACGGGATCGCCGCTCGTAGCACTATTTTATATGAATAAACAATTATAATTATTATAGTGAACAAAAGCACCTGACCCCTAATTCATTTTAAATGAACAATAGGGTCATGTTGTTCAATCAGTCTTGAAAAACTACTTAGGTAGGTAGGTAGGTACACGACTTTCAGCTCCAACTCCTCGAGCTTCTCTCGAATAACGTGATGTCCATCTCCTAATGCACGCAGCTGGCTGCGTGAAAGTTGACATTTACGAACTTGAGACAATGCACGAGACCACGGGACAAGCAATAAAAAGCGTGCCTTGCACCGTGCTGCGGTAACTTCATCGCCCCAGGAGTTTGTAGGGATAGTGTTCGGCCATTCGTTAGGCGTCATCAACATCACAACAAGATATAATATTGCATAAGATCTTAGATTCGCCTCTACATCCTGAAATGAAATTCCATCACTACGATACCTAAATAAATTATTGATAGCCTATACTTATATCTAGGATAGTCCAAATTTCAGTAGACAAACTTTGCAGGTCGATAGAGGATCAAAATAGAAGTGGAATCACTCAGTAAAAGTATGATAATAATAGTAATAGATAGTAATAGAGACTTCGTATGAAATGATAATAATAATAAAAACAAATGGTCTTTTATTTGAGAATAATTGAATTTATATACAAGAACAAAAACATAGGTAAAGTCTAGCTTGAGACGGATAGATAGCTTCTAGTCTGGATATAGTTATTATCTAAAATTCATATTAACATTATTGGCCAGGCGGTAGGTCATTCTGAATTGAAAAAAATCCGACTAAAGCTTTCATGGTGTCAAATTATCCGTAAGGTCAGTACTATACAATACAATACAATACAGCTTTATTGGTGATTTTGTACATGGAATATCTTTCACGGTACATTCACAGGTCATACTTCAACAAACAACAATTCAATAAAATACAATTAACTATACATTTGAAATTTATAACTCAAAAACTCTTCGTATGAATAGAAGAAATTTGATATTAAAATGTCCTTCATCTGGACTTTGAAGGATTCTGGTGATAGAGATTTCAATGCATCTGGCAATGCATTGTAAAATTTCAGAGCCAAATAATTTGTAGATTTCTGAGTTCTACTTAATCTCAGAAAATCTTGACGGAAGTTATGACGATTTCTAGTCTCATACCCATGCAGGTCACTGTGGCGTTCAAACTTTGAAATGTTGAGCCTGACGTAAATTAAGCACTCATAGATGAACATACAAGGAAAAGTCAAGATTCCGTGAATAGCGAACGAATCCCTGCTGCAGTCCTCCGTCCTCCCGATAACCCTTACCGTCCAAGACTCGAACAGTCCTTCTCTGGAGCCGAAAAATCCTACTCCAAGACGAAGCCCCTCCCCAGGCAAGCATGACATAAGACATAATGGAGTGGCACAGAGCAAAATATGCCACCCTCTGAGTGGACAGGGACACCCCCAGGCTCAACAGTCGCAGTAAGTAAATACTGCTATTTTTTGGAGGTTTGACTTTTTGTATAGTAATTGACATTTTTCATTTTTATTATACGATTGATAATTCAGCTTAACTCGCTGTTTTATTTTTTTGGCATAATTTCTTTTGTTGCACACACAAATCCTATGGAAAATATGGTTCGCATTATTTTCTAACATCATCAACTGCTCGTCAAAAGTTAGGCACAGACCAAAAATTTGCTCCAATTTCAAGCAAGGATTTTTTTGGGGGTAGATATCCAATTTGAAAAAAATTTATGATGCCTGGTAGAGCTTTTCTTCAGCTACAAGACGCTGTCTCGACTTACATCACCATCGACTTTGTCCACGATTTACAGGACGCAGATGCCAAAGGAAAGAGTGTCAAAAGTGTTAATTTTTGAAGTCGTAGAACTTTTTTCGGACAAATTTCGGATTTTTCTGCTCTTCAGTTTTAGAAAGCGGATATCAATATCTCGAAACTGTTTTTGACTTTTGATCGTATTTTGTTTCTTCAAAGAGTTCTTGATTTTTTTGTGGAATTTGGATTTTTTGATAGAGACTTCGCTAGAGCTTTGCTATTCCTTGAAAATTGATAGAAACGTACACAATTGCTGGATGAATTATACCATGAGAAAATTTGACCTCATGGGCGCCCCCAGAAGAGGTTATCGTCTGGACTTCTTCAGGGGAGATACCCAATGAAGCATGCTGCGACATCACATTGACACTTATTGACTCCAGCATGAATTAAAATGCAAGACTTGTAACCATACGTTGCATCAAAATTGCCATGGTTCCCACTTAGTCCCATCATAGGTGATTTTGTTACTGCCCAAATTACTGGAAATTTCCAAAAGTGATATCTCCTTCTTCTAGACGCCAGTAATGATTTTAATCAAAGCGTCCTTTCGGGAGGGGAAGGATTTGATTTAAAAATTGATGAAAAAATTCTAGTGAGTTGAGCATTAAGCGAGCATCCTGCATCTTGATTGAGAACTCTTACTGAGGCGTTTCAAGGCGTTATAGAACCTCATCCGTCAGAACATTTTGTTTCATAGGGAGAAGGTTGTTTTTCAACAGAAAAAACTGCGCTGGAAGATGATGGAAAATTCGGTAACACTATTCGGAGGTTTATAAAAGGCATCAGCCGTCAGCTCACGGGCAGTTATGAATTGGAATGCGAAATGGTAGCGAGCGGATTAAAAGCAAGTAGTAATCACAGCGATATCCGTAAGTAAATAATTGTTCGCGTGTATTTATTGTAGTACGCAGTAATAAGCAGCAGTGTGTGATTTAAAACGATCGTCTCAATTATATTCGAACCCGTACTCCCAAATATACCCACACTTCGCGTAAAATTCTGCCGTGCTCTAGAGCCGGCGCCGCCGCCATTTTGCCGCAATAATTGCAAGAACGGTGCCAATAATCTCTTTATATTTTGTTTTCAAAGTAAAAAGGAAGAAAGATAGAGTTCCTACTGATCAAAAATTGTAATCATAGCTTTGTACCATTGAAATAATCATTATTCGGTAGAGAAATTTCATCAGAATCGGTTGACGGCTTTGTGGCATTGCAATATTTTGGGAGGCAGTGTATTTATTTAAATCCTATTACTCAGGACTCGACACGTTATCACAACATTTTAATCGAGATTTTAATGAGTTGTTTCACTATGAATTTTTTGTCACGTCCTCGGTCACGTCAGCTTTAGTTGAAAATGAGAACAAAAAATGAATTAAAAATTAAAAGTTGAATAAATTTTGAGTTTTTTCTTCTAATTGTCAACGTGGTTGGATGATATGCAGTGTCGTCTTAGCCATGTGATTGTTTTCTGGACAGGTTTAACTTCTTTCTTCCTCTCTCACAATGCCGCCGATTTCTTAAATGTCAAGGGCAGTAGAATAGCCGCTGTGATGCATAGCACGATCCGTAAACATACCTACCACCCACCTTCATTTCTTCCCCGATTCATGAAAAAATAAGACAGATAGGTAGGTATCAGGTAGGTTTTCTGCTGAGTGTTTCATTCAAATCCGTTTCCTTAGTGAAAATACTAGCAGCCGATTTTTTTCAATGAAGCAGAGGTCAATAACTAACTATAGGTAAACAGTGGAAGGATTCGGCAGTGTAGTAGCGTGTCATGAGTAGAAATAGGCACACGCTACAAATAGTCTTTGGCAGAGGATTCGGGGAGGAGGAGAGAGGTTGATATTTCAAAAGTTATAAGTGTCCGGTAAAAAGTCCCGATTAATTAATTTTTCATATTGACCTGAGCATCAAAACCACAGAATAGATTTTTATTGAGTGAAAAGATTTCATATTTATGGTGCAATAATAATATCGCGCAAATGTGACCTGCTAGCAATGAATTTTCGAATCCATCATCTAATTTGGTTCCGTAGTCACTTACCTCTAACACCTCTAACACTTACCTGAAAAATGTTGGATTGACTAAGCCACAAAAGAATTTCAAACCACCCCACCCAAATTGAGTTTTAATGTTGGTCCAAGTGCAGAATAAGGTGCTCGTCAAAATGTTAGTGTATGGCGGCTTTGGAATAAATATTAGGGGAAACTCATCTTTTAGGGAATAATTCAGAAAACCTAGCTATCCTAGCTAAGAGCATTGAGGTAGATGTTAGGTACCTATAGGAACGAGCCTTTATTTAGCCTCTTTGAGATGGATATACATCAGAAGTCAATACCTGCATTGATTTTATGTTAAAATTAATTTTTTGCCTTACTGCGTTCGAACTCGTGCATGGTTAGGTCGATCTCAACACTCTCAAGAGCTGTATCGTCCAACAAAACAAGAAAGGCACAACAGGATGGCGTAGATACTAATACTAGATAAATCATTGGCCAGGTGGTTCCAAAAGCGGGCAACTAATTAAATTCAAATAAATCAGATGTATTACGCATACATATAAGCAACTAGTGGGGTCGATACAGTATTATACGCTGCATTTTTGAGTAATGCAATGTCTTTTGGTACACATGTTCTTAGCACCTGTTTGAACAATTTTGTCCATCGCCGCAAGCGAAATTTCAGTTGAGATCCTGTATACAGGGTGAAAAAGAACAACAATTGAAAAAAAATTACATTTTTTGAACGGACAAAGGTAGAGTATTGCAGGGCATGTCATATGATGCGCAATTTGATGGCTGTTGAGGTACATCAAACCATTTTGAAACATTATTAACCGTTTCGAGATATTCTGAAAAAACTGAGATCTGTCAAAAAAAAACATTATCTTCACTCGCTTCATTATATCACTTATTTTTGAAGATATCGGAATAAAATTGTGTATTGGCCTTATGAAAGACGTTATAAATGAATAACAGCTGCACTTATTTTCTAGGCCTACTATTTTCCCAAATAAGACAGTCAACTTTTTTGGAGGGGAGCCGCCATCTTGTTCTGTGAATATCAAGCTAGTGACCGAAAAAATGACTGATAGTCATTAGGCTAGTATCATGCCATTACTCTATCATGTGAAAGATCACCTTAGATGGACCATCATACCATTTTTGCTGAAAGAAACATGACGCACTGATTTTATCGAGTTCCTCAGAACTAAAGGACCTACTTCCAGCCATCGAGCCATTGCAAGTAATTAAACACCGCAATTATGACCCCTGATCATTGTCAGGTTGCTCACCAAGATTCATAGCCATAAGTGTAGCGGTTCGGTTTTAGCAGCTATCTAAATAAAATAGTGCCGATTTTTCATGAAAAAAAAAAAACAGAAATTCACGAGGTCTCTGGGTCATTTCTCAGGTCATTGGAAGAAGATCCTCCATGGAATATTGATAAATTTATGCTGAATTATTAGAAAAAAAGTGTATTCTTTAGTAAAAGTTTTAAAAAACTGGCACAGGATGTACTCATGTGATGTAGGACGAACATGAAAGACTATTTTGCAGTAGGTAGGAAGCGAACAAATTATGCGGTAGGGCAACACTAATAATAGAGTGAACCTTAGAAATTTCGCCTTTTAGTGGAAAAAACAGAAAATTACGAGGTCTCTGGGTCATTTCTTAGGTCATTGGAAACAGATCCTCCATGGAATCTTGATAAATTTATGCTAAATTATTAGAAAAAAGTGCATTCTATAGCAAAGGTTTGAAGAAACGGCTGAAAATTGTTCAAAGCGGTTTCTTTTGTATTGTTAAGCGTTAAATTATGGATCTTTTTGACGATTTTTATGCCTCCAGCCTATTTAGATGATGGGATGAAATTCTTCAATTTCTTATCACCCTGTGATGTCATCTGCATAGATCGCCATCATGCCAACATTCTCCAAAATTGAAGGAGAAATCTGAATAGGATATATTCCAAAATACATTGCGGCATCAAAATTTATAAGGTTCTCTCCATTATTAGTGTTGCCCTACCGCATAATTTGTTCGCTTCCTACCTACTGCAAGATAGTCTTTCATGATCTTCCTACATCACATGAGTACATCTTGTGCCAGTTTTTTGAAACCTATACTGAAGAATGCACTTTTTTCTACAATAATTAATTACAATACAATAATTCAGCATAAATTTATCAAAATTCCACGGAGAATCTTTTTCCAATGACCTAAGAAATAACCCAGTGACCTCGTGATTTTCTGTTTTTTTCATGAAAAATCGACACTTTTTTATTTAAATAGCGGCTAAAACCGAACCGCTGAACTTATGGCTATGAATCTTGGTAGACAACCTAAAGAATGATCAAGGGTCATAATCGCGGTGTTCAATTACTTGCAATGGCTCGATGGCTAGCAGTAGATCCTCTAGTTCTGAGGAATCCGATAAAATCCGTGCATCATCTTTGTTTCAGCAAAAATGGTATGATGCTCCATCCAAGGTGATCTTTCACATGATAGAGTAATGGCATGATACTAGCCTAATGACTATCAGTCATTTTTTCGGTCATGAGCTTGATATTCACAAAACAAAATGGCGGCTCCCCCCAAAAAAAGTTGACTGTCTCATTTAGGAAAATAGTAGGCCTAGAAAATAACTGCAGCTGTTATCCATTTATGACGTCTTTTATAAGGCAAATACCAAATTTCATCCCGATATCTTCAAAAATAAGCGATATAATGAAGATAATGTTTTTTTTTATAGATCTCAGTTTTCTTAGAATCAGCTTTCTCACCAGGATCAGAACTAAAATTTTGCTTGCGGCGGTGGACAGAATTATTCAGACAGGCTCTAAGAACATGTGTGCCAAAGGGCATTGCATTACTCAAAAATGCAGCGTACAGGACTTTTTCCGAACGTGCCGACTCCACTAAACGGAAATGGGTAGTTTCAATGTTGAAGTCAAGAGGGAAATCTTCTAATGAGAGTATGTTAAACTTTTAGGAAGCAATAGTATCTTCCGAGGTTTCTTCAACACCCTGTTCTGGTTCTTGTTCCTTCTGGTTCTCAGAGGATCAATCTCTCACATATGCTTCAAACAAAATTGAAATTATTCAAGCCAATCTGGTGGTTCCTTGTATTGGAAAAGAGTGAAATTTCAAAGTACAACCTAAATATTCCTTTGCGTAGTTCATTGTTTTAGTTTCTCTATTCTGATCCATCGGAGTTCGATTCGACGCAAAAAAGCTACACGTGTGCAAAGATAATGAATAATAAACCAAATTATTTTCTACTATTCTGCCTAATTCATGTCGATTTCCCCTGTTGCCGTCTGCGACGCCATTGCGATGTGCGATGGTCTGTTTCTATTTTCCAATTTCGTGTTATTGGAAATCACTTTTTTTTTAATGTTGATGATCGCTAATGAAACACCATCTCCGCATCGACGAATCCGAGTAGGGATCTCCTTCGGTTTTCCATCAAATTGCGTTTCGCCCAAATGTTGACGAATAACAATAAGTAACGAAATGAAACGTGACACCTCAAACTCTTGTATCCTGCGCACGTAGCACAACCGTCGTCCTGTTATACGCAGACTGCAGACGCATACATTAGGTAGGTACCTACTTACTCTGCGGAATGTGTCTTCGTCAACTCAATATTGTGTGCGAAAGCGATTAGAAACTTTGTTCATCTTCATGCATCATAAGTCATAACAAACCGCCATGGCATATGTATGTATAAACATAATGCAAACAAGGGGTTGAAAATTGATGAGTTTATGAGATCTCCGCAAATGAAGAGGGAAAACCTCTTTTAACAAGATGAATCTGAAGTTGACAGATGGTTGCCCCCATCATTCTCATCGAATTATATTTATCCCGATCTAGTAAGAAGTATGCTATTTAATAACTGCAAGACTACTACAGGCTAACAGGATTTTTTATGTAGGTGATTTGAAGTCTATTCACGGAATAACAGAGAATTTGGCGGACTTCTACGCAGTTACATCACCGTTACACATAGTCTCGCCAGGAATTCGTGAATACATATCCAAATTAATTGCACCCTTCATACTTTACAAAGAATCTCCACATTACAATAGGACAAATAGACGAACTCAGTATAATAGTTATTTTATTTTAACAATGTACGTTTCAGTCTTCAGTCAAATTGAGTCAGTTTTATTGCGTCGCTTCAATAATAATTAGCGTAATTGATTCTTGGGGTAATCCTCCTCCTTCCAGAGATACAACTGCTCAAATGCAGTTTTGGCCGCACTGTACACCGGACAGTAGTTGTAGATGAGCGATTCCATTTCCAACTGCGTACTGGGAAAGGTCTGGTTGTTTTTTCTGCATTCTTCCACGAAAAAGTTGCTCAGGTATTGAGAGAAGTCAATGGCCCGCTGAGAGTGCGGTATGAAGTTGGACTTGTTGAACTCGTAGGGGTTTCTCTCCGGGTGGAACTGCGTGCCGTAAAAAGGATATTTCGCATTTTCCAAAGTATTCACGAATTCGACGTTGTTCTTGTCCTTATTTTTAGAAGTAACCCGCCAGTGGTTCAATAATCCCTTTTCTTGCAGATCCGTCTCCAGCAAGCAGTATCGGTGATTATGGTACGTCAGATCGTCTCTCTTCAGATTCTCAATTAAAGTCGGGGGCACGTTTCTGAACATCTTGCTGCTTTCATAACCTGCAATAAACCAAACTGTTGGAGTTACTGAATCATGAAACGTGATAAGTAGCAGGAAATGAATCTTTTAATCAAAAATTGTCTTGGGACGCAATCCTTGAAAGCAGAAAGTATAAAGGCGAACGACCTCCGAATAAGGTGTGTTTATAAATAGCTTTCATCAGCAGCCGGGTGAATCCTTTCGTCTGCGTGTAATGCTTTTAATGCTTGATTACGCAGGAAATCTGAGCTGTTTAGTTAACAACATTATTTCGCTGATTTGAAAGGAATCGAATTGATGAGGCATGGTGTCTATTCTATTAGTAAATAAGTGCTAGTCACCAATATACCTAATCAGATTTATTTGGGAGCAATAACATTGTGTAGCGCTATAAATTAATCACAGAAACCAATGAAATAAACGATGCTCCCAATGCGTTAACCCCCGATGAAGATTCCTCCTTCAATTGATTCTTGGGATAATCCTCTTCTTTCCACAAATACAACTGCTCGTACGACGTATTTGCGATGCTGTACACAGGATCGTAATTATAAATTAGCGAGTTGATTTCCATATCGTCACTGGGAAATTCGTGTTTGTTTTGGCGGCTTTCGTCGACAAAAAAATTGATCAAATCTTGTGACAAAGCGACGGCTTCTTTGGAGTGCGGGATCGGCTTGCCTTTTTTGAATTCGTACGGCGTTCTTTCTGGATGGAACTGAGTGCCGTAGAAAGGATATTTGGTGTGTTCGAAAGACGTGACAAACTCGAGATTTTTTTTGTCCACGTTTTTAGAGGTGATTCTCCAATCGCTCAGGTTAGCTTCCAGGTCCGATTCGAGCAAGCAGTAGCGGTGGTTGTGGTATGTTAGGTTTTTGGTCTGAACATCTTGGATCAGTTCTGGCGGTAAAAGCGAGAACATCTTGCTCGTTTGGTAACCTGGAATTAAAGGTGGTGTGTTATTGGGTGATTACAAAGCCGCACCAAAGCCAAGATTAGGCAAAAAGCACTGATCGACTCTCAGATTTGCCGTTTGCCGTTTCGAAATACGGCGAACTCTGATCATGGGTGAAACTCGAGTCAAACGTCTTCCAGAGCTTATGTTTACTACTTGGCAGATGATTTTAATTATGAGAATATTATGCATAGGCTTCTAGATGCCGTTTCAGCCAATGAGATGTACGGTAACGGCCTGGAGCACGCTATTACCGTGACGATAAAAAGTAATTGAGTTTATCGCCGTTTTTACATGCTGCCTGACAGATGAATTGTCGATCCACTGAGTGATAATCTTTTGAAATAAAAACAAGCTGCGCAAACAGATATCAATTTTTTCAGTTAGTCAGTTTCAGTTTCATGTTCTGGCAGTCTGGCTAAAAGCTGCACCAAGATACTCGATAGTTTGAGACTCAACAACGCCACCGTTAACAAGGCACGGTTTTAAAAATTTTTGTACTCTGTTAAAAAAATTAATTCGTGTTATGAATCAAAAGTAGTAATCATATCACTACTTGTTATATAACCTACGACAATGCCGGTATTGCATTGCAAAATAAAGTTCCTGCAGAAACGTACAGGGCGCCCCAGAAAAAATCGAAAGTATACACACCCAAATGGTCCAGAGATCACTCCGAAATTTTGTTTTGGCTAAAATGACAATTCCCCAAGGGAACGTGGCCCGATTTTTGAAATTTTTGTGGTGCCTCATAGAATAATTTTTTGACTACAAGGCACCACTTTAGGTCACCCTATTGTTGACCTTATATATGATATACAGAGTGATAGTGCAAGCGGTACACCAGGATTATTATAAAAAAGTGGCATTTGATGATACAAGCAAGCCACTTTGCATATTTGTTGTCTAAACCCATTAGAAAAATTTGATCCGCAGTTCCTAGAAATTCATCCCTTAGGACCCGAGATTTGGGGAGGGGGAGGGAATACTATGAAAAATACCAAACTTTTTCATCCAAACCTGTTGAGGCGTGTTTGGTGTCAAAACTATATAACTCAGACCTCTTCGATACAATGACAATGTCAAAACTTTTGTGCGGTCACCGGAAGTCGAGTTAAGTCATTATCTTTGAAAATTAGAGCTGAAGGTCAAAATGACAAAGTAAGCGTCAATTACCCATATGTTGGGTATCGATTCTTAGGTTTTCGGGGTCGCTGAAAACGTATGAAATGAAACAAAAACAATTGGGTACACCGTTCGCCCATATGATCTACCTATGGGCCCAGAAGTCAGGCAAGCGAGAAAAATCCTACAAATTTTCAAGAATAGAAGTGAAATAATGAAGTGAAATAGCTTCAATCTGTACTTGATGATGATGCTGTACCAGCTGTTCTATGTGAAATTCATGATGTTCACCTGTGAGCTGTCAAAAATCTAAAATGGCGCCCATTTCAAACACTCGGGGGAATAATTTATCGTGATTTACTTTAGGGAGCTCCTACGTGTCACTAGCTGAGCACATGTTGTTTATCAGTGAACAACGACTAAGAAAGTTCCTTACACTATTGGTGGTATCTTGCATCGTTTAAAAGATATCCGCCGCGAAACTGTTTCGGAACCGTTTTTGAACAATAGATTGAGTACTTGATTAGGAGGAAAAACTTTGCATGTATAATTGAAATAACCGACCTAAAGATATTTGTTTTGTTTTATGTAGTCATGTTTTATGGTTTAGATTGCGTGATCTGTCATTCCTGGTAGATATATGGAGGGTCACAAATCCAAGATGTCCGCCGCTGTAGGGTTATTTAGAAAATTTCATGCTAACTTTGTCCAAAAGCGGAGGGGGGAGGGGGGCGGAAAAACTCAAACATGGAAGATCTACAAACGATAGATTTAATGCATTTTATCCAAAGCACAAAATATCTAGAATACAAAAGATCCAAAACGCAAAATATCTAAATTAGGTACCTACCTACAAAAGATCCAAAGTACAAAAATCGACAGTACATAAGAGCTAGAATTTGAAAGATCTATAGCACAAGCCGTACAATGTAGGAAACGTCAAAAATATAAATGGTTTTGAGTTTCCTCCCTTTTCTTCTAATCCACCAGATAAGCAAATTGCTTTTTTGACTTACCAGTGTTGAGGAGTTATCTTTTGACTCAAGTTGCCTCCTTTCCAAACCTACCAGAAGGAGTTGGTTTTTGACTCAAATTCCTTCTTTCCAGACCCACCAGATGAAAATTACTGATTGATCAGGTTTCCTTCATCTTTTGAGGCCCTCTAAATAATGTCTAGACTCTAGAGTCGTCGAATAAGTCTTGCTTAGTAAGTTTGAACAAAAAGACTAAACTCGAGTCAAAAAGCAGTGAGCAGCTCCTTATCTGGTGGACTTAACACAAACGGAGGAAACTCAAGTCAAAAGCATTTCCTGATCCAGTGGATCTGAAAAGAAGGAGGAAACTTGTGACCCTTTCTATGTTTGGTGGTTTGTATTTATATTGTGGAGTTTTTGTATATTAGACATACTAGATTTACATCTTAGGTACTGTAACCTTTTGCATTTTAGATATTTTATTAGACTTTTTGTAATTAAATATTTTTTCCGCCACTCTATTTCCTCCTGTTTTCTGCAACAGTGCAACATTATTGAATAAAACGGTAGCAGAGCGAGAGATTTTTTCATTCGTTTTTATCATGTAGGTGTCATTTTTCAATTTAAATTTCACGTACATCTACTTTAGGTAGGTAGTTGGTTATATCTCTCAAATTATTTAAAGAATAAAAATGTGAGGAACTCTTCAGAAATATATAAGTAATGTACAGGTCCGGTAGATATTTATTATTTATCCAAATCCAACAATAAAGTTGGTATGAAATTTTTAAACTTACAGAGGCAGACATCTTTGACTCATGACCCTCTATGCATAGACCAGGAATGACAAATCAGGCAAAATACATCATAAGACATGATTGCATGGAACAGACAAAATAAATTTAGGTCGGTTATTTCAATTTTACATGCAAAGGTTTTCCTCCTATTCAAGTATTCAATCTATTGTCTAAAAACGGTTCCGAAACAGTTTCGCGGCGGATATCTTTTGAACGATGTAAGATACCACCAATAGTGTAAGGAACTTTCTTAGTCGTTGTTCACTGATGAACAACATGTGCTCATCTAGTGACACGTAGGAGCTCCCTAAAGAAAATCACGATAAATTATTCCCCCGAGTGTTTGAAATGGGCGCCATTTTAGATTTTTGACAGCTCACAGGTGAACATCATGAATTTCACATAGAACAGCTGGTACAGCATCATCATCAAGTACAGATTGGAGCTATTTCACTTTATTATTTCACTTCTATTTTCGAAAATTTGTAGGATTTTTCTCGCTTGCCTGACTTCTGGGCCCATAGGTAGACCATATGGGCGAACGATGAACCCAATCGTTTTTGTTTAATTTCATACGTTTTCAGCGAACCCGAAAACCTAAGAATCGATACCCAACATATGGGTGATTGAGGCTTACTTTGTAATTTTGACCTTCAGCTCTAATTTCCAAAGATGACGACTTAACTCGACTTCTGGTGACCGCACGAGAGTTTTGACGTTGTCATTGTATCGAGGAGGTTTGAGTTATATCGTTTTGACACTAAACACGCCTCAGCAGGTTTGGATGAAAAAGTTCGGTATTTTTTTATAGTATTCCCTCCCCCTCCCCAAATCTCGGGTCCTAAGGGATGAATTTTTAGGAACTGCGGGTCAAATTTTTTTAATGGGTTTAGACAACAAATATGCAAAGTAGCTTGCTTGTATCATCAAATGCCACTTTTTTTTGCGTACCGCTAGCACTATGACAATGGGAGGGACGCAAAAATGACCTGACTTCAGCAAAGTCCTGTTTTGAAAAAACAAGTCGCAGAATTCCCTAGGCAACATTTTTGGAAAGCGTAAATCAATATCCCGAAACGGTTTTGAACTTCAGATCATATCTTGTTTTCTCAAAGAGTTACTGATTTTTTTTGTGATTTATGGACCGACATGACATAAACAAGCATTTATGATGGAAAAAATTGGTTACTATAGCAATCGCAATGCAACGGAAACTTGTCACTGGTTCATTCTGAACCATTCCGGGCTATTCAACATGTGATGCAATGTCGCAGCATGCTTGATTTGTCATAGTTCCGAAAGAGGTGCAGGTCCTTACTACTTCTAAAGACCTATGGGATCAAATTGTTTCATGATACATTTGATAAGCTATTTTGTATACGTTCCTGTCCCAGTTCAAGGGTTAGCATGACCGCTGGCACAGTCTGCACCAAAAACTCCAAGAATCACAAAAAAATCAATAACTCATGGAAAAAATAAAATATGATCAAAAGTCCCAAACCATTTCGAGATATTGGTGTACGCTTTCCAAAAATGTTGCCTAGAAAATTCTCCGACTTGTTTTCTCAAAACGGGACCTTGGTCACCTTGCTGAAGTCAGGTCATTTTTGCGCTCGTTTCATTGTCACCCTGTATATCGTACAGAGGGTCAACAATCGGGTGACCGAACGTGTTGTCGTACCTCAAATCGGTCTATGTTTTCTTGAGAAACTGTCATTTTAATCGAAATAAAATTTCGGGGTGATTCCTAGACTATTTGGGTGCGTATATTTCAAACTCAGACTCCTTTGTTGATGTTACGAGTCCCTATGCAATTTTTTTCTCCAAAATCTAGCTCCATTACGCAGAAATGAGATCTCGAAGTTTGACTTTTTCTCATGTTTTTGCCAGTAACTCATGAACGGCTCCATGCACTATAGGCTTCAATTTGAAAGAGTGATGTTTTAACCTAATATCTACCCGGAGGGTAAACCACCTTGGGAATCTGGTGTACACTTCCATGGAAATCATTTGGAAATCGGTGCACAAAAATTCCATCAGTGGTTTACCCCTCGTATCTACCTAAAATTCTACCAGCGGTTCTAAAGTTGAGGGACAGAAGTGATGAAAAAGTCGAATTTCCGGAGAAAAAAAATATTTGGAGCCTACCAGTACTTTTAACATCATCTAAGAACTCTGGTTAAAATACTTCCGATTATTTTTAGGACAACTTTTATATGTAAGTTAGGTGATTTATGTTATGAATTATGTGATGATGGTAGTACCACAAGTAAGTGATCTTGGTAAGTACCTGCTGCAGTGCCTTTCCTTTCGACGTTTGAGTCGAAATTCACCTACTCGCTATTGGGAGCCCCAAGTAGCGCCCTCAAAAGCATTATGCACTGTAATAAAAATAATAAGGAACTCTTATTTCAACTGTTGATTAATTTAAATCATTAGTCACAACAACCCATTAGGAGTTTTCAGCTTGCTTCTCCATGCCTATTCAATTTATTCATATTGAAGGAGGAAATTTTACCTACCGATTTTTTTAACCTGCTGAAAAACCTGATTATACCAGGAATCTTGAAGAAGTTTCAGCGACTTGTTTACTCGAATCACACTTTCCTTCCTATTTTTTTCCAGGTCGCAGCCGGGCACACGAATTTCGCCAAGGGCGCGGAACTTTTTTTGATCGGCAGTTTGGGAGCGACGGTTGAAATTTCCCGACGAAATAAGGCTGCGTCACCGTAATGTTGGTCGCGGAGACCTCCCGACAGGCCGTCAACACCAGATTTACTAGTAAACAAAATCAAAGCGTAATAACAATAATGACGGCCCTCGCCAAATTATACCCAATTCATCCCCTATTGTGGCTGCGATATACTCGACGTACGAGTAAAATAAAAATTTGCATAGTACCCGCGCGTAACTTTCCGTCCGGGGTCGACTCAATACAGGAAGAGATCCCTTCATCATACCTTCTACAAAGTTGATGTTCATGGCGACGTTAGACGCCGAGCAGTCCTTCCTGATGTTGTCTTCTTGATCTCCGATGGCTGCGTAAGCCAGAACTTGCATCCCAAGACAGATGCCCCAGAGAGGGTAATGAACCCCATCATCGTTGGCTTTGATGGCTAATTCGTAAAGTTGCTTTGCGGCCTCGGCATAACCCTTGCTTTCATTGAAGTAGGTGCCCCCTCCGGGAAATAAAATTCTGATTAATTATGTATAGCATAGCCATGATCAAGGATTCGGGGATCGTGTGAGCTCAGCCCTTACCCGTTGGTGTAGTTCACCACTCTTTTGTAGTAATCGTTGTCCTGGCCGATCCTGAAAATGGAACACATCATGTCGATATGAATATGAAACTTGGAAAAAAACGGGCCTAGACGAGAAGACGCACAAACTGCTTTCGTTGGAAACTTACCATATCGGCAAAACACGTGCTCCACTGCCCTCCAGAAGTTTTACGTACGAAGCCGCTGCAAAACTGTGGGCGTCTGGATACGCATCTCTCACCAGGTAGGCTTCTTGCGCCAACAGCCCCACGACAGGGGTGTCTGAAGCATTCACACGAGCTATTAATGCTAGCGAAGTGAAAAACCCCACGGTCAACCACATGACTGAGAGGCAGTTTATCACTAAATGAGTATAGTCCAACCACAACACCATACTTTTATCTGAGTAATTTGTTGATGAACTATACAATGATAATACTAAGTAGGTGAGTACAGTACACACATCAAATTAATCTAGGGGATAAGCAAATTCAGACGATTTCTTGATTTCTGAAATCATCATAACTTTTGATTGCCATCGGCGATTTTATATCGGTTTCCATTGATCAATAGCCCAATATTCTATTTTCAAGCTTTACTAACGTCAAACAGAAAAATGTGATGAGTATGAAGTTTTTACAGGGTGATCTACGGAACATTGTAAAATTGGCAAAATTTCAATACTAGCGCGATTTCCCAAATTTTTCTTTCCCAATACTGCAGTTATGAAGATTGCAGCTTCAGCTTCAGCACAGCTTTCGAATTTTGAAAATTAAGAATAAAATGGCGAAGATTTCTAATGATAATTTTGTCCTTTATATATTTTCTGAACTTCCAAAAACGTGATCCGATGAAACTTGGAACACACTCATGTTAGGTTTGAGTAATTGAAATTTCAGTCAAATGTCACTTTCGGTCACCTTCGAGCCACCATATTGAACTTTTATATAAATGTATCCGATTTGAATGAAACCCACTTTCACAGGATTTCAATATGGCGGTCTGAAGATGATCAGAAGTGAATTTGATTTCAAAATCTCACTCACCCAATCAATCCGCCTTTGACGCAAGACTTTGGGGTTCGATTCCCCACAGCATAGGTCTGGGTGTTCTGTTTGGGAAAAGTGGATTTTTCTGTATTCCGATATATTGAATAAATGGCAGTGAAATTCCTATAATCGCGATAGGATTTCAAAGGAAAAAAACAATCGAAAGTTATGATGATTTTAGGATCATCTGAATTTGCTTGTCCTCTAGATTGTTTTGATGTGTGTAGTTCACATTACTATCTCTTCCATTGAAATTAAGAAGGAGTACCTAGGTAATCAGAGAACATGCAAAAACGTTAAGTTCAACAACACGAAGCCAGAGTGCTTATGAAAAATCACAAGTGCAGATACCTAATGTGATAAATAATAATAATGTGCAAAAAATATTAGGATTTTCCTCTTGAAACTAGCTGTGTCGGGTGTACATACAGGATAATGTGGTCTGCAGTGGCGCAGCCAAGGGGGGGGCTAGGGGGCTGTAGCCCCCCCCCCAGACAGACCGAAGCAATGAAAAATTTTGAACAAAATAAAAAAATTATTGTGTTCGACTGTTTTCTCTTTATCGTTTAGAAAATGGATCATTAGTCTCTCTGTGTAAGAGTTGCACTACGATTGGATTGCGCGTTTTTTTTTTCAGTTGGTGCGGATAGAGAAACTCTTCCGGTTTAAGGACGGAGTTGAATTGGTAAGATAAGCGTTGCGGAATCAATCCCTGTGAGTTTATTTCTTAACAGAATCTCACCATTCAGGTTTCTTCCGAAATCTACAAGGATGCACTTTGGTTTGAGCTCATTGGCATTTCCAAAATCCAAAAATCAATTATTCATCCAAAAATCAAAAAAACAAATTTCGATTTTGGAAATGCCAATGCCAAACCAAACTGCATCCTTGTAGCTTTCAAGAAAGACCTAAATGGTAAGATTCTGTCAAGGAATGAACTCACAGGGATTATTGATTCCACAACGCTTATTTTACCAATATAACTCCGTCCTTAAGCAAGTATACTCACTTACCTATCAGGCTTATTTTGTAACTTCTCGTTCACTA
Source organism: Anaspis maculata (assembly GCA_949128115.1). Classification (NCBI taxonomy): domain Eukaryota; kingdom Metazoa; phylum Arthropoda; class Insecta; order Coleoptera; family Scraptiidae; genus Anaspis; species Anaspis maculata. The sequence goes on from OX421963.1 coordinate 70,483,868, forward strand.
ACGACTCGTTAGCCAACGATTATCGTTCAGACTGCCAACTAACGACTCGTTAGCGAACGATCATCGTTCAGACTGCCACTATCGATAGATCTAACAAGAGCACGAAAAACCGTATCTCGTGAACAGCTGCGTTCGGCCGTATCGTTTGTATGTGCCGAACGATCGTGTATGACGTTTCTACGTGCGCGCAGCGCAGCTGTCAGTTTGCAAGTGTCATGACTACCATTTATTACTGTCATTTTTCCCGCAAACCTGGGGAATACTGAATTTAATACCTACTTCAAATCAAGGTAGGTAACATTGGTACCACAATAATTATACTCGAAAATAGGATGACCAAGGCCCTTTTTCCAGGAGGAGGGGGGGCTCGCCTTTGGCGGAGCTCGCTTCGTTCGCGTTCGTTAGCCCCCCCCCCATGGCTAAATCCTGGCTGCGCCACTGGTGGTCTGTACATACGAGTGAAAAGCAATAGGTACAACATTAGATTAGAAGGATAAAGAGTATTGCAGTCACATTTTTGACTGATTTTTTGATTTGATTGATTCTTGCAATATCAAGTTACACAACTAAAACTATCTTAAAAAAGTTATCAGTCAAAAAAAATCACGAAACTTTCGGACCATACGTTATGAAAAATAGTTTGTTTTCAAAAACCAACTATGATTGAAAATGTTGTGGATCGCACTCTACAGGGTCATTCAAAAAAATATCCACCCCCATTTTTGTTAAGATCCGTTGAAGCTAGCGAGTTGCGGTAAAGACCGTTGGATTCAGCTGGGTTTTCTGATCGAATCTGATATGTCAATGAAACTACTTCACCAAAAATTTGGGTGAGGGGGCACCTCAAAATGTTGGGCAATTTTTTAAGCACTGCACAATATTGAGAGGTATGTCATTGAAAAGCCTTTGAAAAGTTTCAATGGACAAGTGCAAAAAGTTTCCGAAAATTCCCAGCGGTTTTCATTTTATGACAGAAAACAAAAACCTGGAAAAACACGTTTTTATGTATAGTAGGTTCACCTGTACCGTGATTCTAGTCGGCTGTGAGATTTTGTTTTCAAGTTTCCAAATCTGAAATATAGAAAATCCCCAAAGCTTTGCGGTTGGCTGCTCTGGGTTCATTTAGTCCTTGATTTAGCGTTCGTCGTTCGGACCACTTTTGGAACGTATTTTTTACGCAATCCTCTGCAGATAGACGGAATATTTTTGCAGGACGTGATGTCTGACGCTTTTTTCCATTATATTGGAAAATGTTGTAATTTTTTGACCTGTTTTTAATTTTCGCCAATGAACAAATGAATCAAAGCAGCTTTGACATTCGACAGGTGTCAAAAATATTTCTAACCTCTTGAAGCCGGTTCAACTTCAGGTTGATTCAAACTAAAAAAGTACTAGGCCTGCGTCCAAAAAAGGGGTCCCATGGAATCATCAATTCTTTCACCTCTTACAGTCAAAAAGACACGACGAATCATGAAGCACTGGGAACAGGCAAGACAAGGAACATCTCAGCAAGCCTGCAGTTGCAGCAGGATTTACGTATATTAAACCGAATTTCAAAAAACCTAGCCGCTCAAAGTTGCGTATTGGACCGAATGTCATGTGAGTACCTTTAGTTTGTAATTTGCTTCCGTTTTGGAGCTTGGCGGAGCGAGTTTTTGTCGGCCTTGAATGCCCGTCGTCGAGATGACATACATTGAAGGCGGCCCCATAGGGTTCCGGTGTCTAAATGACGGTAATACAGCTCTGCGCCCCTCTAGTCGCCTTTCCACTTATGACAAGGTCAGTTTTCCAAGATTTTAATATCAATTTGATAAGAAATATAACTCTACTTCCAGAGAAGTCAGTTTCACACCAGATTAAAAGGCGGCAAGTCTACAATGCTAAAGTAGAAAATTTGCCCAGTCAACTAGAGTCACAGTACAAGTGAACCTACTTATACCGGGTGATCATTTGAAAACTATCCACCTGCAATAATTCCCGATTCCTAGTCAATATTTCTTTGAGCAAAAACAGGTCGATTTTTATATCGAAGGGGACATCTAAAACATAGTACATTGGAAAATTTCTATCTTCAGCCCCCTCGCCCCCACCTATCCCAAAAATAAAATTTCAAATTACACTACCTACCTTGCGATACATCAAATTGAAGGAAAATGAATTCTTTTTGAAAAAAATATTTCTAAAAATTTTAACTTTACTCCCTTCTCCCTAAAAATTCTCTTGAGTGTCCCTTTTAATATTCTGGACCCCTCAATTCTCTTCAGTTTAATCAGCATCATCCTGAATAGCATCAAAGAAGATAATTTTCGGTGGAAAAAGTACCACCCAAATTGACCCCATCGCTCCCCCCCACCTCAACTTCAAAATTTAACAAAATACTTCCCACTTTGTGATACATCAAATTAAAGGAAATTGAATTCTCTTTCTTAAAACAATTTTTTTGGAATTTTCAACCCCTTCCCCATTTAATTGGACATTTGGAGTATTTTAGTGGAAAAACGGGGGGTTTCAAAATTTCGAAAAAATTGTGTTCAGGGAGAGAATTCAATTCCCTTCAATTTGATGTATCACAAAGTAGGTACTGTCATTTTAGATTTTTAAGGTGAGGAGGGGGGAGCAAAGGGGTGAATTTAGGAAGCACTTTTTCCATAGAGAATATTCTCTTTTGATGCTGTGCAGGATGACGTTGACTGCATTAAAGAGAATTGAGAGGTCAAGAATATTTGATTGGACAATCAGAGAATTTAGAGGGAAGAGAGGTGGGGTTAAAAATTTTAGAAATATTTTTTTAGAAAGAGAATTTGATACTGTTGAATTTAATGTATCGCAAAGTAGGTAGTGTCATTTGAAATTTCAAAGTTGGGGTAGGTGGGCGAGGGGGCTAAAGATAGAAATTTGGTAAAGTATGTTTAAGATGTCCCCCTCGATATAAAAATCGACCTGTTTTTGCTCGAAGACATTCCCACTAGGAATCGGGAGTTATTGCAGGTGGATAGTTTTCAAATGATCACCCGGTATAAAATGAGAATAAATGAGAATTTTCTCAAACTTTAAACTGCATTCAATAGAACTCATCTAAGCGACCTCATCTAGCTTATCGAGATCAGACTCAAATGATGGAGCTCTAAATGAATCCCTTATTAGAGAAAATATCTTGATTCGTCAATCTTTGCCTCAAATTCTAACTTCCCACCGGAAGAAACGTCTCATAATAAAATTTCCATTTATTCCTTGCTACTCGTCGGGAAGGTTTTGGGGTGACACGACAAAAACCAATTTTTTTTCAACCCGGCCGGTAGCGCGGGAGACTCCGTCTTTGAAAGCAATTTCAAGGATCGCGGGTTCGAATCCGGCTCAGGCCAGGTGAATATTTTCATGTGCTCTCTGGTGCCTTAGCGTGTACTACTGTGCAGTTACGTCAAGGAAAAAAGGGTGAAACGAGAAGAACACCGAAAAAAGGGTGCTGCAATAACTTCGCTATTGATGCGTCCATTAAATGGTGGGTGGTGTGAAAATCACCCGACGCCGCGCTTGGAGTACTAAGGTGGCGCTGAGAAGGGACTGCCAGTGACTTCACGAATACCCGCCCACCGTCAAAGAAAAAATATATATTTTTTTTGAAATGACAAAAAAGTTGGCTTGACATTGATTCTATTTCGTGACAGTTGTACCTACATATAGGTAGTTAGAAGATGATAAAGGCTCGGTCCTTGAAATGTTTTTCTATTTAATCAATATCCAGCTGTTCCGGCTTATTTCTAGAACTAGGCCATCTTTAGTACTAGGATTTTTTACAAGATCAGGTTTGAACAGTGCACCTCATCAGTGCCGGATTTAGGAATGTGGAGGTCCTGGGGCGACAGTAGTTTGTGGAGGCCTCAAGTTGAGTCTCAAGATTTTTTGAGGAATAATACTCGGAATAATAATATGAAATAAGATGTTTTTCGATTTATGAAGGCCCCAAATTTGTGGTAACATGTGGGGGCCCCGGGACGGTCGTCCCTGTCGCCCGTGCTCAAATCCGGCACTGCAACTCATGATGTTTGAGGAGGACTGAAGTCTTCATCATCTGCTGAAAAAATTGATGTACAAAATTCCGTGTTCTCGGACTGAATATGTATCCCTCAACTTCCAGTTTCACTAACCTTGCTCAATCAAATTGGCCAGTCAAATTGATTTTCAGCAATATCACAAGACACACTCAAGAAATAACTTGAACAACAGTTTAACGTAAGCATCTATAACTGCCATTGACAAATGAAAAAATACAGTTCAGTAAGTAGGTTGATAGGTAGATACTCACACCATCTTGTTCTTTTTTTCTTGACCACAACACTCTTTATGTTTGACACATTCCAAACACGAAAAATTTTGAAAAATGAATTCACAAAAGTGGTGTATGAAGTATGAACTTGCAGAATTTGGTTACAGACGAGTTACATTTTAATGTCAAAACGTCACGGTAATTCGATCCATGGCAACAGTAGCTAACATTTTTCAAGTGTAAGTGGTCTTACCCCCTAGGAAGATCTTTCATCATGAATAACAAAAGTACAGTATGTTCATTAAAAAATTCAATAATGGGAGGCCGTGGACCGATGATAACCTGGCCGTTTTCGGATCGAATGGCCTGCCGTGACAGCCTCCCTTTATTGGAGTTTTAAATGAACATACGGTATTTAACACGTGCAATCGTACGAAAAATTACTCTTTTTGAGTTTGTTGTCGTTATTTTTTTTTGGGTTGATAAAGTGCAGTTCTTATTTTATTGTAGCACTTAACAACAGTTTCAAAATGACATCCAGAGACTGTCGTACAACTAGGTATAGACGACACACTGTGCATCACGCGCCAACGATTCGATGGTCTCGGGATCGGGTCCTGTATCTTACCAACTTCTTTTTTTCCTTCAAAAAGCTAACTTTAACGTCCTAGAGGTATGTTAAGAACCATTTTAGGACGGTGAAATTTTTCATTTTTTGACTTCATTTTTGATGGGTAATCATTTATCAAAGTTTGGTTTAGAACAATCAGTACCAAAATTAACACCCTGCATGACAACACAACAGCTAATCGTCAATCGCAATAGAAACGGTCAAGTTATCCTGAATACTGTGTTGCTTTCTATCACAACTTTGACCCGAAACAACTGGAAGTATGGTAGCCCGATTGCACGTCATTGGCAGCCCCTAAACGCGAACCAGATGTTGAATAAGTACATTAGAGCATGATCAAGCTTATTATATTTTTGTACCTACACTTTTTTAGAAGCATCTAGAAATATTTTATATTGAAAAATGTTCAAGTTCACAAGAAGTTTGCTACTAGTCGGCTCAGAAGTACCTACTGTTGTTAACTCGCGGGAGATCGCGACGCCCGAATAAGACACACACCTGCACAACTGGCGGAGGAACCGTCTATCTCGAGAGCTTGCCGGAATACTCGCAAGCCGAATGGAGTTATATACTAAAAAAAAAATCTGATTGAAATGGAAACTACATTGAAAAATAATTGACCCGTGTTTTTTATTCAGTCAAAAAGTGTATCGTTTGGGCGCAATAAATAAATAACATCAACTAGTTCTGACGTCACAGCGAGTCACCGCCTATACTGCCTGTGTAAATGACGTCAGAAATAGACAGAATATCGGAATTTCGTTTATTTATTGCGGCCAAGCGATACGATTTTTGGCTGAATAAAAAAATACGGGTCAGTTATTTTTCAATATAGTTTCCGATTCCATCGAAAAAAAACTTTTTTTTCCAAAAGTATAATACTTTATTGAGTTTTCTAGATCTCTCGCGAATAGACTAGCAACCGATGCTGGCTAGTGCCGAGGCCTCGAGGCCTTTCGGAAAAAGCTGGGATATTCTCGAGTACAAGACGCGAATACTTATAAAAGCGTCATGGCTGTGGATCTGAGATCAGAGTTGAAAAGGACCGAGTTAAATTGGTAAAATAAAGCGTTGCGAAATCAAGTGCTTACAGGCTTATTCATTGACAGAAATTTATCATTCAGGTCTCTTTGGAAAGCTACAAGGATGTACTTTGGTTTGAACTCATTGGCATTTCCAAAATCCAAAAATTATTATTTCAAATGTCAAAATTTTCAAATTTTTTCTTCATAAACGCTGCTAATTTTTAGTAGTGACCAACTTGTCATGCATACGACTTTCAATTATGAAGTACCTAACACAAATTCATAACAATAGCATCGAATACCACTAATTCTGTGTCTCAAGCTTCCTATGTATAATCATCTTATCACGATGTATATTTCGGAAGGTACAGAAAACCTATTGACATTTAAATAAGATTTTAAGTAACTATCTAGGTAGGCACTTGAGGTATGGAGTATTGGTTGTTCACTTTTTTGCCGAAACGCCAAGGTACAGCTTTTGTGAAATTTCACCACTTATACACTTATCATAGTTAGGTACTATTTATTTGATTTGATCACATTTCACATTTATACAGGATGTCTCAAAAGTATCGCATTCCGAGTCCAGAGCGATAAATAGAATCTACTCAAGTCAAGAACACGATAGGATTTTCAAAAAAATTTGTGACGTTTATTTTTGGAGATATGGAGGATCAAAAGGTGGGACTTCGCCCCTCTCTATTTTTGTAAGTTTGAGTGATTTTGGGAAACTGTTTGTACTAGACTAATCAGTAAAAATTATCAACCACTCGGTGTGCACTGAGCTTCGATTTAATATACAGGGTGACTCATAATTTCAAAAATTTATTTTCCTCCAAAAACGCTACCAAAAATTTTTCTATGGGAACAAGAAGAGTCTTATCTTGTTCCAAATCATTTAGAAAACCGATGGAATAATTTAGACACGATTGTAGAAAACTGGATTTTTGTGATTTATGAATCATCCTGTATCTCAAACAGGAATTCAATGCACACAGGGGCGGACTGGCCAAGGCCGCTAGGCCGCAATCCCGGCCTAGATTTTTGGCGAAGGGCCCCCAAAACTTCGGTGGATTGGGGGCCCCCGCAGACCAAAAGTAATTGGGTAAAAAAATACAAAAAAGCACACGAAAACAAAATGGGCCCCGAGGACCCCTTCCTGTTATTTTTTCTTAAATAAAGGGCAGTGATATTAACTATAGCGCAATAGATACTCAGATGTAGTTCAGCAGTAAGAATTTACAGTTTGTGACAATGAATATGGTTACAGTAGGTAGTTGCGCTTTCAAGTTGCTGAGTTCCTAGAAGATGTTTAATTTTTTTTTATCAGGCCACCAGATAGGTAGGTTCTACCAGGTAGTTACCTACAAATACTTCTACCAATAATAGTAATTTCAATTAAAATTCAAAAAAAAGTTTTAGTCTGTGACCACCCTCCACGTCACAGGGGGGCCCCCAAATCACACCAGCGGCCCAACTTTTAGGACCCCAGTCCGCCCCTGAATGCACACCCAGTGGTTGATAATTTTGGCCGTTTAGTAAATCGTGAATAGTTCCCAAAAATCACTTTGAATAATGAAAACAGAGGGGGGCGAAGTCCCACCCTCTGACACCCCATATCTCCAAAAATAAAGGGCCAAATTTTTTTGAGTATTTTTCTCGTGTTTTTGAGTAGATTCCATTTATCGCTCTGCTGGACTCGAAATGCGATACTTCTGAGACACCCTGTATAAAACAATCCCAATCATATACATATACCTGAAATGGGCTTTTACTAGCCCCCCTCCCCCCTATCACTAATAGAAGGAAACGTATTTTGATCATGCAGAAGAAAAATAGATTTCGATGAATATGTTCATTTTGAGGTCCTCTAAGACGATTAAGACTATTTCCAGAATGATGTCTGGCTGTGTGCCTTGTGGGTGTGTCTGTAATATTTCACGATAACTACCAAGTCGTTGATTCGATCGACTTGAAATTTGATATGCTGATATTTATCTTTGGAATGAGCCCGTTAGTTTTTAGCTGTCATCTGTCAAACAGAAGTGCCACTATGAAAAAATGTCAGGGGCTATATCTCACGGAACTTGACTAGCAGTATGTCATTTGAAAGCCTTCGAAAACTGTATTCAGAACAGTTGGAAGTATTGCCCTATCTGTCATCTGTCAAATAACAAAAAATGTCAAAGTTCAAAACTTTACCATTGATTTATTCAAAATCTATCCGACCACTTGGAACCAAATTTGGCAGGGAGGAGCACAACAAGAGAGTTAAATTACGTCTGCAGTTGCAGTTTTCCATCATTTTCCAGTCTGGCGTAATGAGTTTTCGGAATTTCTCCCAGGCGTTGCCATTCGAGGGGGCTCTTTATCCGTGTTTTGACCAGGACGACTCGTTTTTGATGCAGGACTCCACTCAAAAATTCATTCCTGCTCGGGGTACATTTTTTCTTTTTGGAAAATTCCAACTGATATCGAAAGTAGATTGGATTGAGCGTCGTGCAGACCCATTCTCAAAATCGACGCGGTTTTGGTTTTCCGACGGTAATTTTTTCAAAATGAAATTTTCTCATTTCGGGAGTTTGGAAAAATTGCAATGCAAACTTCGACATGCGGTGAGCCAACGAACCTGTAGTATACTGGACTGCTATTTCTCCAGACTCCCCCAACAAATTATTACCCCTCCTCTGGAAATTGCCATCTTATTACACACCATCAGTAGTATACACAAAACGTTTGGTAACGGTCTCGAGAGTGGCTTTCAATATTCAACGGAGCAGTTTCATGTATCGATGACTGTGACTAATATATTATGATAATATCATAATATTATAATATAAAATATTAATATTATTTTCAGCTTTTGTTGCCGATCTATGAAGATTTGCAAAATTTTACCGTTTTTACATATAGAACGTTTGAAGTTCACTGGAATAGTTTTCGCTCGGTGACAGTTCGTGCCTGGCTGTCAGTGCCGCGATGTTTTGGTATACTCTGGTCCTGATCTCTGATTTTGATTTCTGCTCCGCTGTCTGATTTCTACATAATTCGAGTGGGCTGTGTTTCTGGTCGCCATCGGCCGATCGCGGCCTGAATCGCAGCCCACTAGAATCATGTAGGATGTAGGAATCAGACAGCCTTTACCCATATCTATCCCGTTCACTTTTTATTTTCAGTGGAATGACTTTTTGGAGCAAAAATAAAGCGACAAGCTGGAGTGCTGAGAGGATACGGTTGATCGCCGCTGATAGTTTTGCTTCAAAACTTTGCAGGTGGCATCAGCCGTAGCCGTAGCCCCCCAGCTTGTCACTTAATTTTTTATTCATAAAGTCATTCTACTGCGAATAAAAAGTGAACTGGATATACCTAGGTATACTCGTAGAATCATCAGACCGTTGCCGTGGCAGGTGCCAACAGTTGAAAACAAAATACAACGTCAACATAATCTCATGGCAGCTATGCTGTCAGCTATTCTGTCCAGCTATGCTACAGGTCCGTGGGTGAGCCCCACGAAATATTCATTTTAGGTGCAGAAAATTGAAGAAAAGATTGAATTGATTTTTGGGAGAAAAATTTTCGAAGTCAGACTCACACGAGTTTCGAGTTTTCCTCCCTGGAAAAACTGCAAATTCTCCAACGTTTTATCCCGTGGGCAGATCTCACCTTTTTCTTTTGAAGATTCTTCTCATTCACTGATTCTTGAACATTTTTCAACAATTGTTTTTCAATTTGCTGGGAATTTTCCTGTTGTAAATGTAAAACAGACCTGGATTATCGAGACCGGACTAGATGATGGAGCTCAAAGTGAAGCCTTAATTGACGATTTTTACAATAAAACGATATAAAGGAGGATCAATCATTCTCTCTAATTCCAACTTCTCACCCGAAGGGACGTTTCGAACAAAAATTTCTATAGGTTCCTGGATACTAGTCGGGAAAGTTTTGAAGTGACTCAACCGATTATTGATTGGGGAAGAAATAAATTTAGGTTTCGAAACTTTACACTCCCTCTGTAGAGTCAATTGTTGTAATTTGTTCAATTTATTCCAATGGCGAAAGTGGAAAAAATATCTTCCTAGCCTTTCCAGGTTCAATCAGAATATCATCAAACAACACTTGTATTCGGTTCACTGAGAGAAAAGTTTCATTTATAGGTAATAAATACTTGTTTCGTACCAATTCAATAACAAATACTGTAACAAAGTATATGTCACCATATGTCGTTTACATCAAATAATTATTTTAAAATCACTTATTCATTATAACCAAGGGGCTTATTATGCCAGTTGTTCATAAGAGTTCATAAGATTCAATAAATATATTATTCTGTATCAAATATCAGTCAAACTTTCCCACAAAATGATTTATTACATCCAAATTGCACATTTTGTTTGTGATTGAGCCGGTTTCATCACTATTAACAAATACATATTGGCGGACAATCACCTGTTCTTAACCAACAATATACCTGTGTTCACTTCACTCTGGCACCATTTATTCCCCAATAATAACTGTGCATTATTCATAAACAATCGCTAAGTCACCCTCAATGAATTTAATCACTAGAGTATCTTAAGATATTATTATTTATTATTGCCAATGTAATGCGTTGGTGGGGTGAGAGATTTCCACCCGGCGCCATTATTCGTGCATGGTGTCATTTGTGTCGTATCATCCCATGTCATTCATTGTCCAGTATTTCGTTGACGAAAAGCAAATTTATTTATACAGGGTGACTCAAAAATGTCGGACCATCTTGAAAGTGCGTAATGTAGAGGTGTAGTAGAGTGCTGAAAAGTTGTTGAAAAGATTCCAATGTCTTCCAGTTTTAAAGTTGTGGAGGAACAAAAGTTGGTTCTTCGATCGCTTCTACCGGGTGTTTATAAACGTCTGTGATCGCATCGCCTTTGGAATCCCCTCTCGATCACTACAATTGCGCCTGTTACTACGTTTTTCGGCCTGACCCAAGCCTGCCACGATCACAGTCTCTTATAAACACCCCGTATTTCCGTTGTTTCAAAAGATTTTGGTGAACTGTTTATGGAAAAACAATGAGTGCCAGAAATCAACCTCTAAATCTGTGATGAATTTCTCTTTTGTATAAAGGGTGAATCATGTGCCTGCAAACAATCCCATATCCTATGTAGAGCACAATAAAACACAATCCAATTTTATAAAATTCTTTGCTTCTGGTTTCTTATGAAAACTGAATTTTTGTAGTTTATGACTCAACCTGTATAGAAAACAGGATAGTTTATGACTCAACCTGTATAGAAAACAGAAATTCAATACAGATTCAGAGGTTGATTTTTCGAATCCATTATTTCACTATATGTAATGGAGTCTTTGCTAAAATCTTTTGAAACAACGAAAATAGAAGAAATCGGAAAATCAAATTTTGTACCTCCATAACTTCAAAATTAAAAAGCCTAGAATCTTTAAAACAACTTCCCATTACTGTACTATACCTGCATATCATGCACCTTCAAGGTGGTCCGACACTTTGAATCACCCTGTATTTATTAAACGAATTATTAGCTATTGATAATGGATTTAATATGTTTTATGATGATTTGGCAGAATCATCTATAGCCAGCAATAATGCATAAAATTACCTATAAAAACTAATTTAGATCATATTATTCATAGCTAATATTCTATCGTTACCACTCAATAATCGAATTGCTTATTATTATTCACGTTTCTCATTGATAAAACATTATCAAACTGATGTTTTGTAATTATAACCAAATATTAAATAACAGGAAACAAGGTATTTCAACGCTATCAAAACAATCCGCTTGGTGGATGCAAATAAATATTTATTAAGCCGTATTTAAATAAGGCATTTGTTAACAATAAACGAGTCTGTGTTTTCCATAATAAATATTCGAAATCTTTTCTCTCAGTGTTTGAAGCAGTAAAATCAAGAAAGAAAAAACAGAAATTGACATTTGAAATTGTTTATATTGGGATGGTATCCTTTGTCGGATGGCAACTTATAATATTATAAGAAACATATTTATGCATATATTTGAATACATTTTCTTCAGGTATACCAGGTGTCCCAAAATTAGACCGCAATATTTGACCAGCTTATTCTACGTTAGAAAATAGGGAGAAAAGTTAACCATAAACATGGACTGAATAATGCTCTCTAAGAAGGCTAAAGTCCGTTGAAGGGGGAAACCTGATGATATTTTTTTTTGCAAATAGCTCCAAAACTTGCCAATATAAGATGACGGAATTATGTTTGACCGCTGCATGTTACAAGACTTGGAGGTAATGCTGTGAAATTTGTGAAAAAGATTTCCAGTATTCCCACATTCCATCAGAGACGTCCAACAAGGGGGATGAATTTAGCCCAATTTTTTGTTCGTGACTTTTTTTAATTCCGATTAAAAATTCAGAGAATAAGAGGTTTTCTTGAAAAAAAAGTCATCTTGTACTATTTCGATTCGACGCACCGTTTACGAGATAAAATCACTTCAGAGAAAATTTTACCTGAGATTCTCCTAAAATTTCTCAATCCCGAGTACAGAAATCAGAGCAATAACACCAGCTGTATTTTGTTGGACCATAAACAGGAAGAAACTTTCTAATAAAAGTGGGTTGAAAATGCTCCTTGGGGACCTAGAGCTCCTTGGAAAGGTAACTTGCCGAGATAAAATGAATCGCGCTAATATCACGTCATAGAGGTCTCATCAAACCATGTAACTTTGCTCTTCCCTACATACAGGGTGTTTCAGGGATGATAGCAAAAAATTCAACTGTGGGTAGATCTCGTCAAAATATGACGAAAATCTTAATACCATTTTGCAAAGTTCGGCCTAATGACGAAGATACAGCCTTACAAAGTTCACTTTTTTCGGATTTGTAACTCAGGAACTTTTCGACAAATTCAGCTTTAATTCAGCAAAAACTGGTTTGTCATAATTATCTATCAACCTGCCAAATTTGGGAAGAATCCAACTAGTAGTGTAGGAGTTATGAGGGTCAATAATTTAGAAGCATCCGAAGAAAAGTTGACTTGAGGTGACCCCTCATAACTTATTCTACGCCACTGATTGGACTCTCTCCAAATTTGGCAGGTTAATGGATGATTATGACAAACCAGCTTATGCTGAATTGAAGCTAAATTTGTCGAAACGTTCCTGAGTTAAAAAATTTTGAAATCCGAAAAAAGTGAACTTTGGAAGGCTGTATCTTCGTTATTAGGCCGAACTTTGTAAAATGGTATATAGGTTTTCGTCATATTTTGACGAGATCTACTCACAGTTAAATTTTTTGCTATCATCCCTGAAACACCTTGTATACTCCTCTGTTTTGAACGGTAAGGCCGCTATGGAATAATTACACTAGGATGGACTACCCTCTATAACAACTAGAGTGTGAACCTTGCCAAAATTTGCTGCTTCAATATCTAATGATTAAAAACCGACTAGATTCAAGTAGGTATATGATCCCTGTTAAGCTGCTGATGGTAGGCTGAAGTAGGTAAGTGGGTACACTAATACACTTTTGCCAAAATGCCCATAATTCCTGTGACAACATCAATGTCACTAATGCTGTCATTGGCGCTGTTCTTTAATTTTTTTTAAGTCAAGTCACAGCAAAGGCAAAAAGTCAAAATGACAGTTTCATGGCATTCTTCAGTTTTTCAATTGAATTCAAATGATGCTGTGCTGACTACTAAACCTATTATAATTAAGGACCAATAATCTAGCGCAAGAGCATTCAATTTTGAACATGCTGTGCCTACAAATACCTATGTGCATTATTTTCAAAATTGAAAAAGCAGTAGTAGGTAGGTAGGTAAGTGGGTCTGTTAGTAATGTTTAATTTTTGATGACAAAACACATAAATTAATATTGTGCTGAAACAAATAAAAGCAAAAATCAAAGTTTGTGAGTTAGTGAGCAGGTATGAGTATTTACATAAAACACAACCAGTACCTAAGTGAAAATACGTTTTGCTTACCTACACCCATAATAATTTTATGCGTTCCCACTACTTCTGCATCCTTAGAATTTCACGGTATGGATATTAGGTAATTTAACGACCCATAAATTCTACAGGTTTGTTTTTATTTTGTTCCTTTTATCAGTTTGCCAATTTTAGGTTGATATACAGGTGTTCTAAAATTTTCGCCAAATACTGGAAAAACTAATTCCTTGTCTTATTCCAAGGCTAAAGTTCATGTGAACTCAATACACGTTCTCGAAAAATCATTGATTGTCTTACTTTAACCATGAGTCATGACGTTACTGTATGATCGCAGCTGGAAATACTGTGTGAACGCGCATTGGGAACGTGTAGGTATTTGTGTCTCGATTTGTGCTTAAAATGGATTTTGATAAAATTCTCGCATAGATCTTACCCACGATACAGACATTTTGACAGTGGATAAGACGATCCATACCTAGGTAGGTACCCTTTTACGCAATTTTACTGTACGAAACGGGAATTTTTGCAATTTGCGTTATTTGCGGATTTTGATGTGCCTTTTCTGAATTTCCACTTTTCCAATTGATTTCCCTGCAGTGCGCGCCACCATTAAAAAAAAATACGCGTAAGAAGACGTTTTTGACAATATCCAAATTTCATTCCATGTGGGATTGGAATGTTTATGTGCAAATCAAAGCACATTTAATCCAGCACAATTTGACATGTGAACCATCTCTGTGCGACTCGCGGTTCTTGATCTACAGCTTCTGAAAATATCAATTTTTGGTGTCTTAAAAAAATTGAAAATCACCTCTTCGGGTTGTGCCAGGTCCACCAATATTCATGATTTGTGATAATTACGACTCGCTATTGGTGGTTAACGTGGTTATCACATGGTGATGATCCAGTGGTGAAATAAACGCGGTAATTTTTCAACACCGAAAATTGATACTTCCGGAAGCTCCAGCTCAAGCTCAAGAGCCCCGAGTCACACACAGGTGGTTCAGGTGTCGAATTGTGAAGGATTGAATGTGATTTTGAATGTGCCTATGTAAGCATTACAATCTCGCAAGAACTACAATTTAGATGTCAAAAACTTCTTTTCAGACGTCATTTTTCCAATATGGTGACGCGCGCTGCAAAGATATAAATCAGATAAACGCATGAAAATTTGCAAATAAGGCAACATAGAAAAAACAAAAACATTCAAAAATCTTTTTAAAATTATTTGGGTTCATTAAAATTATTAAACTGGGAAAACACCCTGTATTTCATTACTACAATCAATCGATGCACATTGTTATCCTATTATTATTGTTATCATGACACTTCTAAAATTTTTACTGAGGAAAAAATGAAAAATTCACAATGGCATCTCAAAAATCTTTTTTTTTATTGATGGATTCATTTCAGAAATCAGATATGTCTCGGATATTTTATTAGTCACTCTATGTCATTCCATGTCATTTGAAAGTAAAACAGAATATTCTGGATCTGGACATACAGGTGTCCCAGAATAAAGTAGCCAATGGCCCATGGGAGATAGCCCAGAAGAAACTAAGAAATCTCTGCATTGTTTTTTTTGCGAAAGCTCAATATTAACTGAGATACAGCTCCTCAAGATTTGACTTTTTTATTATTGGTCTATGTTATTGGTTTTTCATGAATAATAATTCATTGACGGGTCAAAGTATTTTGCTGAAATTTGCCATTGAATTGATATGTACTTGCAGGTAGAATTCCATTGAAATCCAACCAGTATCAGTAGTGAAAAAAAAATTAGAAGACCTTTAATTTCTTCCGAGCTATCTCCCATAGGCGTTTGGCTACTTTATTTTGGGATACCCTGTAGTGGAACTCTGAAATAAATCCATTATTCTCAAAAATATATTTTTTGAGACGCCACTATAAATTTTCAAATTTTCTAGAAGTGTCATACATTTTTGTAATCAGAATAACAATGTGCATCGATTGTGGTGATGAAATACAGGGTGTTTAAAAAATATGCGAAAAATTGCGACCCCCCTGGATATGGCACGAGATGGGGAAATTATACTTGACATAATTATTCAGACACTGCGGAAAAAATTGTTCCAGGAAAGTTTTTTCTTTTTTGATTTATCATGAAAGGAAATTTTTTATTGGAGGGTATCCGTCTCGCGTGTACACCCTGTGTGCCTGTACCTATCTGGAACTTTCGGGAGGTGTTTTGAAAAATACCTACGGATTATTCTCAAATTCATAATCATGTAGAAGTAAATGGAATTCCGAGTGAAATTCTGCAATAACTACCTGCATTCAAGAGTTGAAAAAGAATGTTTGCAAATGTATGTTCCAATCCAAGGAGTCACCCCGGCGCACAGTGGTCCAGAATTCAGAAAATCTGGCCAAAAATCTGAAACTCATCTAACTTGTTCAGAACAAAATCGTAAATACAGAAAAAATCATCAAAAAAATCTCATTGGAAAATGGGGTAATTTTGAGGGGGCTAAATTCAAAATAAATTCAAAAAATTCCGAAACTCATGGAACTAGTTCATAATAAAGTCGTGATCACAGAAAAAAAATTAAAAAAATTCTTATTGCAAAATGGGGTTGATTTTGGAGGGGTTAAAGTGAAAATAAATTCGAAAAAATCTGAAACTCGTGACACTGGTCCACAATAAAGTCGTGATAACAGAAAAAATTATTAAAAAAATCTCATTGCAAAATGGGGTTGATTTTGCGGGGGTTCAAATCGAAATAAATTAGAAAAATTCTGAAACTTTTGAAGCTAGTCCATAAGAAGGTCGTGATTGCAATAATAATAATTGAAAAAATCTTATTAGAAAATTGGGTTGATTTTAGGGGGTTGAAATCGAAATAAATGAGAAAATTGTGATACTC
This sequence comes from Anaspis maculata, assembly GCA_949128115.1. Lineage (NCBI taxonomy): Eukaryota > Metazoa > Arthropoda > Insecta > Coleoptera > Scraptiidae > Anaspis > Anaspis maculata. Next base: position 70,500,620 of record OX421963.1, read on the forward strand.
ATGGAGCTGATCCGTGATCACAGATGAAATAATCGTAATTAGCATTTATCTCCAAAGTGAAAGAAGAGTTGTAGAGAAAGAAAAACTACTATCAATGCAATAATAGGCAAGCTGCGGCATTATAGTAGGTATTCTTATTCAAAACTGGGTTGATTTGAGGGGGATAAAATCTAAATGAATTAGAAAAATTCTGAGACTCTAGGGACTGATCCATGATTATAAGGTCATTATCACAGGCAATTTCAATTGAAAACACCGCATCGCAGGATGAGGTGTTGAGGGGTTTCAATTAATTAGAAATAAATTGGAAAAACTCTGAAACTTATGAACCTAGTCCATAGTAAGGTCACGATTCCAGGAAAAATTAATGAAAGAGTCTCATTGAAAAATTAGGTTAATTTCAAGAGGGTTGAAATCGAAATAAATCAGAAAGTTCTGATCTTTATGGACCTGGTCCATAATAAAGAGAAATAATTATAATTAATCACTATTATAAATAGAGAAACATGTAATGTGAGTATACGATTAACAGCACTGACTCGTATACCTACTCACTCATGCCGTCTGCAATAATGTTCAAAAGGGTAGGACGGCAGTTTTCCAATCCATGATAGCACCCTCGACAAGATCATTTGTGATATTACCGGTTATCCCTTTTTCGCAGCTCCGATGAATAAAAATTAGGAAAGAGTGACCAATGTCATCACGGTAGATTTGATGATTGACTAAACTCTATGGAAGGTCAGGGAGTCCAGAAAATGTTAAAAAAGGTAACCCTAGAGTCCGTACATGATATGATGAGCGACTGTCCAGTTTTTTTTTTTTTTGCAAAATTCGGCCTCATAAAGGACTGAGGAGACACAGTCCTTCAAAATTTCAATTTAATCTTGGTTTTTCTACTGATAAATTATAAACGCGTTGCCAAATTGCACTTTGGGTTGACAGAACAATGTTTTGAGTGGATATCTAAGGAAATTAGCTAAATTGCAACAGATTTAAACAAGTAATTCACAATTTAAGGGACTGAAGGGTCACGAAAAAAGGTCGAATCTCAAAAATCCAGAGATAGGTAGTGATAAAAAGATATGCCGTCACCATGTTCATTTCACAAAACGTAACGTTTTCTCTCTCGATAAGTACCTAACTATTTTTTTTATCTTACTCTAAAATGCACTGATGCACGGCACGCACCACATCGGAAAAAAAAGATTATTTGCCAATGGAGCACTTTCGAGCAAAAACTGTTCATACTACTTCATTCATGGAATGTTGTAGTATCTCTTAGGGTATAAATCTCAGTGGGGTTGTGTGGCGACTTTCTTGTATTTCTCAAGGAACTTTCCAAAAACTCGAAAAATCAACTTTGTGAATAATAATAATATTGAATATTTCCAAATTTGTTTTTAGACTGACCATATATGTCAAACTGAAGTACTTCCTTTGAAGATCATTTTGTGATAGTTGCAAAGCCGCAGTGTAATTATTAAGCTAGCACTCATTCTTTAAGCTTTGCGAGCAAAACAGGGTAACTTTGACTCCGAAAAAATTAGTAACTCTGAGGGGTCAGAACAGGTGAGTTCCTGGAACAAAGTAACTCATATTCCAGAAAAGACTACCTACACTATTTCTTTACGTGCCCGCAAAATATGAGAGTCATGCAAAATGCTTGTAAAATTTGATTTTTGGCCGCATTTATTGAATTTCGGACCACTGTGCGGCGGTAGCTCGGTGGGTTCCGTCTCTGGCTTCAAACCCAGAGGTCTGGAGCTCAAATCCCGCTAGAGCAGGTGACTTTTCTCTATATGCGCTCTCTAGTAGTTTGGCGTGTACTAACCGAGCGGTCACGTTAAGGGAAAAAGAATAAAACGGAGAAAGTCACCGCAAGGGCGCTAATGAGCTAGTAACTCAATGCGCCCCTAAAAAAAATCCAAGGAGTTGAAGGAGTTGGAAAAAATTGTTATACCTAGGCAGATAACGAAATTTCCAAAAATAGGTGAAAGACCAAACATTTCTTCACGTTTTTTTTGTACTTCTAAAGCATTTATTCCTGCTGTCCTGGATTTTTTTTTAGGCCAGTTAATAAGAACAATGTAACTGTAGGTATAAGTACCTATACTAACTTTACTACTACCTATAGAGGGAGGACCGAGGGTAGGACTCTTCTGAAATTTTGATGTACGTAGGTTCATTCATAGGTTGACATAGGTTCATTTTCATCGGCTCAATAAATACTTAATAAAGTTACCTGTGTAGGGTACCTACAAGTTGGATAGGTACCCTACATCTAGCACCTAGCTAACTAATTAGGTAGGTAGGTACCTACTAAGTTACCTGTGTAGGGTACCTACCTAGCTAACTTATTAGGTATTTATTGGGCCGATGAAAATGAACCTACGTCAACCTATGAATGAACCTACACCTACATCAAAATTTCAGAAGAGTCCTACCCTCAGTCCTATAGGAAAGGATGGAGGCAATAGCAGCAGTAATAATGATATATAGGAATGATCGGGATCAACATAACTACCTAATTAGTGATTAACTATAAGAATCACGTGTCTGGGCCAAATCGAAGATACCTGCCTACGTTTAATTTATGAATAGCATACCTATACCTACAGGGTGATTCAAAAGTGTCGGACCATCTTGAAAGGTGCGTAATATGGAGGTGTAGTAGAAAGCTGGAAAGTTGTTGAAAAAATTCTGTCTTCTAATTTTGAAGTTATAGAGGGACAAAAGTTGGTCCTTCGAGTGCTTCTATTTTCGTTGTTTCAAAAGATTTTAGTAGACTGCTGTTTATGGAAAAATAATGAGTACCTACCTACAGAAAATCAACCTCTGAATCTGTATTGAATTTCTGTTTACTGCACAGGGCGAATCATAAACTACAAAACTTAGTTTTCCTAAAAGACCAGAAGCAAAAGAATTCTATCAAAATGAATTGTGTTTTATAGTTTTATTGCGTTCTATACATAGGTTATATGGAACCAATAATGTGGCTGTTGGCAGGCACTTTTATAAAAAATAATTCTCAGGATTCATAACTCACCCTGTATACAAAACAGAAATTCATTACAGATTCAGAGGTTGATTTTTTCTACTCATTGTTTTTCCATATAAACAGTTCACTAAAACCTTTTAAAACAGCGAAAAAAGAAAAGATCGAAGGACCAACTGTTGTCCCTCCATATAGCTTCAAAATTAGAAGACACAGAAATTTTTCAACAACTTTCGAGCACACTTTACTACCCTTCCATATTACGCACCTTCAAAGTGGTCCGACACTTTCGAATCACCCTGTATCTATATGATGAAATCAATAATGTGGCGTTAAACAGGATTCAATAAATCAATGGTAGGTATAGGTACTGGATATTCAAAAGATACATCAGGCGTAGGGCGTAGGTAGAGGCGCCACTGAGTTATACATCTACATCATGGTTATACCCTATCTTCTATCTACCTCATGATGGCCTCTAGGTACCTACAGAGGTTCGACATTTTATCGTTGATTAGGTAGAGGTAGGTACCTACCTACCGAAGCGCACTTGGGTAGGTCTATATTTAATAGCATTCTCTGTTTGAAATGGGAATTGATATCGCGAAACTAGATATTTTCTAAAATATGCACAATAATGAAAATATTGTTACCATTCTCATCTTGCTGAAAGCAGCGTCGCGACGTCATGCGTCAAAGGTTACGTAACTAAAGAATTGCCCATGCGGCGCAGTAGCACCAACAGTCAACACCTGTAATTTTGCTTTGATCACGGGTTCAACCATTTTTTACTTTGTCATCGTCACTTTTTTCTCTTCGTTTAAATTTCTTTGCTTATAATAATAATGAATTTGAGCAGGAATCTATGTGCCTAACCTACCTCCTATACCTACCTCTAACTCAATTAAAAAGAAATGAAACATAATAATAATAATAATTTATTCAGGTTAGGTGATTACTTGAGAAATATTCCCAAAGACAAATGTTTCAAATTGTCTGTAAATATATTATAAGTAAATCTGCCTGAATAATGAAATAATAACAATCTTTGCAGTTTTTAAATTATTTTAGGGACTTTGAAATTTCAGTAATTGAGTTTGTCGCCCTGTTAAGTCACTAGAAGTGAAAGAACAAATGTCAAATTAATGTCTGCGTGAAAAACGTGATAAAGTGAGGTTATGTTATTGAAGCAAAATGTTGCGTTATAAACTCTTGCGGTTTTCTTTTACGAAAATAACCAGTGCATATTCAGCAAGCCAAAATGTGCGAAACATACCTAGCATCAACTTGGCAAAATGTATGTCGACGAAAATTTCCAATGAAGAACCCATTTCTTTGGTCGAAAAGTTTGCACCTCCGAGCTCCGAACAAGACAGTTCTACACCTCGGAATTCGGAGCAAGACGTTAACCCAGACCAAAAGAGCACTTCCGAGCACGAGTTTGTGGTAAAGCTGAAGAATGACCCGGACGTTTTCGGCAGTCCTGCCCCACCGGAAGTTTACGATGAAGGTGATTTACAAGAGGAAAAGCACTTGGAAGACCAGCCGTTAGCGTCACAGAAGTTACGTACCAAGCAGTATGCTGACATGATCAAAACTTACATCAATCAAAGGAGACTGAAGGAAGCTATAGACGTTTTAGAAGTGAGAATGCTCAAAGACGACCGAGTGAAGCCCGAGAGTTTCATCTACAACTTGATTTTGGGTGCTTGCGGACGCGTGGGATATACCAAAAAAGCATTCTCTTTGTACAACAACATGAAAAAACGCGGATTGGATCCCACCGGCGGAACATACACAGCTTTATTCAATGCTTGCTCAAACAGTCCTTGGCCTGAAGATGGGCTAACTAGAGCAACACATTTACGTAACATAATGATTGAAAAAATGGTCCAAGCGAATGAGACTACTTACAACGCAATGCTCAAAGCTTTTGGACGTTGTGGCGATCTACCTACAGCTTTCAGCATAGTAGATGAGATGATTTCGAAGAAATTTAGATTGAAAGACGACACTCTGAATTTCTTACTCCAAGCTTGTATCAACGATAAGGAAGCTGGCTTCCGACACGCTCTGTTGGTTTGGAGAAAACTGGTTCAGTTCAGAATCAAGCCGAGCATCTTCACGTTTAATTTGATGATCAGATCGATAAGGGACTGCGGCATGGGTGATGTGAAAACCGTCCAAGATGTTCTAGGCCAAATTTTACATGATCCCAAATACATCAAGGCCAAAGACACTAAACTTATTCAACAAAGTGTGGAGAACAGTTCTCAGCTGGTAGCAATCCCTCTGGATGATGCTCTGATACCTAGCCAAAAAAATGCTGCTGAATCAACGCCAAACTTGATGGCAGTGGTGCCTCATTTGGGTAACATAATCTCAGTGGCTGAAGTGAAGACTGCCCCGGACAGGCTATTGCTAGTGGGAGGTTTGAGGGGTTTCATAAAAAATATGGAGGAGAATAATATCAAGCCTAGCGTGAAAACGTTTACTCAACTGTTGGATTGCATCCCTGGCAATTTGGAATCGGAGAAGGAACTGCTTCGGATCAGAAAAAAATTCGATACTGAGCTAGATGTCGACTTCTTCAACATGTTGATTAAAAAGCGGAGCATGCGTTGCGACTACGAAAATGCTAGGGTAATATAGTTATTTATGCTGGTCCACCCTTTTGTAGTTTTTCATAACTGTATGTAATCGACTAGCTTTTTTTTCATGACATGTTGAGTGCGCCTTGAAAACGAATACTTCAAAGGCTTTTGTTTTTAGTATCGTCATTCCGAATCCATTTTTTACTAGTTTTTCACGGCACGCTTAAATGTTTTGTGAGAAAATCCCTCGGAAAATCCACTCCAGTTTTCATTACAAATCCATTTTTTTTTTGGCTTCACTAATTTTGAAGCCTGGTTGGGTAACTGGTGGGTAGCTGCGCGCGAAGAGAGCGGACACAGCGTAGTGTACTTGCCCAAGGGGCTCCATTATCTGTACACGCACATGAACGACATGTAGGTAGTGGCATAAATCCATAGTGCGGCTCGGTGCGTCCGACACCTCGACACCCCGATGGGTAAAAAAAAAGAGGTTACGATTATATACAGGTGTTTCAAAAATAAGTGCCATCCTTTCCACCCCAGATTCAGATTTTCAAAATATGAAGATTGTGCTATTTTTCATTTTTTAAAAGTGCCCCTGAAAAAAGTTACAGGCCTTCAAAGTTCAATTTTTTAATTCGTTTCTCATTGATAACTTTTATACGACTGGACCGATTTTGCTGAAATTTCAACCAAAGTGTGCTGAAATACGTCTCTATTGAACAATGATGGCGTATTTGAACAAAACTTCCCAGTGGCGTAGATAGTAGGGGTAGTTCCCTTCCCCCTCACATTTTCTACGCCCCTTAGGATTTTCTTAAACTAATTACATTTTTAGATTCCTTGTTCAATTTGCAAAAGTTACTCTTGCAAAATTTTGATTAGGGGCTTCATTTTTGAGATATTTGGGTTTGAAACTTTGAAAAACATCTCGGAATCGCCACTTTCCAGGGCCCAAATTGTTTTTTCCTCAAAAACTTCATGTATCACAGCAAAAATGGTGGTTTATCAACTTGAAACACCTAAAAAACTTATTTCAGTTGAGAAATCATGAGTTTTCTTGAATTTCAATTTTCAATTTTCTAAAAAAAATTGGGCCCTGGAAAGTGGCGATTCCGAGATGTTTCTCAAAGATTCAAACCCAAATATCTCAAGAATGAAGCATCTAATCAAAATTTTGCAAGAGTAACTTTCTTTTGAAAATTGAACAAGGAATCTAGAAATGTAGTCAGTTTTCAAGTCAGAAAATCTCAAGGGGCGTAGAAAGTGGGGGAAAAAAGGGGGGCTACCCCCCCACTATCTACGCCACTGGGCATTTTTGTTCAAATACGCCATCATTGTTCAATAGAGACGTATTTCAGGACACCTTGGTTGAAATTTGGACAAAATCGGCCCAGCCGTATTGAAGTTATGAATAAAAAACGAATTAAAAAATTGAACTTCGAAGGCCTGAAACTTTTTTCAGAGGCACTTTTGAAAAATAAAAAATAGCACAATCTTCATATCTTGAAAATCTGAATCTAGGGTAGAAAAGATGGCACTTATTTTTGAAACACCCTTTATACAGTGTGGTCCAGGTTATAGTAGCAATAATTCAATAATTCACCATTCGATGGTCCATCAAAAACCAGGTCGACAGGCATAATTTAATTTTTTTATAAAACGCTTCTTAACAGAGATACAGTACAGCCTTCAGTTTTTCAAATCATCTTTTTGCAATAACTCTCAAGTCATCAAAGCGATTTTGACCAAATTTGGTACAAATACTTATGGCATAAATACCCTTCACTTGACGCAGATAACTTTTGTCAAAATTGTCCAGTGGCGTAGATACGGAGGAGTTGTTTTACTTCTCACACCCTATTCTGTACGCCACTGAATATTTTTTTCAAATTCCTTGTTCGATTTAGAAAAAAAAATTACTCCTGTGAAATTTTGATTAGGGGCTTGATTTTCGAGATATTTGGGTTTTAAACTTTGGAAAATATCTCTAAATCGCCACTTTCCAGAGCCCAAATTGTTTTTCTCTGAAATGGCCTCGTTCCTTAGTCGAAAATGACAATGAATCAACTTAAACGACCTAGAAAACTTATTCCAGCCGAAGAATCATGAGTTTTCTTGGATTTTAATTTTTGGGCCCTTGAAAGTCGCGATTTCGAGACGTTTTACAAAGTTTAAAACCCAAATATCTTGGAAATCAAGCCTCTAATCAAAATTTCACAAGAGTAACTTTTTTTCTAAATTGAACAAGAAATTCGAAAAAAATATAGTTTTCCGAAAATATTGAGTGGCGTGGAGAATAGGGCGTGAGAAGTAAAACAATTCCCCCGTATCTACGCCACTGGACAATTTTGACTAAAGTTATCTACGTCAAGTGATGAATATCTATTTCGTTAGCATTTGTACCAAATTTGGTCAAAATCGCTCCAATGACTTGAGAGTTATTGAAATTTTTTTTTTTAAACTGAACTTTGAAGGGCTCCTTCTCCCTTAGGAAGCCTTTTGGAGAAAAATTGCATGATGCATGTCGACCTAGTTTGTGATGGACCATCGAATAATTCAATGGTGAATTATTCGATGGTCCATCAAAAACTAGGTCGACATGCATAATTTATTTTTCTTCCAAAACGCTTCCTTACCGTGGGTTCCACCAAAATATTTAACCAGCTGATAGCTAACTCGAGATTTATTTTGATCAATTCTGGTCAAATGATCAATGTAAATTCAGGTTTTACGCTGAGTATTTAACTAAAGTGTGGTATACTTGCGATCCAACGTATTTTCCAAAATGAATCTACCAACATTGACCAGAAAAAAATCCGTTTAATCTCGGTTTAGCTTAAACCAATCATAAATTTTTTGGTGGAACCCGTGGTAAGGGAGATAGAGCCCTTCAAAGTTCGGTTTTTAAAATCTTTTTCTTGCAATAACTCTCAAGTCATTAAAGCGATTTTAACCAAATTTAGTACTGTTGCGGCCTTTTTAAAGTGGACGACAGTTGACAGATTTTTCAGGATTCTGGACTGAACGTCGCATGACAGCAAGCCAAATCGTTGACATTGTCATCCACTTTATTTTGGCCGCAACCGTACAAATGCTTACGAAATAGATACCCATCACGTGACGTAGATAACTTTTGTCAAAATTCTCCTGTGGCGTAGATATGGGGGAATTGTTCAACTTCTCCCACCGTATTTTCTACGCCACTGGATATTTTTGAAAAATTATACTTTTTTTGAATTTCTTGTTCTATTCAGAAAAAAGTTACTCTTGTAAAATTTTGATTAGAGGCTTCATTTCCAAGATATTTGGGTTTGAAACTTTAGAAAACGCTTCGAAATCGCGACTTTCGAAGGCCTGAAAATCAAAATCCAAGAAAACTGATGATTTCTCAACTGGAATAAGTTTCCTAGGTCGTTTAAATTGATTTACTGCCATTTTTTGCTGAGAAACGAGGCGTTTCCAGAAAAAAAACAATGTGGACTCTGGAAAGTGGCGATTTTGAGACGTTTTACAAAGTTTAAAACCCAAATATCTTGGAAATCAAGCTTCTAATCAAAATTTCACAAGAGTAACTTTTTTTCTAAATTGAACAAGAAATTCGAAAAAAATATAGTTTTCCGAAAATATTGAGTGGCGTGGAGAATAGGGCGTGAGAAGTAAAACAACTCCCCCGTATCTACGCCACTGGACAATTTTGAGAAAAGTTATCTACGTCAAGTGATGAGTGTTTATTTCGTAAGTATTTGTACCAAATTTGGTCAAAATCGCTTAGATGACTTGAGAGTTATTGCAAAAAGAAGATTTTAAAAACTGAACTTTGAAGGGCTGTATCTTTCTTAGGAAGCGTTTTAGAAAAAAAATAAATTATGCATGTCGACCTAGTTTGCGATGGACTATCGAATGGTGAATTATTGCTACTATAACAGATCATATTCTTGTCAGGCAACTTGTGATACATTGTTCAGAAAAAAATCAACTACGGAAGGATGGAGCGACCTATATCAACAGTTTCTTTCCACTTATCACTGAATTCGTTTCAGGAAGTCCTCAAGCTTATGGAAAAACGTCATTACAGACCCAACCTGTTAACGTACGGGGTCTTGGCATTAGGATGTAAAAAGAAGCAAGACGCCTTGATCTTGTTGGACGAAATGAAAACGGCTTCGTATACATTGAACACCGAAATTCTCGGAGCCTTGTTGCACCAAGCTTGCTACCACAAGGATTTCTCGTACGTTTTGGAAATTATGGAAACCACACTGACGGAAAACGTGAAGCCCAATAAAAAGTTCATGGAACGTCTGGAGGAATTCAAGAAACAAATGAAGCATATTTCAAATGATTATGTAAGAAACCGGTGCTTATGTCGAGATCTTTGAAAATTTACCTGGCGCTTTTTTGCAGAATAATCCGCTCGCTACGACGGTGAAGTTCCAGAAAGGTCATAGGATCTTCCAGATGAGGTACAAAAGTTGGATACAGGAAGTCGAGATTGACGATACTGAAGGTGAACATCCCTGGACACAGTTCAGACAAGAAAGTAAAACGTTCGTGAAGAGATACAGGGACGGCGTTTCTAGGTTCAAGCCCAGGCATATTTCGCAGTTCAAAGTCAAGACTTCTACTAAAACAAAACCTTTTAATAAAAGGATAAGTGCTTGAAGTTGTGTAGTTTAGGTTTCTTTTTGTTGTGTATTTTTACTGTGATACTTAGCTACCTACCAAGTAAAGTATGTACCTAAAAGATTGATAATGGTGTTTGTTTATTCAATTGAAACCTATTTTTACAGCAATGACAATTATAGTTTGAAAAAACTTATTAGTTTGGCCTTAAAAAAAAAATCATCCATGATAGAAATGATGGGTAGGGCTCTCTTTGAGGAGCACATGGTGTGTAGTATACCGCTTCATTCGGGTGATATTTCGACTGCAGCAACGTTAGGTCAGTTCAGAACTCTGATGGGGAGCCTCCAGGAGGTAGGGACAGTGGGTGAGCCACTAAGCGGCTCTCACCTGATTCTGGGCTGGCTGATGACTTTTCCTCGGGGGTCCTAGGCAAACTCTCCGAGTATCAAGCCTGCAACCGGCAGTACGGCAATGTGTGGAGGGAAACCGACAGCGTAGTCAGGAAGATGGACGAAGTCAGGAATGTGCCAGTACGGGCCTAGGGTGTGTTGTAATCACAACCACATCTGCGTTGGGGGCCGAGGCAGAGACTCGTTCAACCGTGCGCTTGTCGGCCCCAGTGCTTGAATGGAGCGACCATCAAACACCCAAGCACCACATTGTGGCTCGGTGAGTCTGGGAGGGGTACAATTAGGTTTTTTGCTTGAAGAAAGAAGTTCTCAAACGGTTTTTTGCTATGTGGTTAGCTCATTCCCAACTGTTTACCATGTCAAAAGCATACATCCCTGTGACGCCTACGACTTTATACATGGTCATAGAGCTACGCCACTGTATATCCCAAACGGTCAGTTGTCGCGGAGTGACGTCACAACCTGCGTCACAATGAAAATCGCGGCTTTTGATGCCCAAAAGTTGATTCAAATTTCAACCTTTATTTAAAGAATAGACAATTATTGTTCCAATCAAGGAGATTATAATTATAGCAGGAGGGAACATGAGCTCAAAAAAGTGAAGCCGTGTGACGTCACGTTCTGGGTATGCAACCCGTAAGTTATGAACCACACGAAGGCACACGACCACGAGTCACAGAGGTCCATCCCACAGAATCATGAATCTGTCACTGCGAATAGCGTAGTGACAGAATCAGTCAGTTTTTGTGTTTGTGTTTTTCCTTTGCCAATTTCCCTTTTTCATAATGGTGGAATCAGTAGCTTTCATGGCTTTTGAATGCAGAGACCACTAGCGGTCACCGCCCAGAAAGAAATTTTTCGAGCAGAAAAAGCAAAAGGGCATAGCGTAGCAGAAATGGGAAGCAGAACAGAAGGAACAGAGACGAACAGAAGCAGGTGCAGATAAACAAGCTTCAAGACTCTAGACAGTCCAAACCAAGAATACAAAGAGCTACAAGGCAAAGTGCCTAGATGCACGCTTAATCCAAACGTGAAGGCTGGAAGCAGCGATTTGCAAGGTTGTGGTGTGGTGATGGGGTACAGACGAGTAGCTACTGGAAGCTACCAGGGTATATCATGTTGTGGAAAGGAAAGAGACGATGGAGCACTTGAGGTCATGTCAGGAATCGCTGAAGGAGGGCAGAACTCTGAGGCAATTGTTGGGAGATGACGAAAAGGGGCTGAAATGGATGACAAAGATTGAAAGAAAACAGAAGAGGTGCAACACTGATGATGACAAGATGTGGCAGTCAAATTTTGTTTTATATTTATCAACATCCTTTTATTTTGCGGCCTAGTGTGAATAATTCAAATAAAAATGTAACATTCTCATAAAATATCAACAATAAAACTCAGTTCTCTCTCGACATTAAGTATCAAATTTTTCTTGATGTATGAACTTCTCATCGTCTCTTGTCTTCAGCGAGCGTTCTTCCTTTATTCCAGCTCAGTCAATTTTCTGTTATTTATCTTACTGTTGCGTCCTATGCTTCTTTTTGTCTTTCCTGATTTCTTATTCCTGTCATTCTCGCTTATCGTTCTACTGGTCTATCCTCGTTCATGCTCTCTAGGCGTCCTCAGCAACTCAGTTGTCTCTTATCTACAAATTTTGTTGCAGGCCTCATCTTAGCTCTTTTCTTACTCGGGGTTACGAATTGTGTCTCCTCAGTATTTTTTTTTTACTCCGCAGACGCATACTTCATTCCCGTTGCTTCACGCTCCTTCTGCATTCTCTTAGATAAGCCATGTCTCCATGTCTCACCTGTGAGTCATCAGTCAGTACTGATCTGAAAATCGTATTATAGGTACTTTCAGCTTGGTCTTCTTTGTTACTTCTTTTTTATTTATTAGTGTCTTAGTAGTACATAATACTGGTGGTATTCTTGTACAGACTTTTTATAGCACTAGTTAGTTTCTTTTTCACTCCTCGTTGCTCTCTGAATTTTTTGATGCATTGTGAAGATGAGGCTTTGCACGCTACCTTTTTATCGGAGTCCACTTTGAGTGTTCAGCAACGTTGGCTCTATTGTCTTTTTCAGTTTCTTTCCCAGTAGTTGTATATTTTCATTGGCATGTTCAGCAAGGTGATGCATTTATGGTTTGCACACTCGTTAAGAACCCCCTTTTTTTATGCTTTATATTGTAGATTTCCAGCAGCAATCTTTTTCCCTCTTCTCCCAAAGCTATTTATTATCTCTGATGTAAATTTATCATGTCCAGGAGCTTTGCCGTTTTTCAGTTTCAGGAATGCTTTTGTTCTTTCAGGTCTTCTGTTAGCGTTCCTTCATTTCTGTCTTCGATCGTATTTTCTTTGTTAATGTCGTCTTCATCAGTCTACCTTGGTTGTGCACTCAGTAACTCTTGGAAATATTCACTCCATCTTTCCATTACTTCTTCAGAGACCACCAGTAGTGCTCGATCCTTCCTTATTGATTATGGAATGTTCTGGTGAGGTTCAGAGATGTTGAATATGGAAAAGTTATTTTCAATTGTAAATTTTCGAAGAGATTTACTCAAGTTTCAATAATAATTCTTGGGCCAAGCAGTATCGTTCTTCTGATTCATCATTATTCTGTGGTTTTTAATGCCTTTCATTATGGTGCTCTAAACTAAGATCTAGGCCTCCTAAAGCTAAGCCTCACATCATATCCATTTCATCAAATCATCACCCATGCACAAAAGAACTTGAAGGTTGACTGGGTCGAGGCGGTCATACTTCAAGTGACTTTTTTCTTTGTTCACTTTCTTCTTGAGTAAAAGGCAGTATCTTCTCTTCGATCGTGCCTGTGAAATCCAAAAATAGGCATCCTTGAATTTGGAAAGATAAAACCAATATTATCAAAATTTTGTGACATTTTTGACTCTCAATTACCTAATTGACTTGCTTCCATTTTATAAGTTTGAATTATCCGGTGTAGGTGCACACTAGTACAACACACACGTAGATCCGTACGCACAATATTGGTAACTGTACTAGGTTAAATAGGTAGGTACACAGCAGCTGTGCACTAGGCAGTGCAGGAGGCATACTTTGGCTTGCTCGAGCTTTTCATTTGTTTGGTCTTCCATGAGTTTGCAAGGCGGTTATGTCCTTTTTAATTCGGCACTGAACAAGGGCACACGTCGTAGAGGATACAATCAAATCATTTGGAGCTGCAAATCTTGAATTGGGCATATTCGTAACTTCAAAATTTATTGTTCCAGGTTCACTTACGTATTTGTGCAACAGTATTTTCTAGTTTGGATTGTCTTCTGCTTGGAAAAACTGTCTCTGAACGGCGATCGCTGTGGTTTTCACATTCAAAAACCTCAAAAGCGATTGAAAATGCCACATTGAAGAGCGAAACTGACAAATGAAAAAATTTAACCACAAAAACGAATGATATGCTGTCACTTTGCTGTATAATTCTGTGGGATAGACCTCTGTGATTCGTGTGCCTTCGGGTGGTTCATAACTTACGGGTTGCATACTCAAATACATGATTTCCCCTCACCCCGTTCCGCATCAAATTTCCTCGCCTACAAGCTGGGTTACGTTCCCTCCTTATATTCTAACCTCCTTGGTTCCAATGCATTTTTTTTCTAGGATTCTCATGTCAACAACGTTTCTAACGGTTTCATGAAGCAGTCACAGAAATATATTTAGTAACGCAAGGGCCCTGTTTTTCGTTTCATTTATCTCTCAAGTAGTGACCCCTCGGAAGGATATATTTGACACACTGGGCTAGAGAGGCATTTTGTGGTTCTGCAATGTGCAATTTTATACTTTGAGTAAGTACTGGCTCTATGCCCCTGAAGTTACGTTATAACTAACACTAATCTTCTGCTTTGACAACCAACCAGTTATAAGCTAACTAATACCATTTCAGTTTGAAATATACAGCAAATTATTAACTCAAGTTTTATTATCAATCGTATCAAACTGCCTAGAACCAAAGTTCAAGTAATTTCATCTAGATCTTCAAATTGTGAAGCTTCCTGTTCAAATCCTCAAACTTCAAAATCTTCCTGATGAAGAAATCGCCATATCGATGCGCCACCTTTGTATCCGCAATATGAATCATGTCGTTGTCGATATAGAAATCCAGCTGAAACAAAAGATTTAGATTCGAATCTCCAGCATTTGCCCTCAAAACTTACCTCAGAACCACTTTCAAGCTTGCCCTCCAAACCAGAAGAACCCTTCGACCACACAACATTCTTCATCTTGTGCTTGAAACACAACAGATGAATCAACAAGTTCTGCGTTTCCTTGTCGATGTCGAACTTGCCGTCGTTGTTCTTGTTCTGCGCCATAAAAGTGGCCAGCTTGTGCATAGGCAGAGTCGTATACAGCTTGAGGTAGCTGCGAATGGTCGGAAGCATCTTTTGCTGCTGGACTTCGTCCATGAAAACTTGCGTCTGATGTCTGATGGCCTCTTTCGAGTAGTCCTCCGGGATGGAGTCCACCGGAGGCGGGCAAGGAGACAAGAACTTCGGGCAAGCGAACACGAAACAGTTTTCGAATTCCTGCAAATCGCCGTACTGCATCTTGTACATTTTTTCATGGTAGCTCTTCTCCCTGAGAGTTTGCTGGATCGATTCGTCGATGCATTGAGGGTGCAGCACTAAGCAAATCGCCAACAAATGGTACATCTGATCGGTCTGCTTGTTGATCTGGTCGTGCTGGTAGCTCTTGGAGGCGAACAGTTGCTTAGTACGTTGAATGTACAAAAGAATCGACGAAAAAGTCCGGATGGCATCAGAATAACGTCTCATCATCATATAGCCGAATCCTACGTAGTACGAAGTGGAGATCAAACACGCCGGGATGTGCGCGTACTGAGATTTCTTGTGGATTTCAATGTTCTCCAGTACCTTGATGGACTGATAATAATCACCCAGGAGTGAATGCAGGCGCAAAAGGCCGATCAAGGAAAAGTATCCCAGCATTTTGTAAAGCGAATGACTGCCGAACTCTCCAGCCACGGAATCTGGATCACCACCGCTGGCGCTGACCTGTAAAAGTAGTGTTAGATTTGTTCTTCGCCATCACTTCACAATGTTACCTCTAATTGCTGCTTGATGTTGCTCTTGTCGACAAGAGAATGCAACACGTTCAGCACGCAAAGCACGTTCCATACTTTGTTGTTCGTGTTCAAAGTCTCCAATTCGGGGGCGGTTTTCTTTTGGAGACGGGCCCTGTACTGGGCGAAAGACTGGAACTGGTAGACGAATTCGTCGATCAGTTCCCACAGCCAGAGGTCGGGGAGTTCCAGGGGAACGGGAACGTCGGCGCTCAAGATGTAGTTGAACAGATCGCAATAGTTGTAGAACGAGTTGAAACGCTGTTCCATAGTGGGGCCACCTTGGATGCGGGCGTAAATGTGGCGGAAGTACAGTTCCTTGTACAGGATCATGAACACCTAAGACGAAGATTTCGTCACTATTTCTTTCATTTGTAAGATAGATGACGGTTATTTTTAATGTGATTAACTTTTTTTGATATGTACCCTGAGAACAAAAATCATCTTGGTCAAAGGTGATCTTGAGATGGCAAAATTGGCCGTCTAAACCAATAACGCGGCTGCATATACGGCATCACCTTGACTAAGGTAATTGTTGATTTCACTATAAAAATGATGAATCAATCTCCATTGACTGAACAGAAGGGCCAATAATTTGACACCTCTTTGAATTCTCAACGTGTTTAGATGTTTCAGAAACGTTTATTTATTTTTCAATTCTGGAATCCAAATTTAGCTACCTGCGACAACCCGTAAGTTTTTCTTTCCATGCCAGTAATTTATTTGGTTGTGAAGCCACTAAATAGCCTGTCACTATCTCCATCCCGACTAGAATCAAAACTTTTCCTTTTATTTAAAGCTTCTCACGTTAAGTCTTGCCAATAATTAACGCTAAAATTTTAAATTAGTCCTCTTTTCCTGATCATATCATTCCTAGACACCTTACATTAGGTTTAGAACAGAGTAACGCTGGGGGATGCCAGAGCTCCGGTATTAATACTCTCAACTAAACAAGTAGTCTAGGCTAATTTTTCATAAAAGCGCTTCCTAACGTTTCAAAAGGCATTTCATATATCAGTTGGGAAACAAGACATTTTGGAGTATACGAATCGCGCTGAATATGAAAATCTCTGTTGGCACCTCGAAATTTTGACCCTAAGGCCCCCAGGGCCCCAATTTTGATTTTTTGTTAGTTTTCGAGTGTTCATAATGTTTTGCATTCAACCTGCCGTAACTCACAAACCACGGGAGTAAAAGCAAAGATTTTTTCAGCTGTGTAATTTCGAATCATTTCCAAATCTTCATGTCAAATTTCTTCTCCTCAAGTTTGATAATTACCTCTTCAAACAGCAAAAATCACGAAGAAGTCCAAAATGTAGGAGATACCGACACAAAAACTTTGACCTGTGGGGACCTATATCAATTATTCACAATAAGTCCATACATGTATGAGACAATATGCAGAGAACACTCCAAGGAAGTTTTTGCGAAGTGGACGTCGCAAAATATCTTTCGGTTGTCAAGTTATGATTTTTTTAAAACCGACATCGAAAATGACGCGCGGTATCGGGTGCCCGTATAGTGATCGGCCGGCCGCGTCGACAGCGGCAAGGGCTGGTCCTTGCTATACATGAGAGATTGTATTTCTTTGAATTAGATTCTGTAATGCATATTCATTCCTCTTCGATTAATTTGTCCAATGGTTGTTGCGTTGCTGTTTCAGTAGTGAATACTTATCGATAAAAATTAGAGATTTTCAATGTTTGAAATGTTATAGTTATTATGTGAGTAGGTATATACTTGTATCTAGATCCAAAAATAACTCGATCACACCAATTATTCACACAAAGGGAGCTCTACTAATTTTGAAAAAAGAGCTTCAGCACTTAGCTTGTACACTTTCTTCGAAACAGAATAGATATGAGAGGTACAATACAATACATTTATCTAGCCGTGACAGCAGTAATTCTTTTCGCTTAACTTTGCACTGAATGTAAAACCGGGATACGGACATTCCACCGACACCCAACTCACCGAATCGCCAATTCGCCGACAGGACAAAAATCACCGACTGGCCGATTCACCGACAGGATATTTCAGCGACTTACCAATTCACCAACAGGTCATTTCACCGACCCGCCGACTCACCGACAAGATATTTTATCAAGAGTTCTTTTTCGACCCAAGTATCATCCTTCTTTTCAGACTCATCAGACAAAGAGCTGATTTTTGACGCAAGCATCTTCCTTTTTTTTAGACCCGCCAAATAATAAGCTCATTTTTCACTTAAGTATTACACTTTTTGGACCCATATCAGATAAGAAACTGATTTTTGACTCAAGTAGGTATCATCCTTCTTTTTAGCGTCACCAAACAAAAAGTTAATTTTTGATTAGGTCCTTTTTTACAGATCCATCAGATTAAGAACTGATTTTTCACTCAAGGGTTCTTCTTCTTTTTAGACCCTCCAGAGAAGAAATTCATTTTTTACTCAAAAACCGTCCTTCTTCTAAGACCCACCTTATAAGGAAACGATTTCTTGCTAAAGTATCATTCTTTTTTTTTTTACATAGATATAGGCCCGTATTCGTAGTCAGACCTTGAGTAGGTACCTATAAGATGGTCTTAAGACCATGCTTATTCAAACACAGGCTTGAGCTAAGATGGTTTTATACATTATGTGATCATCTTGTGGATATTTAGGTTGGGTTTAGTCAGCTTATATTCAGCCCCAAGTTTTAATTTTAGTCGCAAGAGCAGCGACGCCCATTGGTTATTATGAACCAGCCTCCTTAAACTGAACCCACCCTTATAATCAAAAACAGCTACATCTTTCTACATTTGAGTATGGTAGAAATTGGCTGTTGAAAATTGAATACGTCGTCTTACATCCACTGTGAGCTATGGTGGATCAATTTCTGAAGATTCCTAAGTCTCGGCCTAAGTCTGTTTTTGACTTGACGATTTTTTTTTCAGATCCGTCAGTTAAGGAGTTTATTTTTGACTAGACACCAGATATAGATATAGAGTCTATTTATGAGTTATTGACTCGAACATCCTCCTTCTTTTCAGACCCACCAGATAAAAAGTTCATTTTTCACTCAATCATTCTTTTAAGACCCATCAGATAAGTAATTGATTTTCGACTCAAGTATCTTCCTTTTTTCCAGACCCATCAGATAATGAGTCTATTTTTGACTCAAGTATATCATCCCTCTTTTTAGCGCCACCAGACAACGACTCAATTTTTGACCAAGTATCATGCTTCTTTACAGGTCCACCAGATGAGACGTCTATTTTTGACTCAAGTATTCTTAGACCTACCAGATTAGGAGTTCATTTTCAACTCAATTATCATCAGATGAAGAACTGATTTTGGACTCCTTCTTTTTAGATCAACTAAACCGGATAAAAAAAATCTATTTTCCACTCAAATATCATACTTTCCAGACCTATCAGATAAGAATTATTGATTGAAGAAAATTTGCTAAAAAAAAAATAAAGATAATGGCAGCTTTTGGTGAATTGTTGAACTCATAAAATCTATCACAACCACAAAAACCATAAAATGCGGCTGCAAGACCCTGTGCAAAGACAAATTATGTCGGTGAAAAAAAAAACAGGACAACCTTACATAAAAATGTGCTCTGTAGGGGACAGTGTTGTAATGTTTTGGAAAGAAGCTCAGTTTGGCATGAAATTAACGTTTCATTGACTGATGAAGTCTTTTTGCATCCCTAGGTATGATATTACAAACCTATCCGCATATTTCAAGTAAATGTTGAAAATCTTCAATTTTACTGATATTTGCTACTAAAAACATCAACAAAACGGCCGTTGGTCAGATAAAATGGAGAAAAAATCGATATGTGATAGCTCATGTGATACAGAATAATCGAAAGAAACAAAATATCTCATGTATGGCGAGGACCAGCCCTTGGCGCTGTCGGCGCGGCCGGCCGATCACTATCCGGGCACCCGTAACTGCGCGTAATTTTCGATGTCGGTTTTAAAAAAATCATAACTTGATAACCGAAAGATGTTTTGCGACGTCCACTTCGCAAAAACTTCCTTGGGGTATTCTCTACATATTGTCTCATACATGTATGGACTTATTTTGAATGATTGATATAGGTCCCCAGAGGTCAAAGTTTTGGTGTCGGTATCTCTTGCATTTCGGACTTCTTGGTGGTTTTTGCTGTTTAAAGAGGTAGTTATCAAACTTGAGACAAAGAAATTTGGCGTGGAGGTTTGGAAATGATTCTAAACTACAGAGCTGTAAAAATCTGCGCTTTGCCTTTGGTGGTTTTTGAGTTACAACAGGTTGAATGCAAAACATCATGAACTCTTGAAAACCTGAGAAATATCAAAATTGGGGCCCTGGGGGCCTTAGGGTCAAGATTTCGAGGTGCCAACAGAGATTTCCATATTCAGCGCGATTTGTATACCGCAAAATGTTTTGTTTCCCAAATGATATATGAAATGCCCTTTGAATGTCACTTTTCAGGAATCTAGCCTAGTCTAAAGTATATCTGAAGGTATCGAATATCGAAAATATCGCGAGTATCGAAAGTATCGTATTAGAGGTATGGAAGGTATCGGTCGGAACTATCGAAAATAACAAGAGTATCGAAGGTCGAGGGTAGGTACCAGAGTATGGAAACTCGAAAGTAACAAAGGGTTGAAAAAGTTGCTATTCTAACTAAAGGATGTCTCTAAAGTATCGTATTCCGAGTCCAGAGCGGTATATGGAATACACTCAAGAACACAAGATAATTTCAAAAAATTAATGACGTTCATTTTTGAAACTAAGGAAGGTCAAAATGGTGAGACTTCGCCCCCTGTATTTTCATTATTTGAAGTGATGTGGAGGAGCTTTTTGTCAGAGACTAAACAGTAAAAATTATCAACCAGCGGGTGTTCACTGAATTTTTGTTTACGATGCAGGGTAAGTCATAAATCACAAAAATCTAGTTTTCCTCAATTATGTCTGTATGTAGAATGTTCCATTGGTCTCTAAAATAATTTAGAATTAGAACAAGATAAGACTTTTTTCGTTTCCATAGAAAAACTTTGAGCAGCGTTTTGGAAGAAAATGAATTTTTGGGATTTATGAATCACTCTGTATGTTATACAGGGATGTTTCAAATAGAAATCGCATCCTTTCAGGAGATGATGAGAGACTTCAAAAGAAGTAGACTTTCTCAGTAAAATACGTGTCAGAAACGAATAATTACGAAGATACTCCGCTAATCAAAGTTTTGCAAGAGTAACTTTCTCTTCCAAACCGAACGTAAAATTGAAAAGTTGGTTGTGTCACCCCAAAACTTTCCCGACTAGTATCCAGGAACCTATGGAAATTTTTGTTAAAAACGTCCCTTCGGGTGAGAAGTTGGAATTAGAGAGAAAGATTGGAAGTAATTTGTAGGAAATTGAAAACTTGGTCAGAAAATATTGAATTTTTCGGGAAAACCCCAAATCGTATTCCAAATAATCTTATTGTAAAAATCGTCAATTACGGCTTCACTTTATAAGCTCCATCATTCATGTCTGGTCTCGAAAACCCAGACAAGTTTTACATTTGCAAGCGGAAAATTCCCGGGAAATTGGAAAAACAATTGTTGGAGAATGTTCAAGAACCAGTTACCTCTCGTTAAAAAAAATGGTGAGAATCTGTTCACGGGATAAAAAGTTGGGAGAAATTTGCAGTTTTTCCAGAGAGGAAAACTTGAAAACTGTGAGTCTGATTTCAAAAGTTTTGCCTCCAAAAATTACTTCAATCTTTTCTCCAACTTTCCTTCTCAGCATGTCTGTACCTAAAATGAATATTTTGTGTGGCTCACCCGAGGGCTCACCGCACGTCCAAGTTTGCACTACGGCTTTTTCAAATTCACGGAATGTGCAAATTTCATTTTGAAAAAATTACCGTCGGAAAACCGGAACAGTGTCGATTTTTAAAATGGGTCTACACGACGCCCAATCCAATCTACTTTCGATATCAGTTGGAATTATTCGAAAAAAGTAGATCCCTGAGCAGAAATGAATTTTTGAGTTGAGTCCTGCATCAAAAGCGAGTCGTTCTGTTCAAAACCCGGGTGAGAGGCCCTCTTGGGTGGCAACGACTAAGAGAATTTTCGAAAATTTATAACGCCTGTCAGGAAAATGGTAGAGAGCTGCAATGACACGCTTAATTCGACTCTTTTGTTGTGTTGCTTCCTTCCAAATTTGGTTCTAATCCGTCGGATACATTTTGAATAATTGAATGGTAAAGTTTTGAACTTCAACATTTTTTATTATTTGACAGATGACAGATAGGGCAATACTTTCAACTGTTCTGAATACAGTTTTTGAAGGGCTTTCAAATGATGTACTGCGAGTTAGGTTCCGTGAGATTATTGAGATTTAGCTTCTGACATTTGTTGATAGTGACACTTCTGTCTGACAGATGTTAGCCAAAAACTAATGGGCTTTTTCTAGAGAAAAACCATGTCCGCATATCAAATTTCAAGTCGATCGGATAAACGGTTCGGCAGTTATCGTGGAAGATCACAATCAGACAGAGACAGACAGACATCATTTTGAAAATGGTCTTAATCGTCTTGGGGGACCTCAAAATGGATATATCCGGCTAAATCTCAAACCTTTTTTTCTGCACGATTACAATACTTTCCCTTCCATGTTGGTGGGGGGTCGGGAAAGTAAAATAGGAACAATTTATGAGTTACCTAAGGTTGTAAAAATAGGGGTGAAAACGTGGAGGCACCCCTCCATTATCCACGTCCCTGGAAAATTTTGATGGAACGCGTTATTATTGTTCGATACAGACTTATTTCAGTGAGCTTTTGTTCAAATTAGAACAAAATCGGTTGAGAAGTGCCGAAGTTATGACGAAAAATCGATTCTTAAAGTTCAATTTTGAACGCCTATATCACCGTTGTTATTCGTTTCTGGCATATATTTTTATGAGAAAGTCTACTTATTTTGAAGTTTCCTATCATTTCCTGAAAAGACGAGATTTGAATTCGAACCACCCGTATACAGGTGTCCCGGAATAGGTGTTGCAAAATTCACAGGGAGATGGAGAATTGAAAAATAGGGGGACTTTTCTTGGTAAACATACCCTCGCTAACGTATAATAACAGAGATACAGGGCTTCATAATTGGAAATCAAAAAAGTTCTTTTTTTGCATAACTTTTGAACCGTTCAACCGATTTTGTTCAAATTTAAACCGAAGTTTACTGAAATAGGTCTCTATTGGACAATGGTAACGCATTTTATGAAACGTTTTTAAAGGCGAAGGGCCGTATTCATATCTCACTTTTAAGCTAAAAGCGCATTTAGAGGAGCGCTTTTAGGGGCTATCCATTTATATTTGATTGTTCAAAATTACATAATACAATTACATACAGCCGCTTAATTGTAATATGTATTTTTCAAAACTCAAATATAAGCGGGTGGCCCATAAACAGGCACCTCTAAATGCGCTTTTAGCTTAAAAGCGAGATATGAATACGGCCCGAAGACAAGGGGATACCTTTTTCTAGTGATGTGAGTCGGATTTATATCCGCAGGATATATATCCAAAATAGCATAAATAGCCGCTAGATATAAACGTTTGTAGCCGGCTATAAATCCGATTTTTCCCGCGTAATAAATAATTTAAAAAAGTGACAAGTGAGTAACTATTATATCCCGTTTATTTTGATATGAAAATGATAGCCTAAGACTACATTTTCATTTTGATTATGTTGATTTCACATCAATTTCCTCTGGGGTAACGGATTTTTCTTTTAATTTCACTTTATTTGATGCCTCGATTCGATAAGAGCCAAGCTAAAATTTGATACCACATTTGTGCAATATCGGACACAATAAATGCTTTTTTTTTAATATTCATCCAATTGTTTTTAACATCTTTGTATTTGGTGTCAAAATGACCGGAAAAATACAAATACAAAAAATCACTTAAAAAAAATTCCAGAAATAGCCAATATAGCAGCTATAAACTCCGGATATATATCCTCAAATATAAATAGCGGCTATTTTACATCACTACCTTTTTCCCCTATTTTTTAGTCCCAGAATTATTTTTGGGAACCGTTTCAATTGTTGGATTCTATGTTCTATTTAAATAAGAAAGTTACTGTTGCAAAATTCTGATTAAAGGCTTCGTTTTTTGAGATATTTGGATTTGAAACTTTGAAAAACATCTCAAAGTCTCCACTTTGGAGAGCCCAAATTTTTTTCCTAAAAACTTCTAGTTTCTCAGAAAAAATGGTGATTTACCAACTTAAAACACTTATTAGAAAACCTATTTCCGTAGAGAAATCATGCGTTTTCTTGGACTTGAATTTTTAGACCTTTGAAAGTGGTGTTTTCGCAAGATATTTTCGGAAGTTTCAAACCCAAATATCTCAAAAACGAAGCATTTAATTAAAATTTTGCTAAAGTAGCTTTCTTTGCAAAACTAAACGTAGAATTCAAAATCTGCAACGATTCTCCATTATCTTTGCCCCTAAAAATGTTTGATGAAATGCGTTGCTATTGTGCAATAAAGACCAATTTCAGTAAACTTTGCTTAATATTTGAACAAAATCGGTTAAACGATTCAAAAGTTATGCAAAAAAAACAATTTTTTTAATCCCAACTTTAAAGGCCGTGTCTCCGTTATTATACGTTTGCGAGGGTATGTTTATTAAGAAAAGTCCCCTTATTTTTTCAACTCTCTATCTCCCTGTGAATTTTGTAACACTTATTCTGGGACACCTGTAGATAATCATTCAAAACTTGTTCAAGTGTCTTGTTATAATGTCCTATGGAATTTGCACTGAACAAAATATAAATAGACTTTATTTCAAGTATTTAGTTATCTTTTTCCACAGAAATATTTAGTTCTTCCAGCAATTACTTAGATTGAAGCAAATGGGGGGGCCACTACTTCCCGACTTTCCAAGTATTTCCCTAACAGCCATAAGTGCCTAATTACAGTAAGCATCATTAAACAGCAGAATGAACATAGGTTTTAATGGAAGGAAAACTTTGACAATAGAATAATTCTAGCTCAAACCTATATTTACACCCACACAAAAAATTGCAGAACCTACTGAGTGAATCAATAATAACAAAGTACAGAACATAAAGAGTATCAGGCAGAGAAAATCAATACTGTAATAATAAATATTAAACAATCAGAAGGATCCATAATCAGGTCATGTCTGACGTAGGCGATTTTTTTCAATGGACTTTACTCATCCCGACCTGATTACATATTATCCTAGCATTACTCATCAGAGAATTCAGAGGTGCCCTTTCCATTTCATGTCTTAAAAGAGCTGCTCACTTCGACCTAAGTACATGTGCTTCAAGTCAACAATGGAATACTTTAAGCAACAACTTTTTGGCAAAAGTGAGGAAGTTCGTGATAAAATTGCTGAAGAGTTCCGCGACAGAGGGGAACAAGTCAAGGAAAAAATCAAAGATGTACAGGACATGGGAACAGAAGGTGAGTGCAAATCACGTACCGGATCCGCATTGACCAAGGTGGAAACGTCCGACTCTTCAGGCCACGGCCTCTTTTCAAAGTACTCTTCGGTCAGCTTGGGCCAGGAATTCTCATACAAATTAGTCAGTTCGAAGACGTTGCCTTCGCTGATGCAGTTTCTGAAGTACGTCAAAAAGGTCTTGGCGACTTCCGGTATCTTATTTTGCTGCTTGTTGTACTCGTTGTCCAAGTTGGGGTCTCCAGTGTGGGCCCCATACTCGTCGTAATTGTTGTAATCGTAACCCTAGAAATTCAAATGAAATGGCATTAGTACGTCAGTTTGAAGAACAGTTCTGTGTCCTCGGTGGCGATGGGGATAGTGCACGCAAAGCATATGGGTCAGTAAGCTGTTCATTCTTCCTTTTTCTCGCAAACACATGCATTAGGAGCAGCACACATTTGACTAGATCAGGTGCAAGACAAATGCAATTGGACGCCGCAAATGCTTTAATCCAACGGTAAATTGTGCACTTACCTGGTCGTAATCGTCGCCCAACATTTTGGATTCGGTCATTCGACGAAATTTGGGTGAAAAATCCAGTCCAAATTAACCTAAAAATCGCCACAAGCACAAGCCAACAGGATTTGTCACAGTGAGTGACGTTTTGACTGACATTGACAGACACCTTCGCCACAGCGAAACCGCAAAAGTCCCTAAACTGCGCGAAGGCGAAACCATAACCTTCAAGTCTTCACGTCAAACCAAGTGTCAGTGTCAGTGAAGTAATAAAAATTCAAAAATCCAAGGCTAAAAATTAACAGATGGATTAGTGGTGAACGCGAAATAAATAATAAAGTATCTAGTTATTAGTGATGATAATTTGGGAAACAATCAAGTATTAGCAATTGTTGTGCAATTCCTTCAAACGTTCTGTCCCTAGTACCAGGAGCCAAAATCTCAAACCTTGAACATCCTTGAACTATGAAATACCGGGATCCTCGTGCATGCAATGCTACGTAAACAGCATAATTGCTCAACTCCTATGCGATGATTAATACAATCACCCACAAACCACAGACCATTGCTTTATCCTCGGCTTTATCAACAAAACCAGTTATTTTCCTTCGATTCAGATAAAGAACAACATTAAAGCAACAATGCTCGTGTCTGGCTTGAACGGTATTTATTCAGAAATCATTTCTTCTTGGGAAACATTTGATTCTACAGCATGAAATTGTTTCAGTTTTGCGCAGTTTTCTCACCTCAGAGACGCCCGCCAACAAAGTCATCGAAGCCCGTTCGGACACATTCACAGACAGGGCCATTCACCTGAGAGAAGATGGACTGGTATTGTACTTGCCTGCAACAAGCCTGTCCAACAAGAAAGAATCGCGCTTTGAAATTGTCCTCCATCGGCCATACACAGAAACTCTCCATCAGACCTACAGGTTTGTGAGGAATTGTGCTGATTGTAGCTGAAATTAATGCAAATAATCCGCTTATTTTAGTTTGTTTCGCACTCCCGATCTTGAGGATGCTGAAGCTAAATTCTGTATCTTTAAGGATAAATTGCCAGTCTTCACTGAAATTTGCAAGGAGGTTAGTGGTGTTTTGAAACTGGGGTGTACTTATTAGCAGCTATTGTTTTCTTTTACTGAAATTTGAGTTAAAAAATTCATTAGGTACCTACTTGAGTTTTTCTTTTCATAAAATCAAACTTTTCAATTGGAAAAGTGATTTTCAAAGTAGCTTCATGTCTTCAATATTTTTAGTTGAACCTTTTTTATTATTAACCAGTAGCAGTGGTTGTTAGTAATAATAATAATAATAATAATATAGAAAACTAGTCATGCATGGTATCTATAAAAATCGCCAGTAACAGAAAGAGATTCTTTTGCTGATCTTTTCAGATTTGTTGAATTTCAATATTAATGTGAGATGTGTCAAATTTCAGCTAATCAAGGGATCCGCCAAGAAAATCAGCTTTCTGCTACTTTGGGGATTTACATTATCTATGACAGGGTGGTAAAATGACCAATTTACTTGATAATACATACGTTATTATATCTGGATATATTCTTATGTTTTGCCGTACAAAATTTGTAAAAAAATAATGAAAAGTGCCACAATCAGTCGGCAAATTTAACCGCCAAGATCGAGCGCTATTTGTGACGTCACCGTCCCCGACCTATAATGCAACTTCCCACCGCGCCGGCCGGGCGGATGCACTGGGATTGTGATAGCGGGTTGGATCAGTAGCGTACTATCCCAATGCGGTACAGTATGGGTCAGGAATTCAACGACTCCCCATGAATGAGTTCATTCAAACTCAAGTTCATTGCTTTGTTACATCAACAACCATTTTTCCAATCATTTAAATCACCGAAGTTAATTTTAATCTCAAGGTTTTTGCCATTTTCACACAAGTTTCGCATTTAGAAGAAAATCTCCACGCCACTGTTAGTTTCTGCGCTCTGAACGCCAATTTGCCACACCCCCTATCCATACGATTGGATAGGGACGATGATGATACACACGGCGCGTATACAATGCTAGCTTAAAACTGGGAGTGAAATTTTCAAAGTTTACTATTTTTTTCTCCCTAAAATTTTCGAAATTTCGCAAAAAAAACCGTATTTTTTTATTTTCATTGAACTTTCTGCTCAAGCAAAAAAATAATTACACTGTATAGGCCCATTTCTTTACCACTGCTGCTAATGCGTCTATTGCTCGCTCACGCCATCTCTCCTTCTTTTGTGGAAAATCTTTGCATTTGCACAAGGCAAGGAAATCGGGAAATGAAAACGTGGGTGTGTAGGGGTGTTATGTGGAAATTTTGGGATCGAAATTGAGAAGTAGCTGATCTTATATCAAGTGCCGCTCAAAACCAGGGTCTTCTTCCAAATTTGCTCTCCTTTAAAAAAGTGATGACTTTAATTTGCTACAAACGATTTGACTTCTGTTTTTCAGACTGGTTGATAGCCCCAATCTTTCAACTATCAGTCTGTGTATCTGCGAAACATGAGAGCTCTATATAAAGTTTGTTCTGAGAATGCTGCCTTGTATGTTGTAAATCTCGTCAGCTGAAGACAGTCAAAGAACGGAGAAGCTTAGTTATGGAAGAGTTACAGTAACTTACAATTAAAACCTGTCAGGTGGTTGTACCAGGTTGTACTATTGACGTATGATTTTGGAATGCTGTCTTGTAGAGACTCGGAATACCAGAGGGACCTGTGAGTGGAGCCTAACTGCGTGAACTGAGTTCATCTAGTGGTGCACCTAGATTTGCAGTGGAATTTTTTGGTTGACCTGTGACCTGGTAATGGTCCACTACTTCAGCTGACGGTGTTGCTTTCTCTATTTCAACACATGGACTCTTCCAAAACGATTTTTGTTTTTCTGTTCAGCCCCGCCCACAGGTCCCTGTGGTGTGCCGTCAACTCTACATATTATAGGAGCTACGAGTATGTAGGTAACGATCGAGGTAACGATGCATAGTGTCAGCGAGTGATGTCTGGTCAGTACCCATATCCTGTATCTCGAAAAAACGAAATACTTATGTTCAATTAAGATCAGATCTGGCCTTACTCAAGGATTCCTAAAAATGTCGAAAAAATTGGTTATTTTATTTTAAATCTAAGTCTGTGTGTGTTTGTGTACATTTTGTACTAATCACGCTTCATATTGCCAGCACTAACTCAGTTAGGTATTGATTTTTCTTTTATTGAATACCCAAGGAACGTGTCAGTAAACACAAAACTAACAAATATGTTTTCTGGAATATTTTGTAGATGTACAATGTGCAAGGTCTCCAAAAAATTTGCGACATTCTCATCAGCCACCCCGCTTGGAACTTGGCCCATCTGACCGCCTACTTTGGTTTTTACGACCTATTCAAGGACCCAAAAATTAACAATTTTCTGAACAGCACCGACGATGAAACTGGAATTTCGCCTCTGCAAGTGGCCATCACCACCAAAAACTTGAAGACGGTGCAGACTTTGGTGGCTGCAAACTGCTCTCTGGAACATTTGGATCACAACTCGGACTCTGTGTTCCATTACGCTGCCATTACCACCAAAGAGATTATTTCGGTATGTGTGTGTTCTATTACTTATTAATTTTTTCTTCCTTTTTTTTGACTCTTTAGCTGCGGAAATTTATAAATTATAAAGTTTCATTTATGGGATCTTGACCGCGTTTTCTACAAAGGAAAAGATATGTTTTTCATCTTGAAGTCGATTTCTGATTTTTTTCTCGGTGAACAGAGTTCTTTGATATTTGAAGAATTGCGAAGAAAAGAAGTGAGGTAAGGTAAATTTTATATAAAACTGGTTAGAATCTTGGGCCGTTGAAATATTGAGCCAGTCATAAAGTCGACTTCTGAAGGTTTGCTTCTAGGTGAACAAGGCCCTTTGAATTTAAAAAGCACCTGTTAAAATTTCACAGGCTGGTCACTATTATTGCGTGTTGAATTTATATCGGGACTAAATCTGTATGTGTTTGATATTCTTGTCGTTAGGTTCAAGTTTTTGATATTTGCGGGTTTAAACGTTTGTTCGTTTTAGCTAAGTTTTCCGTCCTTTGCCGCTCAGAAATCCGCCGACATCGAATAGGAACCAAAGATTGCAGTTTATTGTTTTACTGCAATAACTTTTATTCAAGTTGAACAGTAGAATACAATTTGAAAAAGTATTTCTATAGGTACAGAGTTTCCGAATGCCTACAGGGTAGATTCGGATAAATTACTAATGATATTGGATTCTCTATTCACCTTGTAACTAGTGTACACATACATACAGGGAGGACCAAAATAAAGTATCCTATTTCACGTGCCTGTCATTTATGAATAAAACGAAAAAGGAACCAAAATCACAATGAATAATAAATATATTTATGGTAGTAATAATAATATTAATAATAATTTTAACCACTTATTTGGATCAAGCGGTCTTATGACTCTCTTGCTGCAATGCAAGATCAAGTTTTTTCCAACTACTTGGCTGGAAATAAAGTCATTAAACTCTCACGGCAAATGAATACTGGACAGCGAAAGGTGATGACTCAAAACATTATTAAATCTATAGATTACACAACTAGTGTCCGTGATTTATACCTATCAGGCATTTTTTTTTGCCATTTCTCAGAGGCGTTCAAAGTTCAAAAGCCAACTGTTTATCATAATTGATTGAAATTCAATCTCATCGTGTTTGGTCAATGTACACTTTTTGTGTTTAAAAGTTATTAAATCAGTATATTATTCAGACATTCTTGACATTTTTTATACAGTTCCTCTATTTCATAACTAGCCTCTGTATCTATTCAACTAATTTTTGATCTAAAACGAATTTTTTACACCAAATATGACGGTGTCTGCGGTGCGAAAGGTTCTGGGTTCGAATCGCAGTGAAGTCGTGGATGGTTTCTATTTTGTCTCGGAGGTTTATTTGTTATTTCCATTAGTTAATTGTTAATTTGAAGTTGAAAAAGTGGGGGAGAGTGAAGGGGCTGAGGACAATCAAGATTCCTTCCTTTTTTCAGACACATCTAGGGAGTTGTTTTTGTGTTAGGTTTCCTCGTTATTTTCAGACTCGACAAAAAAGAAGTTGATTTCTGACAGAAGTTTCCTCCTCCTAGGACTCCTTTCATACGCGCTAGATGTGTCTGGTGTCTTACATGGCTTTTCTAAGACCGGTTGTTGTGGTTTCCGACTTGATTTAGATAGCATACTGAATTATTTAGACCGATCAGAGAATTGCACCCCTGGCAAAATAAAAAGTATGCAATTTCAAACTACCTGTGTAAGGGGTTGACATGACAGATAGCTGCCTTCCTTTTGCCACCTAAACCACCTTAGTGGCTAGTGGTGTATCAATCTCGTTCTGTGATTTCCCGCCTGTTCTTTCTCTAACTTGGGTCAGATCAGTGAGTTATGTAGTAAAGGAAAGCGGCTAATATAATAAGTATCTATCTACTTATAGCAAAATCTTCGTTTGAAATCAAAAGTTATTTGGGGAAGTCAATGCCTATGAAATAAAAATAAAGATATCTACTTAGGTAATGTTAGTTGCGGTGGGGTTTTTCCCTTTAACAACAATGATCCACCGTTTACTAATTTATTTGAACCCCACAATGATTGACTTGATTCAGTTATGAGTGATGAATACAAATTGATTCCATTATCCTTCATCATTATTTCGTGGCTTTACTGTAATGACATACATAGGAAAAGCCGCGGTAATTCCGATGCAAATGCATAGTTCATGAAGGTGCGAATTAAACTTTCTTTTTATTTGTATGAGGTGTAAACAATTTTAACGATATATGTATGTACACAGTGATGAAAATGGTAGACAAGCGGGGTAGACAAGGTCTTCACTACGTTGCAAAAGAGTACCTAAGCAGTAGGAAGGTGGAAAAATTGTAGAAAAAATGTGGAAAAACTCTTTTTCCCAGCATTCACCATGAATGAAGTGAAAACTATGATTGAATTAGAAAAATTATCTACCTATCTCTGAAAATGAAGACTTTAGGGTCAAACTTTGGGGTTTTATAAATCAAGGAATTCACGCCACAGATTTTTTACAATATTGTTTCCTGACTCCATTAGGGTTTCTTTATAACGTACTGGAGAGGCTGTCCCTCGAATAACCCTGTATATTTTATCCTTTTTGATTTTTCTTTCAACTAAATTGGAACTGTCGTTTTCAGGCCATGACTCAAGGACCACCACCGAATTGCCTGAACTCACGCAACAAAAACGGCTACACTCCATTGCATATTGCCTGCCAGGCCGACAAACCTGACTGCGTCAGAGCTCTGCTCCTGGCCGGAGCCGATGTTAACAAAACCTCGAATGCCATGGACGACAACGTCCAACCGGGCTACGTCGGTGACTTTTTGCAGAGCCATCCCAATAGCCTTTTCAAAGAGGATATGAAAATGGGCGGTACGCCCTTGCACTGGGCCAACTCCCGCCCGGTGATCGAAGCTCTAGTCGACATGGGCTGCCACATAGACTCCCTCAATTTCGACAAGAAAACGGCCCTGCACATCATGGTCATGCGAAATCGCTTGGAATGCGTCGTGGCTCTCCTAAGTCGCCAAGCGGATGCCAACATTGGCGACGCAGACGGGAATCGCCCCATCCATTTGGCCGTCAAACAAGGAAACTTATCCGTCATTCAGTGCTTGATCATTTTCGGCGTCGACTTGGACGCTCTGAACCATGCCGGGAACTCGCCCAGACACCTCATGAACAAAGATCAAGAAGGGAAGCTCTTGTACTACTTGCACGCCGTGGGCGCCGCCAGATGCCCGCCCGGAACCCCACATTGCACCGAAGGCTGCATTTACGGCGGCACCTTCGACGGCATCCCACCCCCACCCGTCATGGAACAGCCCATGCGGGAAGTCCTGAGCCAAATGCTGGACGTGGCGGCCATGGAAGTCGCTTCGGAGAAATACAAAGACGGCAAGATACCGCACAACGGCCGACTGCTGTGCCTGGACGGCGGCGGGATTCGTGGATTGGTCCTGGTGGAAATGCTGCTCGAATTGGAATCGATAATACAAAAACCGATCTCGCACTGTTTCGATTGGATCGCGGGCACCAGTACCGGCGGAATCCTGGCGCTCGGCATTGCTTCCGGCAAGACCATGAAAGAGTGTCTTTGTTTGTATTTCCGCATCAAAGAATACACTTTTGTCGGCATGAGACCATATGCCAGCGAACCGCTCGAGAACGTGCTGAAGGACACGTTCGGGCACGAAACCGTCATGGCCGACATCAAACATCCTAAAGTCATGATCCCCGGGGCTTTGGCGGATCGGAAACCGGTGGAGCTACATCTGTTTAGGAATTTCGAAAGTGCAAGCGACATCTTGGAAATAAAAACTGAATCTCCATATCAGCTGCCTCCGCCACCGCAGGAACAGTTCGTGTGGCAAGTGGGACGAGCAACAGGCGCAGCTCCTACTTATTTCAGGTAATGAGTTAGAAAAATAGCATCTGACCAAAGCAAGGGATGCGTCACTAATTATAAGCCATGATCTTGATAAGCCATCATCTTGAGTGCGATTTTTTTGGGAATTAAATGAACATATTAAGGAATAAAGGGATTCACCCAAAATATATTTCTGGTTGAAATAGGAGTATCTCCACAAGATACCATGATGGGTTAGGTGCTCACTAGCAGTATTCATTATATTTGATAGCGGGTATATGGTGACAGCAGAAGGAGTGTTCAAGTGGTATCCTGCAGGTATCAGTTTCACGGTCTTTTTCATTAGAGCAAGCCATGGAAAACATCGTCTGTACTGGTTGGCGGCTCCTCGCTAATGCTGTTAGGTGAGCTGTGGCAGTACCAAAGAAAAATGTAATGAAAATGCCCACTCCCCAGTGGCCTTGGTTAGAGTAGGTAGTACTCACCACTCAGTGATTTACTACTCCTGTTGGAAATGAATCTATCATTATTCACATTCTTTTTTTCAATACCGCCTCGCTTGGCCGCTTGGGCATAATTTTTTTATTGACCACCACTCCCTAACAGCATAAGCGAAGAGCCGCCAATCAGTGAAACGATGTCTCTTGTCGACGCAGCAGTTTTTTTCTCCAGAGAGACTCACGTTTTCCTATTTTTGCTAGACTGATAATTTTCACTTGCGCATGCATCGTTTCGTGATGACGCCGCTGACAGCTGTCACATTATACCACGAACTCATGGGTATACTCATAAAGCTTTACTGATGGTTGACTTCATGACAATCCCTCCACCATGCTACCTACCTTGGGAAGTTATCTAGCCAATAAACAATCATTAAAATCTCTTCAGGGTTTTTAATTACCTACTTAGTTTTTTTTGAGGAGCTTGTGGTATGGTGTTCAGTGCGTCCGACTGCCGTGCCAAGGGTTGGGAGTCTGATCCCCACCGGGGGCGGTCGGATTTTCGTCCCGAAAACAAGCTTCTTGATTCAGTTGGAATGCTTGCTAAATGCGCCGTGTCTCATACCACGTAAAATGTGAACGATGGTGCCGACCCCATGCGATGTTGGTTGTAATTAAAACTCTCCGACCCTGTCTTGAAAAACACAGGGCTTCGACAAAATTTTCGGTTTAGTGAAGGAAAGCATTCACCAGCTTCGGTGTTAGGCTTCTTTGCGGAAATTGGCCGACGTACGACGTAATCTAGGCTCGAATCTAGGTATGTATCCACTTTCAAGTTTCAAGTTTGTCATTTTGGAATTGTTTCAAGCCTCGCCAGACGTAGTGGCGGAGGCCATTTTGTGGTCGCTTTTTAAATTCTCTTCCGTGATTTGTTCCTCATTTTTTCGCTAAATTTTCCTAAATCTTCTATATCTTCCGAACGGTTCAATATCTCGGGTTCGTTCTTTCGTAATCAAATCTTATCTATTTCGGCTGGATACCGACAATATTTGGAGACAATCGGTCAGATATGAACAATGTTAAACAATAAATACGCACGGGTCGCGAAACTCGTCTGAGATAACGACGCGCGAATATGCTAACCTTCACGTCATCATATCTTCAAATTCAATTAAGCTGTGTGTTAATTATAATTTTAACGAAGACCTTCCATATAGACCTTTCTAATGATCTAACAGCGATTAAGAAACAATTGTTCCTCAATTTATTTTATTTTTACTTACACAAGAAAACATCTTAATCAGCTATGAAAGAAACTTTTTTGTTGATGCAATGTTCTATATATTCACAACTAGCGAAGCAGTTAAAGCCAAAGCATTGAAGAATCTTTCGAGAAAGAAATTATTGATACAGGACTTAAAAATAGTTTTTTCCTCGGTTTTTTCAGACATATTTTTTCTAACGCATCAGCTTTGAAAAACGCGTCCGGCAGAGTAACGTAGCATGAACTTACTGTTCAAAATCCATTAGAAGTGACATTTTTCATCTAAAGCTGAGCTTTCACAGAAATAATTGTTCTTTTTAATGAAAAACTAGTCTCCCATTGTGGCTAGCCGAGTTATGAAGGCAAAACCGCCCTCAACGCGGTGTCATGGTGCTAACGTAAAATAGGTTTGATGGAGATGAAACTATTGCCCGCTAATTCTTTATCGAAACGGTCTTATTTCGGGCACTTGCTTTGCTCATGTCTTTTAAACTTCCAAATTAGTGAAATAATCTCAGTTTCCTCAAGTTTGCATACAGTTTGTCTTCTATTTTCGTTTCCTCACTTTTTGTGTAAATAGCTATTTCATCTCAGATGACATTTGGCAAGTATATTTTGCTTAGGGATGTTTCGCTATCCCTCCATTGATGATTAATAATTTTCTAGGCGAGATTTCCTATTAAACACACTGCGAGGTGGGGAGATGGACTTGTTGGTGATTATGTAGTAGTCTTCTTGAAATACAATTTATGCAAGAACCCTCCTGCGTCACTTGCAGTACTACACAATGGGACAGCTCGTATTATTTATGGCGTATTCTTTTTTGTCAATTTAATAATAATAATAATAATAATAGTAATAATCATTTAATTTTTCTTCATTTCAGAGCTTTCGGTCCTTTCTTGGATGGAGGTTTGATTGCCAACAATCCAACTTTGGATGCTTTGTCAGAGATCCACGAACTCAATTTGGCATTGAAGAGCGTCGGACGTGAAGAAGAAGCGGTGCCTGTCTCGGTAGTCATCAGCTTAGGAACAGGGCTGATTCCTGTAACTCCTGTCAAAGATATTGACGTATTCCTCCCAGGAACCATTTCCGCGGGATTTTCAGTTATCAGCGGCATATCAGCTTTGAGTTCTGTTCTGGTGGATCAGGTGAGCTAGGATTTAATGGCATTCTTACCTAGTAAATGCCGGATAAAATAGTTACAAAAAAAAAAGTTTTTTGATACAACTTTTCCCCTATTGTTACGAATTTGCATTGGGTACTTAATTTATTTAAGAGAAAAACGTTTTAACACACTGTTTATTACTGCGTTTTACTTTTTCTCAACTCATAACTTATCGCACTTAGATATCCCTCTGTTCAACTTCGCTAATGTGCTCACTGTCACAATCAAACTCAATTTTTCAATAACTTTTGACACAACATATGGTGCATTACTTCAAAGTTCAAACTATTCTAGATACAGTTTTTCGAGGGCTTTCAAAAAATATACTGCACGTCAAGGTCTGTGAGAAACGGCTCCTGTAGTTTTTGGACAGCCATACTTCCGTTTGACAGATAACAACCAAAAACTATTCAACGCATTCCACAGTAAAACTATATCTGTATACCAAATTTCAACTTAATCGGAACAACGGTTCGGCAGTTATCGTAGCAGATTACAGACGCACACATGCATTCGCACAGGCATCACTCTAGAAAAGTTCTCAATCGTCTTGGGGGGCCTTAAAACGGAAACATCCGTCGTCATCCGATTTTTTCTGCACTTTCAACTTTCACAATACTTTCCCTTTCATGTTGGTGGGGGTTGGGAAAGTGAAAAGAAACGGTTTGTCTTTAATTTTTAGGGATAAAAGAGACTAGTCTCTCTTGTGACTATGAGTTTATGACTAGGAGGGTTTATGATGATGACTGTAACAAGACTTGAAATTTCATAATTATTTATTGCAAATGTTTTGTTCTAGGCGACTTCAAGTGATGGAAGAGTCGTAGATCGGGCTCGAGCCTGGTGTTCGATGATTGGAGTGCCGTATTTCCGATTTTCGCCTCAAATGTCGGAGGAAGTAGCAATGAACGAGACTTCAGATGAAAAACTGTGCAAAATGCTTTGGGAAACCAAAGCATACATGCATAAGAACTACAAGACTATCAGAGAAATTGCGGAACTTTTAAACAGAGGCTGATCATAATATCAATAAGTAAATCAATTTTTTCCCTAACTTATACTCATGTATGTTATTATTTATTGTGATAATTTTTTTCTACCATGACTTTTGGCATTATATTGTCTCACTCTTTGGTCACTATTTTGTGATTGCTGTTGATGTAATTCAAAGATTCAAGTAAGAACACAGTACAAGACAATAACTTGCTTCTTGGTTTAGTAGTTAAAAAAATCTGTAGTCATTTTTTATTTTATTTAATTTTTGTTATAATTGTTACTATATCGGTGTCATAATAAATGTTACAAAATACTACATACTCCAGTTAATTCATTCTATCATACAAAACTTACAACAGTGAGATCCAAATTCAAAGATGCCATTCACACACTCAAATCATACTTGATTTACAACTTGAATCCAGTAAGGTAAAGGTCCATAATTTTGAATTAAATCAAATCAGGAATAAATGTAAATGTAGGTTGAGTGCAATCTTCAAGTTTGGCCTCAAACAGTAAACAACTGTTGTAAAATGCAATTTATTAGTTACATTCAACCATCATAACCATAATAAAAACCTTCTTCATAGGCTTTATACATGTCATCAGAGTTTCGCCTCAGTCGCCTTCCGATTGGTTCCAAATCCTTGTAGCATTTTGAAAACACCCTTTCAATGGCATCTATGGCTTGTGACTTGGTGACATCTCGAGCAGCCATGACCGAGCTCAAAGCTTTACTCTTCACACAGTCCTGGTGGGTTCCTTTGATGTTAAAAATGGATGTATCACCGTTCACCCAAGCAGACATGAAACTACAATGGGTCAAATTTGCAGCCCTGATTTCAGTACAAGCCAAATGATCCAAGTTTTTGAAGTCCAGGTCATTCCGGCAATAATCGAACATGTGGATCATCTCGTGCGTCAAGACCCCCTGGACCATTCCTTCACTTTTGACCACGTTCTGGCAAATTACCACTTGATTCAGGATTGGATCGAAACCACCACTGACCGACGGATGGCATTCTTCACACGAAATGTGTCTTCGAATGTCCATGGCACATCCGGAGCTCTTCAATGCGCCCATCATGAGTTTCACAAGGGGGCTTTGTTTGATGCATTTGTATACGTTGCGTTCGCATCGGATTTTGTCGACATTTTCACGGCCTTTGCCTCCTAAAAGAGCCGTGAGGCCGGTGCTGGTGTTACCTTTTCGACGTTCAGGATACAAGTCGTAACCCCATTGGGCACCTCCTTCTGGAGCTTGCTTTGATGGTTCTTCTTTGCTTTGGTTCTGTTGCGGTTGCGGCTCTGGACTGGAGGAATCTATCAAAGTCATTTTTGTACTTAGTGAAGTTTGAGGTTAACAGTTATGTCATTTCTTTTAGGTTACTCAAACGTCAGTTTGACATTAACGCATTTTTGACAAGTGACAGAAGTTTGAGCGCGAAAATTATATTCGCGCCGGAAACGAAAACTCGAAAAGGGAGAAAAAGGAAATTCAAGAAACCAAAGATGATTAAAACTACAAAATACTTTATTTTGCTTATTATGGTTATGGTGGCGGTTAATGGTGGTATCGTTTGTCTATGGTATCGTTGGACAATGGACGGTGTGCACTGTGCACTACACACTACACTGCGCCATGGCCATGTCAGTCAATAAAAAATTGTAAAAAATCTCCTAGTAAAAAATGGAGTCGATGGATTATTCGACTTTCTCTGCTTTGAGTGCTTTGACTTGTATGGTCGATGGTTGCGATGATGCGATGTCACAGGCACGTCACAGGGTTGTGCGGTTGTGTCCTTAGGTTGTGTCGTTAGCTACACAAAAAATGTAGAAATGTGTTCCTTCCTTGGCAAGGCATCCATGCCCCCTGGAGTGGACGGCGCATTTGCGGCTTCCCGTATCACCCCAGGACCCCCAGGACTCCCAGGAGTGTAGTGATAAAAGGTAGGTAAGCTTGAAGGTAAGTTAATAAGTTATTAAGTGGGTTTCTGATGCGACTAAAAAAGTTGTTGACGGGAATCGGTTTTATTTTGTTTTTCGTCAAGTAGAAATAGGGCATCCAATCCCGGTATCCCGTTAGATTTCCAATCCCGGAAATCCCGGGACTTTCCCACCGAGATCCCGGAATTTTCAGGACTTTTCAAATGATGCATCTTTTCACCTCACTTGAATGAAAAATAAGAGTTGATGGCGTTGATGCAAAAAACACACGTACCTAGCTACCTACAGATTATTCAAGTAAGCACACTGAATTTGAAACCATTAGGTATTATATTAGTATAAATAATTATCATATTTAGGTATTTTGCTAAAATAAAACTTGTAGGTATATGCCGATCAGCTTTTAAATTCAGCACTAGAACGGTAATTTTCTTACGCCAAGTTGGCAATTCTGCGATAATTGGGGATGCTCAAATTTGTAATGTTGGATCAGTTTTTCCCTAGATGACCTTGAATTTGTATTGTCAATCAAGTACAGCGCTGTTGCAAGATTGTACGAAGGTTCAAGGCGTCTTGATTTTGGTAGATTTTCGCCAGTTTAAATGGGCGAATGGTGGTGGAATGTTTTTTCAAATAAAATAATAAATCACGTTGAGGAAACTGTTCTAATTTTTGGTCAAAAATAAAGGTCAATAGCTGATATCTGAAATTAATCTGTGCCCTTCAAATTTAACACTAGGTGATAGATTTTACAAGCTCTCGAAGGTAATAATCGAAAATTTCACAATTTTTCTGAAATTATTGCTATGCCTGTACTAAGGATCTAATTTTAGTGACAACGTAAATCAACTTATATAGTGCAATAGTACCTAGTATCACTATATGTAGGTACTTAAGATACATTGATACTATAACTAAATATATGCAACAATTCTTGAAAACCTGTGAGATGAATTAACTTCAGCTACAGCATTCGCTTGAAGATCTATAGGCAAAGCACAGAGAAACTGTTCGACGTAGCTTTAATGCAAAAAAAAAAGGAAAAGGTGTCAGGGAGGCTGATATCAGTGACCATCTTAGGAAACAGAGGGTAGAGTAGATGCAGCAAGTGGGCGAGTGCGAAGTTGCCGATGGAGATGTTGAGGAACTACAGGTCTAGCTCAGATGCAGTTTTTGATAGCCATTGTCCGCGGACACCTACTCCGCGAAGATGTGGTTCATGGTCTGGTTCTCAGTTCCACATGGCTGCGATGTTCAAAATTGGCAGCCAGAAAGTCTGGGTAGATTTGACAACTCCAGCAATGATTCTCAATGCTTGGTTAAGAATGACGTCAATGAGTTGTGTGTGTGTGCTATTCATCCAAACAGGAGCGCAGTATTCCGCTGTCGACTAGACCAAGACAAAGGTGGATATCCGAAGAGTAGTGGCGTCGACACTCCATGTAGTTCTCGCAAGTCTCTGAACCAGGTTCATTCGTGTCTTCGTCTTGGCACTGAGCTTCTCCAAGTTGAGCTTGAAGGACAATGTTTGGTCGAAGGTCACACCGAGGTACTTGAGAGTGGGATTGTGCTGCAGATAAAGTCCAGCCATCAAAGCTGACATTGAGGTGACGATCTGCTCCTCTGTTGTTCAGATGAATGGTTCTAGTCTCTATCTCCCGAGAGTTCGGATTCAATCCTCATTTCTGAAAGATGACAAAATTCTGTTGGAA
Organism: Anaspis maculata; assembly: GCA_949128115.1. Taxonomy (NCBI): domain Eukaryota; kingdom Metazoa; phylum Arthropoda; class Insecta; order Coleoptera; family Scraptiidae; genus Anaspis; species Anaspis maculata. The sequence continues at coordinate 70,541,255 of OX421963.1, forward strand.
AATCGTAATACATATTTATTTTGTGCAGAAATATCATAGTGAAAAATCACAGAATTGGCGGGTTTTTATTTTGCACATCTGTGTTATTTGTCCAAAAAGTTCGTTTTCAGTTTTGACAAAAAAATACAAGATAAAACTTTGGATCAAGTTTTCATTTTTGGCTGGTCATAATCTACTCACTGTTCGACTGAATTGGTTCAAATTCATTTCATGGCTTGTCTCTGTTGACAAAAGGGCTGGCCTAAAAAGCTAAAATTACAGAAGCCAACTTTTTTCAAGAAAGAATCGAGCCACATCGCGGGTCAACCATTAAATTTGCCTCAATATGGCTCGAACCCGATAACAGTATTCCCAAAAATGTAAATTTGACCAAATAACACAGGGATACATTTTTCCGAATCTGCGGCCCTGGACTTTGATTAACCCAGTAATTCTTGACAAGTTTTAACAGAGGAATATTGCTGGTAAATCTAAACAAAATTGAAGTCCTCTATCTGCCATTGGTCTATGTAACGTTAATAAATAACCTTATAGCGTGGAGACCTCAGGTGATGATAAGCACCGCAAAGCAAGAGCGCCTTTCTCTGGTGGTGATTCAGGCGTGGCCCCAAACTGTTGGTAATTTGTGGAAATTCACTGGAATCCCGTGGCTATCCATTTAATTTGAAGAAATCGTATCCGGTGGGAATCCCGTGGTAATCCCGTGGCAATCCATCACAATCCGTTGAACGTTCTGATGTCCCAGTAATTCACCCGAGGATTCACCCCTTGGTCATTTGCATCTGAAGTCAACTTTGAATGAAAGAAAAAAATTACATGCACCTAAGTACTGAGACAAGAGTGCTACTCGTACTTACCTCATAAATGTACAGGCAGAACCATGAATATAGCAATGGCAGAACCGGGGGCAGAACACTTGAATGAAATTTTCCCAGGAATGTAAACAACTATGACACTCACCTGACATCATGACAAACAACGGCCAAGGCAACAGGGCAGCGGATATGATGCAAGGAGACGCCAGATCTGGCATTTCTTGTCAAAATTTTCTAACCTCTTTGAGCTCAGCCCGTTTTCGCGCAACTTGGTCTATGCAGCGTCCGTTACACTCTAGGCAACATGGCCAACCGCGTTTTTAATTCTGCTGAATTTAAAACGTGATCGGCATATACCCATACAGTCATCATTTTTGTTGTATAATAATTGCTGGTAATTTATAGTATTGGTAGGTACTTGATGTCTTGATACTCTTGATGATAATAACACTAATATTAGAATTAATAGGTGAGGTAGGTACATGGTACCTACATTACCCTTAGACCCCGTATTTTCACACCAGATACCTACCACTTCCGGTTACCATACCACCAAACACCATGGTATTCAAGTTCCAGGCAAAGTTATTTGGAAATGAAAATAGCAGCCCTTGAAAACTTGAGAACATGTCCAAACATACGAAATAAAACAAAACTGTGAATACTCTGTGATAAATTGAAAAAAAATTATTTTGTCTCAGCAAGACTTGGTCAAATGATCTGTGTCTCTTGCTTTGACTGTTTTCCACTCAAGTGAGGTGAAAAGCTGCATCATTTGAGAAATCTCGAAAATCCCGGGATTCAAAATTCTCAATCCCGCAATCCCGGGATTTCGTTTTAAGTCTCGGGGTCGGGATTGGATGCCCTACGTAGAAACTCTAAGTAAGTAGGTAAGAAGTACAACTCCTCCAAAGAGAAAATGTACCTACGGGCAAATGGGCAAATGCTATCAAATTTTCAAAATTTCCAAAAAAAAATATGAATTTTTGAAATTTAGAAACTAGATAGCAACGACCATACCTACATCTTTCTTCAAGGAAGTCGCGGCATGTCAAATTTGAACTTCCTATTTTCAAAACAAAGGTACAAAAAATTATTTCTACTAATGCACTTTTTCATGTCCACGGGAGTCCTCAGTCCCTGATCTATACCTCGGATTGGTGTTGGAATCGAACATTTTCAACGTTACAATAGATTTTGAAGCAATGGTCCAAATAGAGTAGCTATAGTCCAAATAGCCCAGGCAAAACAGGTTTAACCCGGAATAAATTAGGGAAAATCTGAAAATTTGAGAATCCTTTTAGAATTTGATGGGGAACAACATACTAAATGTCCCCATCTGTCCGAGGCTTGGCATTTTTAGCGCACTTCTCCAAACGGGAAGGCGCTTTTGTCCTCGCTTTGTCCGTCCGTCCGTCCGTCCGTCCGTCACAGCATCTAGTCCTAAACGAAAAGGTTTTTGTTTGCGAAAAAATTTCACTCCAATGGGTAGCTCATGACCTTGTATCCCGAACCAAGAAAAATCTCGACGAAATAATGATAAAGAATTACAATAATAACAAATTAGTGTGACGCGGCATTGCCGTTGAATGCTGCATTTCAGAAGCCGGCTTGATCTCGAAAGTTATCACATGCGATCAAGTACCTGTTCTTTTCATTTTACAATAATACATATAGGGAGTTATATTTAAAGGAGAATTTGAACTTCTTTTCAACAAAAATTCCACATCGGTGCGAGGTACGGGTCAGTACTTATGAATTTTTGAAAATGACCCCGAAGCTGCGGCTCGGCCGCAAATGATTATTCGTTGTTTGCTGGGGCTTAGAATCTTCTTCTCTGAACGGGATGGAATGCTTGACAAGAAAATTTCAACTCAAATATGAGTAACTCTTGATCTTGGTACACGAACCAAGAAAAAGCTTCCCGAAATAACGATAAACAATTACAATAATAACATTTGAGTGTACGGCGGCGTCGCGAAATTATTGCTGAGTTTCACATTTGAATGTAAGAAATTAGGACATGCGGAGAAGTACGTATCCTTATGGAAATACACATGTGCGGGGTTATATTTAGAAAAGAATTTCAACTTTATTTTGAAAAAATCTACACTTGGATACGACCCCCGAGCGTGTTTTGGTAGCGCATAGTCGCATAGAGTAAGATAATGACGCTTCATATGGCTGGTTTTTTCTTTTAATTTCTGATGTTTTCTTTATGGCGCATCAATTGCAAGATTATTACCGCAGGAACTGTAATCTTTGTTTAAATTTCAGAAATAAGATCACTGATTTCTAGGAAACGTTCAACTTTTTGCGTATGTATTACATTAAAAGTACTTGAAAAATATCTGATGTTAGCGGGGGGGATCGAAGCAAGAGCCTTGGGACTTTTTTCGATGGATAGCTGATGTCTTCAAGGGTGGCCAAGGGTAAATAATCAGATTGGCTTGATAATTCCGCCGCCATCTTGGCCGCCATATTGAAATCTCTTATTAGTTGAACGATTGTCATGAATCTTTAAACTTATCCTTGTCTAGTACGATCATTCTCATTTTCAAGCCGAATTTCATGATTCTGCCGCAATCTTAGCTGCCATATTGAAATTTCTTATTAGTGTAACGATTTTCATGAAACTTGGAACTTTTGTCCAGTGCGATCATTCCTATTTTCATGCTAAATTTCATGATTCCGCCGTCATCTTGGCCGCCATATTGAAATCTCTTATTAGTGGAACAATTGTCATGCAACTTGGAACCTAATCTTGTCTCGTATAAACCTTCTTATTTTCAAGCTAAGTTTTATGATTCCGCCGCCATCTTGGCTGCCATATTGAAATTTTTCATCAGTGGAACGATTTTCATGGAACTTACCCTCGTTTCGTTCGATCATTCTCATTTTCTAGCCAAATTTCAACATTCCGCCGCCATCTTGGCCGCCATACTGAAATCTCTTATTACCGGAACGATTTTCATTGAACTTCGAACTTATACCCTTGTTTAGTACGATCATTCTGATTTTCAAGCCGAGTTTCATGATTCTGCCGCTAGTTTGGTCGCCATATTAGAATTTTTTCCCAAATAACGATAGAACCATGAGGCATATTCGCTTGTTTCTGTTGGAGGTCGAAGGTACAAGAAGTTACCATTTTTGAAATCGTTGCTTTTTTCATACTTTTTTCATTGGACCTTATATTTTTTCAAGGTCGAGGAACCCAATGAAATAAGTTTCCAGAAAGTGTAATGCACCAGTGGCGTACCAGACGACTGCGAAGGGGCCGAGGTGCAATTTTTGACAAAGTCCTATGGTAAATCGTGACTAACACTTTTTTTGACATGTTTGGTATCATTTCCAACTAAAGCGCACTCTTTGATTAAAAAAAAAATTGATAGAGACGTGTTCAAACCGGTTTCATCAGAAAAAAAACATGATTTTTTTACCCTCAAATTTGATGTTTTGTAGTTCTAGTTCTATCAGTGTTCAATGTATTCCCAACCATGATTTTGATTTGGACAGTTAGTTTGAACTATTTCACACACATATATTATTTTCTATTTTCTTTTTCCGTTTTTACAAAATCACGGAGTTATTTTGTTTCTTGAGATGTACCTACCATGCCAAAGCTTGACTTGATGAAACGTGCTATTTCACAGGAAAAATTGGGCTACGATCAGAATGTAGCTTTTATTTGGTTCTTTATTTATTTCAAAGCATGAAAATAGTTTTCTCTATCGAACAAAACGGAAAAATCTGAAATCGGAGCCGTACTTTAGTCATGGCAACGCATTTTCCCCCCGACAATGCGAGCTTTCAAAATTAAATTTGTACATGATGCACGTTTTGGAACAAAATTACCGTGTGATTTTGTAACAGCAATAGAAACTTCTAGTTATGGAATTTATCCAATAAATAGTTCAACTGAACAATCCATGTCAAAATTGTGATCTTGGGTGTTTTAAACCACGATGGAAATGGAGCTACAAATCGACAAATTGATAGATCGAAACTTCGCGTTTCTTTGCGAAATTTATTCCGCATTGTCGGAAGAAAAATGATGTCATGACTAAAATCCGGCTCCGATTTTTGTTTCTCCCATTTTGTTCGATAGAGAAAACTATGTTCATGCCTTGAAATTATTAAAGTATCAATCCAAAGCTACATTCTGATCGTAGCCTAATTTTTCTTGTGAAATAGCACGTTTCGTCAAATCAAGTTTGGCATGATACATCTCAAGAAACAAAATCACTCCGTGACTTTTTGAAAACAGGAGAAGAATTCAGTGAATTATATTTGTGTGTAAAATAGCCCAAACCAACTGTTCAAATCAGATGAATCATAGTGAGAAATACATTGGACACTGATGGAACAAGAGCTACAAAGCATCACATTTGAGGGTAAAAAAATCAAGTTTCTTTCTGATATAACTGGTTTGAACACGTCTCTATCAGAATTTAACACCTACTTGTGAAATCGGAATGTGCGCTTTGATAATAAATGATACCAAACATGTCAAAAAAGCTGTTAGTCACGGTTTACGATACGACTTTATGAAAAATCGCACCTCGGCCCCTTCACAGCCGTCTGGTACTCCACTGGTGCATTACACTTTCTGGTAACCATTGCATTGGGTTCCTTGACCTTGAAAATATGAAGTTCAATGGAAGAATCACCAAAAAAATACCAACTTTGAAAATGGTAACTTTTTGTACCTTGGACCTCCCACAGAAAAAATGCCAAGCCTCGGACAGATGGGGACTTTTAGTATGTCGTTCCCCATCAAATTCTGAAGGGATCCTCAAATTTTCAGATTTTCCCTAATTTATTGCGGGTTTCATCAAAATTTTGCATTTCTTTCCTGGGCTAAGATACCTTCACATACAAAAACCTTGCAACACAGACACAGAAGAAAATTGAACCACTGAAGTTAGAAGGGAATAACGAAGACAAACCGTTAAATCACTGTTAAGTTGACAATTTGACAACCGTTTGAATGCGCCCCAAACATATGGATGCCCCAACCGAAAATGTATGGTGGGTATAACCATTGCCCAAACCTAACAGCTCAGATAAAATTGAAAATGTTCATTCACCTATATACAAACATATAAATAAATAAATAAACATGTCTTTGGAAGGAAATGCATCAGCGAGCCTTTATATTCGCTCACAGTATTTTATCTATTTTTGTGTTGCCGAATAAACTATTCACCTACTACTTACTTTACTCGCGCGTGTCCCATCTCGTACAGTTCAACCTGATAAATTACTGTCCATATTGTGCCTCCGAAAATGAGTTTTTTCTTGGGCAGCGGGTTTTTACATTCCATTTCTTTATGAGCATTACGGATTTTCGGCATCATTTTCTCAGTTGTTGCATGCCAAAAACGCCTCGTGCCTTTTCGGTGCGACTTACCTATCGGTCTGTCTCCCTCAGGAACATGGCCCGCCAGCTGAGCAGTGTAGAAGGCTGGGGTTCTTTAGATGGTCGGGGGCGCCACAGTATTGTAGACCGAATTCCCAAAAATAATTCTAGTACCAAGCAGTGACTAATACAACACTGAGGATGAAGCAATGCTTGGATTACGAATACAAATTTCATTTACAAAAAACAAAAAAATAACAAGTGTCGGTTTGCTAAGTTTACAAAAATGAAACATACGAAATTACCAGTCGCTGTTATCATCACAATGAGCGAAATACTACTTTCTGAAAGAGAGGCTTGGCTTCAACTCAAACCGGAATTAATGGAACGTTATCGGTTCGTGCTAAGACAGGTACCTACTGTCGGAAATAGGAAAGTCAGATAACAAACCAAACTGATTTGATATTAACGCGGTTCGACAGGTACCTACTACGCCAACTGCGATAACCTCCGCAAAAAAGAAACGTTGTCGGGTTTTTATACCAGCCACTGAATTACCCTTATCAAAATAATTTTATGTACAAAACCCTTGAATTAAAATTTGAGATTCTCCTGTTTGCAAAATTGAATACAGTTTTCAAAGTCAAATGGAGACTTTTTGCCCTATGAAAATTATGCTATTGACAAAGTCACCAGTAAGAAGGTACCGTCAAGAGCAAAATATGGTATGCATCAAAATTTTTGTCATAAGAAAAAAAGCGACAACAGGTGAATGTACTACGTAAGGGCTCCTTTATGGTTATGTCACATTTTTTGTAGTTAAATTTTTTTTATGTATGTGTACAGTGCTCCTGACAGTACAAGAATGTTGAGTGGCAAAACCATAAAGCTAGCGTACAAATGTGATGATATTTTAAATTGAGCGATTATACTCTTTGGCGGACGGCCGGATTCGCACGATTTTTGCGAACCCACTGAACACTAACCTGCACTTTATTATCCCCTGAATCGTTTATCTATCTTTACCTACGACCACTACCGTAAGTGCCGTATACCGTACAACTCGGAACCTAAGTAAGTGCGCCCTTACGCACATCGTGACGTATTCTGTAAAGTAAATCGCACAGCGTGCGGTAATGGTGAAGTAAATCGCACAGTTAGGGAATTTATGTTTCTGATGTTGGGGGAATTTTTATCGAAAGACATTCTCAAATAATTCACATTCAAAAATGGAAGCATTTCACGGGAATCTGACGCGTGCCCCGGTAGCACCTTTCACACCGAAAGCATAGGCGAGACTAGCTGTATATATTCGTAGCGAAGGCATGGCCATAGAAGTGAGATGTATCAACAACAAAATCGTCCAGATTTTTTTTCCAAGTGAGGGATTTGAGAATTTCTTGATTAAATTTTAGCTTGCATTTGTAGGGCTAAGTTTTTACCTGATCACAATAATTTTGCGAGATTTATTAAAAAATATTCAAAATATCAATGCAAGGACTGCCCGCAGTCAATAACAACTTGGGATCAAGAAGGTGTAAAAATTAGACAGTTACAACAAGCATCAAATGTCTGATGACAGGTACTCTGCTGCCTGCCTACCTAAGTTCGATAATTTTCAAATAATACTATTTATTGCTGTCCAGTATTCATGTCCCAGTGTTGTAATCCAACTATATCACCACGCCGAACAAATAATTGAATGGCTATAGGTAGGTACGCTTCTAAATACACCTCAGGCCTCGCTTTAGGCACAGTAAGTGAACACTCAATTTTCAAGAATCGATTTGTGGGTGCTTTTTTTCAGGTCTCGACGAAAAGCGTTGTACAACAGACAACCACCGAGCCAGCAGACACCAGAGTTTGAAAATGCTATCCGTGTCTGACATTGGAATAATCTGATGGCCGTAAACACCAATCAAAGTACCTCCCCCTTCTCCGATTTACTGTAGTTTTAGTTTTCAAAAAGTGTATAATATGCGATACATAATACTATTATTCTTATTTGAATACAATAAAAGTAATCAACTCGCTCTAACTTGCTCTAAATTTAGCAAAACCTAGTATCCTATGAACACGGATATTAATATTAAGAACACGGATGACGGCCGCTGACACTGCTATGTGGTGCGTGCTCCTCCTGTCAAGAGTGTCAAGGCACACTTCGCACCGACCAATCAACACAATCTGCATACGGCGGGATTTTATTTGAATTTTGAATCAAGGGAGAACTTGAATCGTAGGTATTTCATGAAATACGTGGCTTTTTTACCTATAATTTTTGCCGTTTACAATACTACTGGCTACATTTCACGTTAATTATAGCTTTTAAGTCAATATCCACTGTTATTGTTGATGTAGGGCTGTTTTATTACCTTGGATTTCTGAAAATTATTCTGGGCCCCTCACAAAGTTACAATACCGCTTTGGATTGGGGTCGTAGGTAAAGTACTGTACATGACACGAGTAGTAAAGCAATTACGCACTCAGGGAGTACTGCACTCGCTCGCTACACTCGCTCGTGCGCAACTTTTCCCTGCGTGCGTAATATGCTACTTACTACTCTTGTTACGTAATGTACTATTCTTCCGTCTTTTTACTAGATCGGTACTCGAGTATTGTTCAATACAAATGACTATACAACTCACTGCTCTTTAGACCAATCCAGTGTCTCGATTTTCCTTGACAACACTGCATTACATCGGGTATGCCGTTGCGAAGGGGCATTTTTGCGAATATACGAAATCGATTATACGTAGACCTCTCGTATAATCGCAGTTCATTTGAATTCAAAAAACCACAATTTTCGCCCTTTGCAACAGTGCTTGCCGGATTTCACGATCTAACAAGCAGCCTTGCCACACACTGAGCCATAGCTGACCCTGTGCACCAGAAGCTATGGTTTGACGTATCGTATATAATTCTATCTCGGGTGTGCCAGTAGCGGAGGCCAGTAGCGGTAAGATGTATCAAAATGAAAATCGTGCAGAAGTTTTGTTCAACTACAGCAATGGGGTGTTTTCTCTGCAGTTGTCAAGTTGTCAAGTAGATGGCAGCAGGGGCCAACCCGGGTTATTTTCCCACTACTTTTTGAACGGTTCTCTCATGGAGGGGGTTTTCCTTTTGACTTTGGTGTCTGCCTGCCGAGTCGGCTGTCATGTCAAGTCAAGTATGGATGTGTGTCGTCAGAGGTGAGGAAGGAATTAGATGGAAAAAACTACGTACACTTGGCTTTCAGAGTAGAGGTCTTTAGTATAGATGTTTTTGAAGAAGAGCATGATTGTATTCTTGAACATGGACAGTGGGGCACACGGCACGGTGGCAGGTAGGTTGCAATAGGTTTCAAATCGGCCGGCGCCGGCGTGCCCGCGAACTGCTCTTCGAGTGCTGTCTCCCGGACGGTCCCTCTGGCAAACATTTGCACGGTCATTGGGCCCCTTCAGCCCTCGAAAATCACCAAAACCGACCAGTACAACCCCACGTTCAATATTTTTTTCAGCAAATGTCAGTCATATGGTCGTTGCTGTCATCTTCATTGTTGGAGTGATCAGTGGCAGGTGGCAAAGTGCTTGGTGTAGCATGATGCAGAGAATGCATGATGCTGCTAGGTAATATAGCGTTACGCATACAAACACAGACACATCCCTGACAGACACACAAACGGGCTGAAGAGATACGAGATACCAACATGGAGCAGGTAGGCTTACCAACCAACAGTAACCTAGTGATAAACCCGGGTTGGCCTCTGCTGCCATCTATCGTCTTCTTCAGTGGCGAAACACCCCATTGGAAAGTTACGGATGAAATTTCAACTTGCATTTATATGGTTTAGTTCTCACTCGCTCATATTGTTACTGTGAGGGAAATATAATTCATAAAAAGGAATGCGAAAATCTCAAGTGAGGTATTTAGGTAAGGCATGGCCAAAAAAATCAAGTGATAGCCAATGTCAAACATAAATAATTTATTTGACAATGTATTTTTGAATGGTTGTCTTTCGCATTTCGAAACCAACAAATGGGTCGTACTCCAGCCGAACAATTCAAGACTTTGTATGGTCAATTGAACCAGCTAATACTATTAGAAGAGAGGAATATGTTTGACGGCAGTTTCAACCATTTTCCGGACGAAAAGTCCACGCTAAAATGGCACACATCCTGGAAAACTGATGGGCATACAACATGCGAAAAACGAACGGAGGTGACTCGAAGAGGGAAATTTGAAGATCCTATGGAATCTGACGGCAAAGCAGTTGCAGTTGAACTTTTACTCCGAATTCGGGAAAAAGACTGATCCTTTCAAAGGTAATCTTTGTAGGCTGATTGCTGCGTTGTCATTACTTTTCACTCTTCTTTCATAGGTGTTGGAATTTCGTAAGGCAATGATGCTCGGAATTCCGAGGGAAGAGTTCACCAAGGTATGACGGAATTATGGAAAAGCATTTCAGCACCATTGACTGCTGAGGAGCTACACAGAATACTACAAACTTTCGGCGAAGACTCTAGTTCTTCTGTTACCTACCAATAAAAATTGTTCACTTTTATCACCTGTTCAAAATAAACGATTCACTTTGCTCCTTATAATGTAGTTATGATGATATTTATTGTAGTTTTCGTGATACAAATCAAACAGGGATCAGGCATTACAGGTGAATCAGGACCAAAACGTCAGTTTGACAAATTATTTCTGAATTTTGAAAACTGTCATTGACAAAAGTCGGAAGCAGGTGGGTCGTGCAAAGCTCGTTGTATAGTCTTGACGAATACAACTCGAGCATCGAAAGAATCTGAATATACCACTCTTGTTCGATGTATTGCTTCAAAACACAGCTCGACCTATGGTCTCGCTGTGTTTCTTGCAATACATCTCGCAATCGCGGTATATTCGATTATTTTGATGCTCTTGTTGTATTACTACTGAATATATCAGCGAGCAAAATGATTTTATGTATGTTACGGCATTTTTAATAAAACACATTGAGAGAGGGGAAATTAAGTTTTATGGTAGGCGAAATGTCGCCAGCTTACTGGGCCTTTTGGTGAAAACACTATGGAAATTTCTACTTGATGGCTTGATTCCATTCGATTTCCAAACTTTCCGGTGAGGTTCCACGCGAATCCATCGAAAAAATTACATTATGAAAATTTCCACATACCATTCAACTTTCAAACTTCATCACATGGAATACCATGACAGTCCTTTGAAATATACGTTATGGGAATTTCCACTTGATTTCATTAATTTTCGAACCGTGTCCCATGCGATTCTACCCATTTTCATGTAAAACGACGAGAAGCAGAATATTTCGAGGAATATTCACTATGGTATTACATGGCTGCCAATGGTCATTTTCAACAGAGATCTGATTTTATCCTCCAGAGTTTTACATTTACCAAGATACGTTTCACCAATGTGTTTAATTGGTTTTTTCTTGTCTTGAATGATTACCTACACTTTTAATATTAGTCGTTATTCCACTAAAATCCAACAAAAAAAAACGTCATAAAGAGTCATGAAATCGATAATAGGGTCCTTGCATAAAAATTTTTTCACACTCCAATAGAATGCCCTTGAGTCACTTAATAATGTGTTCTATCTTAATTGTGATATACCTTTGTATTTTTTTTTTTTTTTTTTTTTTTTTTTTTTTCCCTGCATCAACTACTTGGTTATTAGCAGGTTTTTTCAGTAGGGTTTTTCAGTAACGAGATAACATTTAGGTGCGACGTATGTACATTAACAATTTTAATTTTGGTTCAGTAGGGGTAAATCAGTGGGGTTTGTTTTCGATGGCTTTTTTCGTTTCATTCCTCTTCCCGGGGCATCACCGCACGGTAGTAGATGCCCCGGTACTAAGAAACGCGTGAAAAAGTCCATCTGGCCCAGTGCGGATTTGAACCCGGGTCCTCTGCCTTTGAAAGCAGCGCCGAGTCCACCGTGCTACCGACCGGGTTCTTTGTATTTTTGTTTGAATTTTCAATTAAAGTTTGAAAAAATTGAGTGTAGGCAACATCCTTACATTTTTTACAAATGCATAAGTTTACGCCCTCCTCTACACCGGTTCAAAGAAGTTTAGAAGCTTTAATTTACTTCACAATTCTCAATGTGTAAAATGTGTGAAAATGCCATTTTACCTTATTATGAAAATATTATAATAGAACAGGGTTTGACTATTTGTTCTGAAGATCCTTCAAATTCATTGATACGACTTGAAATCAAGCGAAACGCACACCTCTTCAACCTAAATGCGCAGCATGACAGCAGCCGCCAAACGAAACGTCAAGCCGCAAAATTTGAAAGCCGTAATCGCTGTGGTGTGTTTTGTGTAAAATGGGATGACGATGGAGAACGGTTTTGTTCAGGCGGAATCCGACCATTTGCCGATGGTTAACTTCGTGATGGAGGAAGAGTTCTTCGCGAAGAACGAAAAATTCAAAGCAGCAGAAGAAGAGTCAAAGCTCACAGCGAAGCTCACAGGTAGATGTTCGATTTCTTTGATATCATCAGCCCCTCTTCAGATGAGCAGAATGAGATACCCCTTACAAGATTTGATCGGGTGACCTCAACGGAATCATGATTAGTAGTTGTGAAAGCAGTTGCCTGGAAGGCGCCCAAGTGAAAACGATTTAGATCTATTCTGTAATGTTTTGTATTTCTAGAGCTGGTAGAGACGGTAGAGACAACTATGCGAACTCCGCCGTTGGATATGTACCTACAGCTTGATTTTGATGATCCTCACAAAGGCAAAAGTCGAGACAAAAGTGGTATAAGGCGACAGATCTTGGCGTTTTAGCACTTCGAGCCAACGTTGTCTTCGTGGTGAATCTTGGGGCATTTGAATTAAACCCTTATCAGGTGTGGAAGTTGAATCGTTTGGCCACCAACTCATCAAGCAACACTCATTGAGGTCAACAACTCTGGAAGGCATGTTGAAAATATAGCTGCGCGATAGAGTTCAAAAGTGACAATCACTTCCAGCTGACAGTGACAAAAAAAAGTGCCAAGCATAGAAGTGCCAAGTCAGTCTGGTGCAGAAACGACACAGCTGCGCTGTCGTTCCAAATATCCCCAGAATATCCCCAGCATGTCTGACGTCACGGCTGTTTTTAGGCGCGAAAATAAATTTAAATTATTGGAAACTTTACTTTTTTAATAAAGAGCTTCAAAAAAATTTTTCAGTTTTTTCCTTGAACTATATGACTATGTACAACATAGCGCATGTTCCTACATAGAAATTTCTGATTTTGAAAGTTTGTGCAAGGACCCTATTGAGAAGTTGTAGTCTAATCAGTGATTTATGCTTACTATTATTGCTGTGGGATCTTATTGTATACTAACTTAACCTATTTCCAAGGGTTGTACCTGAAAGTACATAAGTAATAATTGTATTTTCCGACTGATGAGTTCTTTATTAGTCAATACCAGTCCTATGCAAGTTATTATGGACATTCGGTATCAGCATATTGCGGCATCAGAACATCGTCATCGCCTAGAGCCTCCGCCCCCGGAAGGCCGGAAGTTCTTTATGAGGTGTTGGGGCGAGTGTTAAGACCTTTTTTGACCTTAACTGATTTTTCATAATAGGTACAAGCATGGATGAAATTTGGTACATCGAATGTTTTACCGCTCCAAAAAAGTGACATATAGCCATGAATGAGTCCTACATAATAGTCCAAGTAATGGGTATGCCCTATCTTGCAAAAGGTCGCAGAGAGTCGAAAATTTGGGTACTGGCGAGGATACCTATTAGGTATTTGGATAAGTGGGGAGAGGAGCTTTCAAGTTGGAAACCTTTTGAACGGTGCACTACCACCAGTCCATGCACTGCACACCTCATGTTGTATGGTCAACATGACTCTAATTATTTCCAGGCTGCATGCAAGATTTCGGAAATCAATCCACTGTGCCCCACCCTGTAGTTTCAACTCCACACCGAAAGAAAATAGGTAGGTAGGTACTCGGGTAGGTACACATTTATATTTGAAATGTTTCTGAATCTACTTTATTTATTCTACTTTCACACCGAGTCCGTTGCAATATAAATAGACAAATAGCTGCATCACAGCGATGTTTTTAAAATTCTCTCTTTTGCCACCAAATACTGAAGGACAATGACAGTACATACAGAGAGTCCGCCGCCGCACCATTTGCATTTATACGATCTGTCCCATTAAAATTCCTGGTTGGCGAATAAATTAGCAACATGATAAAAACGACCCGAAATGGAGTTTGGCGAGAGCAGAGCTCTTCGTTATTTCGCAAAGTTGCCCTCTTTTTATGATGAGTACATAAAAATTAGTTATGACTAATGGAAAGGGCCGGAAAAATGCCCCGTGCAGACGTCATTCCATTCATAGAATCGCTTCCACCCCCTCGTCGCCTCATACGTAGATTATGCCTAAATATACAAAATGTTATTTCGTTAGCTGATGGAGGGTGAAATATATGGATGTTCATTTTTTATTATACGTAACGAAATTACCCAGCAATTTATTAGGGAAAGGCTTAAAACGCTGAAAAATGTATAGGACAACATTTTTTACGTTAAATCTGTGCTTCAGAGAGTGAAGCTTATACAAAGCAATCTAGGGCTACCATATATTTTTATTATGGCCTGGGATTAATATCCACTCCACCGGCAGAATGCTAAGACCTCAATGGCGTTAATTTAAAAGCGAAATTTTATGTAGGAGCCCTCAAACTTTTTCATTAAATAAACATAGGTAGAGGTAGGTGTCATCGCGTGCAAAATAATCTGGTACAGTGAAAAATATACCTACCTAAAAATCTGGCTTTGATCATTTGACGAAATCAAGAAATTCTTGTCACAGGTCCTAGACTATCTCGTAGGTTAACTTGAGTCAACTTGAGTGAGAAACCCGGAGACTTCGATTCGGGGATAAGCCACGAACCCGTACAATTGGCGGATAAGCCACGAACCCGCACAATTGCCGGGTGCGTCGTTCGAGAGCTGCCGGATTCATAAGCAAATCTGTTAGGTTTTTTTTAGAGCGCTCCCAATTGAACGAAACTTGGAGGTGCACAAATTTGTCGTATAAAAATGTTTTATAGTTGATCGATCGCCCTCAAAGCAATAGAAGCGTCAAGCCGAAATAAAAAAACGAACTCTATATTATGGTTAACCATTCAGAAGAAATGGAAGATTTAGCTACCGAGAACACTAGAGCTATATCTCGTTCAAAGATATCTAGAGCAAAAATTAAGTGACAAGCTGGGCGACTACGGCTACGGCTGATGGCACGTGCAAAGTTTGGAGCGAAACGATCAGCGGCCATCAGCCGTATCCTCCCAGCGCTCCAGCTTCTCACTTTATTTTTATGCAAAAAGTCATTCTAACTGTATATGCCGATCAGCTTTTAAGGCTAAAGGGGACTGAAATTGAGTACCAAGTGTGCGACAGTGAGAAAATACATCAAAAGTAATAAAATGTTTTTGGGAAAACCATCAGTCCAATTTCAGATCTGAAAAATGGGTTATACCGAGATTTCAATTTTATTTGATGCACTAGTCAAAAAAAAATTCCAAAAAATTTTTTTATTTTTTTTTTTCAATTTCACAAATTAATTACAATTTTTTCAAAAATTGCAGGTAGTCATTTTGAAGTACTGAAAATATCAAACATGACTCCGTTTTTAGAATTTTTGTAGCACAAATGGTGCCCTCCGAAACACATTTTGAAAATCTCTCTTTGATATTTGCCGCCCGCTGCAGCTGTTCTCCGCGATGAGTCATTCACGATAAAGGTAGTGATCACTTTCTGCACACATGGTGTTATGATGTTTTCTGAGAAATAGGCGATGTGAATAGAGCAGTAGTAAAGATTAGTGACATCGTGGTATTACGCCGATATATTTCGTTGCTACGATTTCTGAAATTGTAATTTTTTTTTTCAAGTTGATCATTTATCTCACGAGATCACACTATCTAGATCTAGAATTTACTGATACTCCAAGCTACTTATATCCAATTATAAAGGGACAAACATTGTAAAATCATATTGCAATTGCAAAACAATAGACTGCAAGTGCACAAATGTATTTCAAACTATACAGGGTGGTGAAAATTTCGATGCTCACCATTGGTATCTTGGAAACGGTAAGAGATACGAGGTCGGTTAAATTAGAAAAAAGTTGCGCATTTTTGTGGCGATTAAGAATCTAAAAAGAAACTTCAAATATTTTGATTGGTTCACGATTTATCACGAAAAAACTAGAAATTTTGATTTCAGAAATTATTTTTTATCTTTCCAACCATTCAAGCTATTCCAATCAAACTTGGTAGTTTTATGTTTTTGATCACTCCGAGTCGATCAACGCTGGCAGAAATTTTCCAGGACTTCTAGATGTCAAATTATGATAGTCAACTTTTGTTTTTCTTATGGCCGCCATATTGGATTTTTGCACTAATGAATGGAGAAAAAAATTAGCTTTCCGAATTAGTAACCAACATGTTCTTTTTATGACATTTTTAGCGTCAAATTTTGAAATTTTCGTAAATATTGACAAAATCGGGAATGCTTTGAAAAATAATTGAAATATTATCAATAGCAACAACAGAAAAAAGACAGATTGTGTTCAATTGACGTATCTAAGGGCTCGATACCAAGTTGCAGGCGCGAAGTTTGGGACGGCGTAACTCGCCAAATACAGCGCGGTCTGATTGGTTGGTATCCGCCGTTGCTATGGAAACGGCACTTACGGCGGTCTCAGCCCCAACTTGGTATCGAGCCGTAACTTCTCAATCGTGTTTTGTGCTTGTTTGTACCGAGAGCTCATAAATTAAATGGGTCAAGGGTGTCTGTGAATTCAAAAACGTCTGTCGAAACTAGGGTAATCCTTACTCCGTTTCTAATAAATTTGTCAAACTTTAACAAGAACGATATGCTAGTTCCGACAGACGTTTTTGAACTCACCGACACCCTTGACCCATGCAATTTATGAACTACCGGTACAAACAAGCACAAAACACCATTAAGAAGTTAGATACGTCAATTGAACACCATCTGTCACTTTTTTGTTGTTGCTATTGATAATATTTCAACTGCATACTGCATTCCCGACTGTTTTTCAAAGCATTCCCGATTTTGTCAATAATTTACGAAAATTTTAAAATTTGACGCTTAAAATGTCATAAAAAGAACATGTTGGTTACTAATTCGGAAAGCTAGTTTTTTTCTCTATCTATTTGTGCAAAAATCCAATATGGCGGCCATAAGAAAAACAAAAGTTGACTGTCATAATTTGACATCTAGAAGGTCTGGAAAATTTCTGTCAACGTAGATCGACTCGGAGTGATCAAAAACATAAAACTACCAAGTTTGATTGAAATAGCTCCAATGGTTGGAGAAATAAAAAACAATTTCTGAAATCAAAATTTTTAGTTTTTTCGTGATAAATCGTGAACCAATCAAAACATTCAAAGTTGCTTTCCAGATTCTCAATCGCCACAAAAATGCGCAACTTTTTTCTAATTTAACCGACCTCGTATCTCTTACCGTTTCCAAGATACCAATGGTGAGCATCGAAATTTTCACCACCCTGTATACACTGGGAGCAATAACAAAACTGCAAAGAACTACTACTACTACTACTACTCCTACTCCGCCTGAAGTATGTCTGTCTGTCTGTCTGTCCGTCCGTCCGTTTGACTCCTGTGTGGATATCTGTCTGTTTGTTTGTGTGCCTGGCTGTCTGTGTGGTTATCTTCATGAATGACCTCAGCTCATTTGATTTTTGTTGAAATCGTTCCATTAGAATGCATTCTTCCTTCGTATAAAATTCGTATCACGTATCGTAGTACGATACGCGTTTGAGTGTCGAAAAGTGGCTAGTAAGAAACGTTGATGGGAAAAAAGTCATGGCATTTAACCCGGCGCTTGTGTGGTGGAAAATAGTTACGAGCATGGTGTGCTGGGGTGAAAATCACCCACTTTTGTGGGACCACAAAAAGATAAACAAAATGTTTTTTCTCTTGAAATAGTGACCAATATGATCTTTGATGTTTTATGAAGTTACCAAACCAGAATCGATTCTACAGTTTGTAGCGGTACCGTCATATCATGCAAAAAATGAAAAGTTGATTTTCCGTCGTCCCATGGGTGATTTTCACCCCACCACACAAATTCATGAAATTGAGGCAATAATGGCCTTATTGTTGATGTTTGGTCCAGAACTGAACATTGTTTTGATGATAGGTTGATGCAAATATGTCTTCCGCAAGGGATCGACATATAAGCAAGAGCAAGCAGAGTTGCTTGCGCTTTGGAGAGACCTTTTTCTAAATTTGCACGTGAACTGTGTGGTGGGGTCAAAATGACCCAAGTTGAACTTGATCGGCTAATTTCTGTCGACGTATGCGCTGTGATAGCCGACTGGCAACTGAAAAGTGAAGAAAAGGTCGCCACTTGAAGGTACTGAGAAGCGGGGGTGTGAAGTTTGTAAACACACCGAAATATAACGACATGAAATTTTGCTTGGGTGCTTTTTACCCCACCACACAAGCGCCGGGTTAAACTTTCTTGAATGGGCATGCTCCTACAAGCTCGCAGATCGATGATCTTAGGCAGTAGAATTTTGATATTGAAGTCAATTTTGTTTTTATTTTGCCAGTGCACTATGCCCTTGTACTTGAAAATAGTGATTGTGTGTCCGTTTAAGCTGAGAATTTCTCTCCAAACAAAATTTTTTATTGGTCTGTATAGCTTCTTGCATGGTCTTTTGTTTTGCCGCCTTCGGGCAATATGTAACGGGTGATCCATTTAGAGGTACTTTTTCTAGTAGGCTTTTTATGACAGATCAAATTGTCAAACAATCAAATTGCCATGGCATATTTGTTCAGTATTGTTTGACATTTGATTATGGAAAAACTTACCCCGGCAAAGCGTCTACAGATTGTTCAGCTCTTTTATGAAAATCAGCGTTCTACAAGAAATGTGTTTCGTGCGCTTAGAGCAATTTATGGTCTACATAATCGGCCTACCGAACGCACAATTCGCTATACCATCGAGAAATTTGAAACCCAATTTTCGTTATTGGATAAGACGCTACCAAATAGACCACATCCACTACGTAGCGAAGAAAATATAGCGGCGGTAGCTGAGAGTGTACGCGAGGACTGTGATGAATCGATTCGGCGACGTTCTCAACACCTTGGCTTGTCGTATGGAACAACCTGGCGTATTTTACGCAAGGATCTTGGTTTAAAGGCATACAAAATTCAACTTGTGCAAGAATTAAAGCCAGCCGACCTTCCAAATCGTCACCGTTTCAGTCTTTGGGCTCTTGAAAAGCTTGAAGAAGATCCACTGTTTTTGATCACGCTTCGGGCCGGTGAATTGGCCGCCTAGATCGTGTGATATCACGCCTTTAGACTTCTTTCTTTGGGGCTACGTGAAGTCTAAAGTCTACGTGAATAAGCCGGCTACGATTGAGCAATTGGAAGCGAACATTTCTCGCGTCATTCGCGAAATACCAGTCGATATGCTCGAACGCGTCGTGCAAAATTGGAACTCCAGAATGGACCTCCTTAGACGTAGTAACGGCCAACATTTGAAAGAAATAATATTTAAGAAGTAACTGTCAAAAATCCTTTTGTCGTACGATAATTAAAGTTACCCAGTAAAATTAATATTTTGATATTTTTTCAATTTTTGAAAAAAGTACCTCTAAATGGATCACCCTTTACATATTTTAGAACTAAAATCATTAATAATAAATTTAATTGATTACTTTCAAATCCAATAGGACATTTCACCCTGATGATAGTACCATTCTGATGAGGAAGAAGCCCGTCTGGCGATTCCGCAAGATATCCATGGGTCGTCGGGTCCACAAACAGGCCTCATAATTCAACTTTATTCCGTTAAGTTCAGTTCTAATCAAACCATACAACTTTTTTCTTATGGTGCGATTCTCTGAAAAATTACGTTCCATAAAGGCTCTGTTACGTTGTGATTACTCAGGCAACAGCCAATTGCCGACACGGATTTTTACATAACAAAGCGTTTATGGAATGTTATTTTTTACAGAATAGCACAATTCTTTTTTTCTATCTTGAACGGTAAGGCCGCTATGGGATATTTACGCTAGGATCGACCACTCTTTATCTTCCCATAGCTCCCAATTACTGGGTTCAATGCCTGTTCTTAATATTCATTGAAATCAAAGATTGAAATTGGCTGCTCCCAATGGGCCACAGACTGCTGATATAAGGTTGTTGTACTTGCACCAGGGTGTACCGTTGGTGTATGGGTGAATTTTTTTTTTTGAATTTTCGAATGTTTCAAGAATTTGATTCCAACAAAAATCGACAGAGGTTTTATTTCTTGCGGACTATAAATAATGTATGATGATACCGGACGGGAACCGCTCGCGCTTGCAGGTGGGCGGCACGCGGTGAACTTCAAAGGGAAATATTCAAAATTGATTTCGGTCAATACTATTGGTGATATTTGAATTTTGAAAAAAGGTTATTACACAATATTTACCACAGAATAAAATGACTACCTGGGATTTAAAAAAAAAAAAATTGAGAAAATCAAAAAAATATTTCAAAAAAATACAAAAATCAAAATTTTTGACTACAGCATCAAATAATTATATATTCTAAAAATGATAACGTTTTAATTTTCAAAATCGGTTCATTGAGTGAATTTTATATAGAATGTATATAGTCTTTTATAGAAGAATGTTAATAGTTTCCGCGCCATCTCGCGTCTCAGAAACACATTATTTTATCGTCCCCTTTAGCCTTAAATTCAGCACTAGAACGGTAATTTTTGCTCGCTAAGTTGGCAATTCTGCGATATTTGGGGATGCTCAAATTTGTATTGTTGGATCATTATTTCCCTAGATGACCTTGAATTCGTATTGTCAATCGAGTACAGCGCTGTTGCAAGATTGTATAAACGCTCAAGACGTCTTGATTTTGATAGACTTTCTTCAGTTTAAATGGGCGACTGGTGATCAGTTTTTTTGAATAAAATAGTGAATCATATACCATCATATTATTATTATCATATACCAGGTTGAGAAAACTGTTTTAATGTATGGTCAGAAATAAAGGTCAAAAGCTGATAACTAAAATTAACCTGTGCTCTTCAAATGCTCGGCACTCTGTCACTCACCTGCCATTCTGACAAGATAACAGTCATAACGGCCAAGACAACACTGTAGCGGAATATGATGCAAGGAGACGCCAGAATTGGCATTTCTTGTCAAAATTTCCTAACCTCACTGGACTTCGCCACAAAAAGCCCGTTTTTGCGTAACTTGGTCTGTCAGCGTCCGTTACACTCTAGGGAGCAACGCCAACCGCGTTTTAATTTATACTGAATTTAAAACGTGATCGGCATATAAATAAAAAGTGAACGGGATACAAAAGTTGGTTACGTGATTTTTAGCGTGTCTTCAGATCGATGAGTGACAGACCGTTGGCGCGGATACTTTTTGTCCTTGTACAGGCATTGGAGAAAAAAAGTCCTTGTGTACTATACAATTACTGTGAATCGTATAAAAAGATAAGCAGTTTCCAAAAGAGTACCTACTACTACCACCATCACGGTATACTTATTTAATAACTGACAGAAGGTGTTTTATGTTTATTAGTTATACCTACTATACCTACCTAACGCACAGAATAATAAATCACCGTCACAGCATCAGCGCCTTATCGGCCAAAATTTAGTTCACTGAACTCAAGACTCAATTAATTTGCAGTTTGGTTTTTGATGGAACATATATTATGATTTATGTGCATGCCTTTTCGACATGCCGCATTATTGTATTCTGTTCTCTGGTTCGGTTCAGAACATTATGAATCATCCACGGGCAGCTACACAAACTATAATAACGCTGGTGTGAAGTTAATGAAACAGGGTGAAACAACTTACGTCGTAGTGGCTGTTGAGTATGCCCTCACAACTACAGTTACAGGAAACTCCGAGCAACCGAACAGAGAGAAAGAAAGACAACGTAGATAGATATCCAGAAGGTCTGAAAGAAGGTTTTTTTTGTAACTTATGTATCAATTTGCACCACCTGTATGAATGACATGATGTGAATCCGCAGTGTTATTGTTTGTGGGAAAATCGGGGGAAATTCACAGTTGCTATTAGGTAAACCCCGATGATGAACAGGGCGAGCAAATTGATGGACTTTTTTGCGTTCGTTCGTAAGCCGGATTATATACCTGGTGGCTCCATATTTCCATTGTCATATTGTATGGTAAACTATTGATTTTCACAAATAGCATGTACTTACCTAATAGCTCCGCTGTTGTCGGTTTCAACGTTCACTTTGTGACAGAAATATGTCGCTTGGTACACTTGTTCTTCAGGCTTCGATACAATAGGGGATTCTAGTATATGGAGTGGTCGAAAGTGCGCAGCAGCAAGTTTGCTGGAAAGGCGGCAATTCAAACGATTCGTGCAAGTTTTTATTTTTACATGGGATATTGGCCAAATCGGTAGTTTTTTCATACAAGAAATTGTTCTACGTGTACTAAATTCATAGAGCATGAAATTGAATACAATTTTTAAATACTAACGTTATATGCGATACGATTTTTTCTCTCTAAAAGTCAGTATTTTACAAATGAAAGGTGTGAAAACAACCAAAACAACATCGATCGAGCGGGCGAGCGGCTATCACGTGACAACAGCGGTGCCACCAACAGTGCCAACAGTGGCTTGTACTGGGTCCGGAAAATCTTGTAAGGGCCCACTGGAGTGAATGAAGTGCAGGGAACATAAATATGTGTCTTTTGTAATGTCTGCGACACTTTGGAGTCGACCAGTGTCACCACCAAAAGGTTTACATAACCTAATCAATTTTTCTGACTTGTTGCATCGCGCACAGTTCTTTAAATGACCTCGAAATTGACGTTTGGGGATGTCATCTTCACGGTATTTCAAGCATATTTTTGGAAATCTTTCAAAATAAAACTAGTTTTGCTCATTGTAGCGGCTATCACTTCTGCAGTTTCAATAACAGAAGTGTTTATTGGATCCACTACTATTTTTGCCCATTTCTATTGTGCAGTATAATCACTAAAAACACACCCTATTGTTCAATTATATTTTTTAATGAACTAAAATTTACGAATCTATAGCAAAAATTAGTATTCACTCAATTTTACTGTGTTAATTTTCGGAATTTGCACGAATTCTATCACGTGACCGGAGTGTACCAATGGCAAGCCCTTCACACTTCGCACATGCGTCAGGAAAAAAGGTAAACTAGATTCGTCTATTCCAAAGCTGGACCCCTTCAATGGCTTCCTGGAAGGAGCGAACAGAGAGAGGCTTCAAAGTTTAGACATCAAGAGCTCCTACCAAACCATTGCTAAATGTCGCTGTGTACACTACAGGGAAACTCTATTGTGAAGTTGAGCAGCATTTGTTTTCATGTCCATACCATTCTTCACATTTGAAAAAAAGTCTTCGGCAGGTATTAATTATCAGTTATTAATTCTTCCCCCATAATTTTCTGTTCATTCCTGACCAATTCTCATCCGGTGAGCCAGTCCATTTATGAAGAGGACATTTTCATATTGGTAATTCCTGAAGGATGGCAGACTGAGGCGGTAGTTATTAATTTTTGAAAAAGCTGGAGATCTCGATGCTTCGAGAGCGCGCCAGAACATACGCGATACGCGAACCCGATAATGGACTTTTCTTGAACCCCGCGAATAAACTGACGGTCGGTGCTGGAATTCACCGAAAGGCGAGTAGAATATTCTCGAATATAACACCTGAACTTAAGGCACGAGGCTATAAGACAGGGAAGACTTAAATTCACAGCGGAAGTGAACATATCGGCGAAGTTGAGCAAAGCGCTATCTAAGTGCGATAATCTCATTCGACGTGCATTTTGGTAGTACACGCAGTAATAAATGGTGTGTGTTGAAACGTTCGTCTCTAAATTATTTAAATAGTCAACGTAAAGCCGTAACAGGATCTTTGAGGGCAAGACCTTACATTTCTCCTGTTTTTGTCAAAAAAAAGAAACAAATTTTGCTTGAATCAGCCAATTTTTCCCTCTTTATCGTGTTAGGGCTCGAGTCCATGAGTAGGCACAATATAACCTGTAAGAGAAGCTAAGTGCCGGATGTAACATCGTTTCACCCTTAGGAATCCATCCACCCTTCGGACGTAACTCTAGGTAGAAAGTAAGGTCAGGTCAGGTCAGGTATAATCATATTATCATATCATCATCATCATCATAATATACCTAAGTCACAAGTAGGGAAGTAGAATGGAATGCACGATACGGAGTACCAATGCCAAATTTCCCAACAAATGCCCGAAACGAGGTCCCAAGCCCAAGCAAGAAGATGAATTGGAAAGACTCATGTTTGAATTAGGGGGAAAGGGTTGTTGCATTTCGCATACTATACCATACCGTCAGACTACTAACCTAAGCGGTTTCGGGCGCACTGTTGTACCTACCTACTTAGTGAAAACTGAAATGGTTTCCCCGAGGTCCGGGAGTAATAAGTACCTAATAATGAGCACACGTAATCCGTGAGTAAGCTCTTTGCCCCCACGTCGGCGCATCCTCTGGCATCAGTTCTCTGTATATGTGTGCTGTGGTGTGGAATTTTCCTCCTCCAACTCCAACTCCTGGGGTTCATATTTCAAGCACATTACCAGTTTAACAACCTGCCAACCCTTTTTAAGCCCGCCTGCAACATTTTCTTTCAACACTTTGGCGCGTTTCTGGCTACATGGCCGTTTGGCGGACACGCTACCAGTATATTTCAGCTTTTACAACAAAGCACATCTCAGGTTTGAGATACTCATTACAAAGACGTACATGCAGACCATTTTCAGCTGTGCTGTGCGCCCGTTGAATGTATTACACTGTTCCACGTTGTTGGGTTTGGATTACCTGACGTTGCACTTCAAACGGGAATTTCCAAACAGGTGAATCAGCACGATTTGTTATACAGGGCTTACATTTCAAACCGCCTCCATCCCTGATTTTTCCTCTGAAAAATGTTTCCTTAAAAAAATCCGGTCGAGTCCGTAATTTTGAAGACTTTCTGCACTTGCACTTCAACTTTATTGAAGTGCAAAAAACAATCTAATCGAACCACCTGTTCCAAGATCCACTGAGGAAGGGGACCATCCTTGAAAAGATTTAACTAATGGGAATATAAGTTTGGTAGCACATCATTTTTAGTGGGCGAGGTTACACCTAAAAAACGGCATTTTATGTTACAAACAAGCCACTTTGCACAGTTGTTACACCTTAACAACATTTTGGTTAACATATACCCTAACAAACATTTTCTTCCGCAGCAAAAAATCAGACCTTCAGGAGAGCGGGGGGTAGACTCCCCTCGAAAAAAAAGTGATTTTTTAAATATTGACCGATTTTCGTAATTCTGGTGCCGATTCCACACATTTTGATATTGCCAAAAATATAGAGACAATGCTAAGGCTGTACGTCACAAGGTGTAGACGTTTTTAGGCACCATTTTTAAAATATGGCCGCCTATTTTACAGAATATTATCTGATATAAAAATAAGCTTGTCGCATGTCTAAACCCTAAACCGACAAATTTCGGGGCGCTCTTCACGTTTCCGTCATCTGATATAACATTCAAGAGATCTGATGATGAAGGAAGCATAGAGGGCAATTGGTTTTAATACTTTACTATAGTGTTACCGTCTAGAGTTAGACTTTCTAGACTCTTGTCTTAAAATTTTCGGTCTGTCAAGATCAAGAGTTTTGACTACACTCTAGAAAAAAAAACTGATACTCACCTACTCACGAGTACCTACCTACTTATGATGGATGACTCAGAGATTGATGTTATCAAATGCGGCTACCTCTCAATCTTCCATCAAGAGGGAAACAGAAAAGAGAGCTTTTCCTTGATGCAAACTGTGCCATGTCGTGCGAAAGGGCAATCACTTTTATTCCCTGCAAATTGTACCTGGTCAGGAGCACTTGCAACGAGTGTTTTTCATTAAAATAAAGCACACAAATTAATCTTAGAAACGCTAAAATCGCCAAGGTATAGTTATATAAATCGAACAAATCCATTTATTCTTCAATAGAAGATAATGAAGTATTATAATAAGTCAAGTGAAACTTTAACTACGTAGTATAGTTTGAAGTTCTGAAAGTTGCTGTTAACTTTATTAATTGCTTTTTAATGAAACACCAAAGTTTCTGTGCCACCTCGAAATTTATGCTTTGTTCGTTGTTACCATACAGCGCAGAAAACAGCATACAAATGGTTCTTTCCCATTATTAATTTACTGCTGCACCTGGTGCCACTTTGAAAAGAGATTATCACTCGGGCTTTGTCTCATTAATTCTTCATATAGCACTCGGGTGGTAATATGGGCCCGTTTGTTGGGGCGGTTGGACTTCGGACTTCGTCAGGTGGTTTTCGATATATGTGATGAAAAGGGAGCTACCAGACATCACATGGACTGAACTCTCCCTTTCGCCGCCCTAATCATTCTGACGGCCCGGCCATAAGGGTGCTTTGTATTGTTTAAAAAGCCTCCAGGACCGAAATGCGATACCATTTAGCGGTCTCTCCTAACTAAGTGGACATTAATTAGTAAACGATGTCGTGCTCTCTGTTACAGCAGTCTGTGTTACTGATTCGGGCTCGGCCTCTCAGGAACTGTTTGTCATACGGGAACTGCCAGTTTCCATGTTTACGACCCCTCACGTGCCGACCATAAGTTTACCACCAGAATCTAGGGATATGTGTCTACGTTATAATATGACCGAGGACATGATAATTCACATAAGATCTATTGCATCGTCATAGGTGTTATTATCCAGCGCCACTTTCAAAAGCCGACAGACTACCACCACAATCAGCAAGACTATACATGCGAAATAAGGTATGCATGCTAGGTTCACTACACCGAAGAAATCTGAATATGTTCAATGTTCAATCAATCGATGGATCAACTAGGTAGGTACTTAGATATATGACAGTCATACCATCAATCTCTTTTAAACGTGTCGCATTGAGAGTCATCAAGATTACTTGCGTTTTTTTTTTAGCGTAAATACTACTCTTATTTCGGCCCTTATACAGGGTGTTTCAGTGACCTTGCATAATACTTCGGGATGTGATTCCTCTCAGAAAAATAAGTCGAAAAGTAAGAGGGAAATTTTTTCCTCAAGTGCTCCCTGAGGGAGTTACAGCCCCTCAAAGGTGCAAAGTGCAACAAAGTTTTTAATTATCTGGTCAAGAACTGTCAAAGGTACGAGCTTCAAACTTAATATTTTCGATAGACTCGTTCAATCCAAAACTTTTATTCCTCCGGCATTTTTTCTGTAGAATGCACCGTTCTGAAGTAAATGTGAAAAAACACGAACGTGTCTAGAACAGTTTTCAACATAATCCCAATCTTCTCTAATTTCACTACCACGACTGGTTAGATTTAAACTGCGCAACAAATATGTTGTCGCGAGGGAAAAATTGCTCCGAGTTTGAACCACAATAACTTTTGAATGACACAAACCATTTCGGTTCTGTTTTGACGGTTAGCGAACTAAGTCTTTCCATTATTCACCTTCAGGAGGTAAAGATCAGGAAGCTCCATGTAAAATATCTACAGGGTTAAATGTAAAACAGTACAAAATTTTAGCAAATTCAACGGACCCCCATTTCCAAAAAAAATTTTCCTCAAACGCAAATGAAAGGATTATAAAGCGTTATATTTAAGCTTGCGCCCAGTTTTGAAATTTTTGAAATTGAAAGTCTAGTTCTGACTTTATGATTTTTTTCTCTTGGAGGATGCTGATTGATCCTATCCTTACAAAGAAGACTATGTTACTCTGACGATAGGAGGTTGCAATTCACGAATATTGTTTCTTGAACGGTTCTCAGCAATAAACTCGCAGACCATTTGGAATACCTTGATCAAGGCTTCAAAAAGGGGACCCATTCAAAATGGGCGACATAGGTGTTTTCCTTAAAAATTGAATTTGATCAGATTTCCACAATTGAAACAAGCTTTCTTTGTGATTTTTACCTCCTGAACTTGATGCTGATGGTCAATTTTAGTTTTTGATGATGACAGGCTCCTTAGGCTAACATACTCTTCTTTGTAGCGATAGGATAAATCAGCATCCTCCAAGAGAAAAAAAATCATGAAGTCAGAATCAAAGTTCCGATTCCAAAAATTTCAAAACTGGGCGCAAGCCAAAACATCACGCTTTATGATCCTTTTATTTACATTTGAGAAAAAAAAAATTCTGAAAATGGGGGTCCGTTGAATTTGCTGAAATTTTGTACTGTTTTACATTTCACCCTGTAGATATTTTACATGAAGCTTCCTGATCTTCACCTCCTGAAGATGAATAACGGAAAGACTGAGCTCGCTAACCGTCAAAACAGAATCGAAATGGTTTGCGTTATTCAAAAGTTATTGTGGTCCAAAGTCGGACCA
This sequence comes from Anaspis maculata, assembly GCA_949128115.1. NCBI lineage: Eukaryota > Metazoa > Arthropoda > Insecta > Coleoptera > Scraptiidae > Anaspis > Anaspis maculata. The sequence goes on from OX421963.1 coordinate 70,569,888, forward strand.
ATTTTTCCCTTGCGACAACATATTTGTTGCGCAGTTTATTTAAAACTTTGCATGTACATTTGCACTGTTGAGAAACTTCACTAGACTGAGTTCGAAGTTCCTACCTTTGACGGTTTTACAGCAAATAATTGAAAACTTTGTTTTACTGCGTACCTTTGAGGAGCTGTAACTCCCTCAGGAATCACTTCAGGAAAAAATGTTACTGCTCTTACTTTTCGACTTGTTTTCTTGAGAGGAATCACTTCCCGAAGTATTCTGCAAGGTCACCGAAACACCCTGTATTTGAGACAATTGCAGAGACCACGGATCTTCATTGTACCAGCACTATCCCAGAACAGCTTCCAAAATCTACATCTGAAAATTACAACGCTGCTAGGACAGGGACATCTGTTTTTCATACCGATACTGCCGAGACTAGTCCCATTTAATTGCCATTTTCCTAATAGTTTGTTGCAGTTCGTGAACGCGCACCGGGCAGCAGCCATAGCCAAAACACGCGCTGCTTAAAACTAAAACGGGATTGTTTCCCCCAAGAAGATATTTCTTTTCAGCACCTCCAGGCGGGCTGAAATATTACCCTGGCGCTTTGCGTGTCAACTTTGGAGGAAACAAAACACCTCGCGGTTCTATTTCTGCTGTTACCTCTCGCCTTCCCTTCCGTACCGCCAACTTCGAAAGCGATCGCTCTCGGGCCTATTTTTACAATTTAGGTAAGTATACGTATTCTATAAAACATATGTGAAGTTCTCCTTTATTTTCCCGCAGTCATCCACCTGGCACTCGGCATAAAATGACGCGTTGTTTCGTCTTTTTCTCGGTGGAGTAGGTTGAGTACATGTTTTCAAACCTTTGCCTGTCGTCGACTTGAGGCACCCTTATGACGGGTGCTCCACTTGTGTTAGCTGCTGTAATGCGATTAAGCAGTAAATCTCTCGTAATTGACTCCAGTTGCCGCCAAAGTGGCTTTGCTTTTTCGACAAGTCATTAAATGAAAACAACTTGACTCTTGAGTAACTTATAGTTCCAAATCGAGGAGCTTGATTGAGAGGAAAGTAGAGACACTACTCATTGTAGGGCTTGTCTTTTTTTACTTTTCCGACCGGCCACTAATGGAAATGAAGGTTTTATGATCTTGCTGAACGCAACATTCTAGATAACAACGGATGTATCCGTTTTGAGTTCCTATCCCCTAAGACGATTGAGATCATTTCCCGAGTGATATCCGTAGGTATGTGTATGTACGGTTATTGCCCATGAAAAACACAGTTTTTGACCCGTAGTCGAGCCCGTAGTGTACTGATTTTGATGGGAAATCACTGTATGTTTGTCGTAGGTTTGTCGGCAGTTTCACGGCTTTTTTTCATTAGAGTAAGTTATGGAAAAATGTGTTTTGCTTGTGCGAATGGTACCATGCTAGCTTGGATGCTAGGTAATCACCGGAAAAATTGTCACCATGACATTGCGACCTGATGCGGGTGTGCAAGTAAAAATATTCTAGATTACGTGCGAAGATCGTCTCTACTGGTTGGTGGCTCTCTGCTAATGCTGTTAAGTAGTGGTAGCCACGGCCGCACTAAAGCAAATTGAATGGAATGCCGAGGCCCCTTCTTCTGATGCTGATCACTGAGCAGTAAGTACCACCAACTCTTGCTTAAACTAGAACAGCAAGCAGATATGAAAGAGGTAAGTACAGGAAAATTGGAAACAGTGCACTCGCGCGCGTGTCTTGTATACATTTTTTCCTCAATTTTTTCCATAACATACTCTAACAAAAAATTCTTGAAAGTGAATAGATATATTATGTATGTCTGTATAGGTATTTGTAATGTGCTACGATAACTGCCGAACCGTTGATCCGATCAAGTTGAAATTTAGCAAACAGGTTGTTGCATGAGTGAACCAAAGCTCAAGGGTAGATCAACATTCTCGAAAAGAATCAGGGCTCGAAAAATTTTTGAGGCTTTTCGTTTAGGATGCTCTGTGAACAATTTTAACTGACCATATCTCCAGAACAGTTCGATAGAATCAATTCACATTTGATAAGTGTGTTCCACAAATAGGGCTCCCTACAGCACCCCATGTTGATTACAAAATATCCAGGACCAGCTACAAACACAATCTTTCGATTCGATGCCGAAAAGGTCACGTCGTGTGTACTTTTTCCAAAAAAGAGTAACAGATTCGAAAACGCCTGCGATATTCCCGTTCAGCATCTCCTTCGTTTTCATCACAAAATTCGTATAAATATGATGTCAGCATATTCTGCCTGTGAAAAATACGGTATTTTTGAGACCCATAGGACTTCGTATTTCAGAAAATTTATGACATCGGCTTTTATAGTCTTTTATTATTCACTAAGCAACATCGAGGACTCAGTCTTTGAAAGCAACACCGAGACCGTGGGCTCGAATCCGGCTCTGGCCAGGTAGAGATTTTCACGCGCTCTCCAGTAGGTATACCTTGCGGTGTGTACTACCGTGCAGTTACGTCAAGGGAAAAAAAGGTGAAACGAGGACTCTGGAAAAAGGATGCTAATAATCTTGCTGTTGATGCATCTACGAGTATGAAATGGTGGGTGGTGTGTGAACCAGAGTACTGAGGCGGCACTAAGGGGGTACTGCCAGTGACTACACGGATACTCGCCCAGTACTAACAAAAAAAAAACAAGTTACCTAGTGATGAAAAAACGTTTTTCTACAGAACAAAACGCAAAAATTATCATTCAGGTGGGCCAAAAGTCAGTGTATTTTTAGAATATCAGCTACTTTTTCCAATCAATTCAACTATTTGAATAATTCTTTTTTATATTGAACAAGAAACATGGGAAATCTCTTACCCTACATATGGAATATCATGTCTATTGTCACGATAAGGGTTTGCCCTTATCGCGGGGTTGAAGATCTACAAGGTTGGGGGCGTATGTAGCTCTAGATGAATAGGCAAAGATCTATATCACATGGTTTATTAACATAATATGTACACTTCCTTAACACTAGTTCTATACTTACACATACACATGGTCTGACATTCGTACTATAGGGTGCTAGGCCAGGGCTAGGCCCTGGGCCTTAGCCCCTCACTTCACACTCGGTGATGACCACTCACTGTCTCTCGAATACTCGACTGCTACTCTCTATCTCGTCGGGGTTCTCCTCCGTCCACTTATACCTACAACTCTGCTCGACCTACTTACGTTGCACTGCACGTGACAACTCCGCCGGCCCTTATGTTTCGCCCTCGAAACATGATTGGTCCATCTATTGTTTGGAGTTTGAGTCGTGCAAAGTTGTAAGTCTTTCATTCGCTTCTCATTCACTCTTGAGTGCTCTCATACGATCTTGCATGCGTCTTAAATTATCCCATTTTACAATATAAGATAATCCCTCTACATTTATACAATTCAAATTAAGTAAATCCCAATAATAAATGAATAAAACAATAATAATGATGAAGGAAATGCTTTGTATGAGAAATTTGCCTGGTATCGTAAAACATTCACTTTAAGCGGTTTCGCTTTCCGGAGGTGTCAGTGTTTTTGAGACGTGCACTTTTTCCTTGAGGTAGGTAAGTAGTTTGTTTTGTTTACTTTTCAGTCAATAACACGTAAGTTTTGACTGGTCCACTTCCCTTTTTCCCCACTGTGTCCATCTTGTGGTACGTAAGGCCTTGACGTCGATAGCGTCGTCCTGCGGTCGCTTGGGCTCTGGTCCAGGATGCCATCGGCTGTTGCTCTTGGCTGTTTGGCATGAGTGGTGAGTAGATTTGGATGGCTCTTGCGTTATCTTGCTTGTTCTGCTTCTTCAGGAGGGTCCATGGCCTCCTTCGGCAGGGTTGCAAGGCTTGCACGGGCTTGCAAGGGCTCTCCCGCGCTCCGCGAGCTGATGGGTGTGGCAGGAATTGGCTGTTGTTTTTGGTGCATGGTTACTCAATTCGCCACGCTTCAGCCGTCCTGATGGGTAGGTATGTACCTCGTTTTCGTGCGTGCGTCTTTACTGTTTTTCCTTTTCCAGGATTGAGCATTTTCCTGAAGTTTTGGTTTCTTCTGGATCTGGAATGAACGTACGATTTACCAATAGGTAAGTGTTTCCCTCAAAAACTAAACATTTCCTTGGAGTGTTGTGTTTACACTCGTGTTTTACAACAATGATAATAATTAAACTAATATTGCTTGTGCAGCAAAATATTCAAGTTCAGCTCTATTTGTGTACTCGTAGGAATTTTTCCTCGATGGAATGAACGATTTTTGTCTTTAAGACCAGGGTGATACTTGAATATTTCGCAACCCGATGCTAACTTTAGCTTAGGTAGGTACTAATTGTCTCTAAAATGTCCATGCATTCCAATTTTTTATACACAGATAATCATGTTCTCTTTTCACTATTCACATTCATTCTCAAGCATTAGCTGTATGCTGCTTTTTTTTGTAGAAACTTTTCAGGTCCCGGTGACGCAGTAAGGTCACTTAGGCCTTATTGCACCATTTGTGTTCTGTTTTGGGAATATAGATTTTCCGCGTTTACGTTTCGGTAAAATAGCTTACTTGGCTTTTTGATGACATGGAATTTATTTGTGTGGAAATAATAAATTGTTACCAAGATTTGAATAAGCTATTTTCCGTTAATGTATGATTGTATGCTATGTAAAGCACCCACCATGAGCAATATTTGAGCAATCTCTTTCCATCGTAAAGCAATGTCAATTTTCCCTTTATTGAACCTCTTGACCTCTCTCTTTTTTCTTGAGAGCAAAAAAAGATTATATGCTTTTGGATCCACTAGTGTGGTCCTTTTTTGTTTTACCCTACAGTTTCGTTCGATGGCCGAAGCTGTAGTGTAGGTACCCATATTTAGTTTTTTCTTTGGTGCGTAGTTTCCCAAAATCTACGACTTTTAACTGCTTGTTTATTACAGTTTATGAAAGTTCTCACAACTCTACCTCCCTTATTCAATTCGTTAAAAATTCTCTTTTGAATGAGGTAAGGTGGGTTGCAGTGCTGCAGTGCTACTTATCTTTTCTTTATTGTTGGTGTGTTCCTCATCTCTGGTTTTTCTGATTCCAGGTATCCGTCCAATGGTTTCTTTCCTTCGCTGGGTCCATGATTTTGGCTTCCGTTTAGCCCATGGTCGACGGCTTCCGTGGTCTGTCTAACCTGTGACAGCTCCCTGCAGGATGCGTTCCTATCCCAACGGTTGAAGACCATTTTTTCTTGGTACGGTTTTTTATTAGCTGAAACACCCGCGTCGCTTAGTTAAAGATAATTAGTTAGACAGTTTATCGCAGTGTCTTCTAGCGCACTTCCTTTTCCGGTTTAACTGGGGATTTTACTATTTTTACTAATACTGTATCATGACTGCTTATCACGTATTACTTTGTCCATTTGTTGTCAGGTAATTGTACCGTTTAATCAAGTTACGGTTTGGCTACCCTGGCTTTGTGTTTTAGCCAGGTTTACTGCAATTTTTTTGTACTTAGGTTTTGGACATTGATTCAAGAGAAGGACCTTGAGCGGTTGTAAAATTTCGTTGATTATAGCTATGCTACAATTTACTTTATTACTTCTATCAAATTGACTAGTTACTTTTTCCAGTCTAAAGCGTTTTTTATTGATTATTAATTTCGAAGTTCACTGCGATTTAGTTATTTTTTTCTTACTGACGGTACTTAGGAAATATTTATTTGATACTACGTGTTGTTTTTATTGCGTCCCGTCCTCTGCGAGTTGGCCGACCCACAGTTGGCGTTTGGCATTCGTTTGGTTGTTATGGAACTTAATCAACAGTCCTTTGGTCTCGATGGCGCCATTTTGACCTCGGGTAATCCTTTCTTGGTTGTATTCATTGGTTCCTTGTTATATACCTTAGTAGAAAAAATAAAATTTTAGTATAATGTTATTTCAATATTATGACTCTAGTTGGACATTGATTTCTGATACGTTTTTGTTGATTTCCAGGTAGGTCCTTATAGTCGTCTGGATTCCAGGATTTTTCCTTTCTCGGTCGTTGATGTCCAGGTTCTTCCCCTGTTGGTCTCGCAGCTCTATCTCGAACACTATTCGTAGGTAATTGCGAGGCCCTTCCAAGTTTTTTGACTCTATTAACGCCTTTATATTTTTTCAGATAGCTGAAAAAAAATCTGGAATCCCGTGGTTTTGGCCTGGTTGGACTTCGTCCTGCCAACTGAGAATGATGCTTCTTCTGAATTTGGCTGAAATCTTTTTGAGAAAAAAACTAAAATTGTTTGTGTCCCGTTGATTTCAACAACGATTGGATGGTATGCATTAATGTTTATTGCAACAGTATAAACATCATACCTGCAGTTTTGCAATAAGCGCAATTTTTCTATGTGACCTACTTTTTACAATAATTATTTTAGCATTTAATTATTATATATTTTGTAGGTCTTTGAAAATGAAATTTTTCTCAGTCCCGCTAGTTAATTACCCTCCAACAAGGCTCCTATTCCGGCATCCCGGGGGATAGTTGCTGTGGGCTTAAGCTAGTGGTGCAAAAATCACGCTTCTTATTGTGATTTTGCCGCGTCTATTGATCGTGTCGCGATTTGAATTTTATACATATTAAAATAAATAAATCATGCTCTATAAACCTTTAGGTCCGGAGATTTTGCCCTTGTGTTGATGAACAACAGAAGGGTTCCGGTGGCTTCACCATGTTACGATATGGGTTTGCCCTTATCGCGGGGTTGAAGATCTACAAGGTTGGGGGCGTATGTAGCTCTAGATGAATAGGCAAAGATCTATATCACATGGTTTATTAACATAATATGTACACTTCCTTAACACTAGTTCTATACTTACACATACACATGGTCTGACATTCGTACTATAGGGTGCTAGGCCAGGGCTAGGCCCTGGGCCTTAGCCCCTCACTCCACACTCGGTGATGACCACTCACTGTCTCTCGAATACTCGACTGCTACTCTCTATCTCGTCGGGGTTCTCCTCCGTCCACTTATACCTACAACTCTGCTCGACCTACTTACGTTGCACTGCACGTGACACTATCAAATGCCGCCATCTTGGGTCAGGGTCACTTTTTCGGCATCATATTGTGAAAAAGCTTTTGAAGCTGGTTTTGAATATTTTGGATTGAATGATGGGGTGCTGTGTGGAACTCTAGCTGCAGAATACCCATCAACTTCTTCGAAGTCCACGACTGTAACTGAAACGAAAATGCCATTGAAAAATATTATGATATTGTGTGGGAAAGGCCACATCTGTAACTGGGGGGGATTAGCATTAAAAAATATAATGGTATTATGTGGAAAAGTCCACGCCTGGAACTAAGTTGAAAATACCAATAAAAGTATCATGGTTTCATGTGGGAAATTCCATATATGGTAATTTCCGCAATAAACCATAGAAGCCCAAAATTTTTCCATAATACATATACCCTAATAATCCCTATGAACCATTAGAAATCTTAATGGTTTCTACATAGTGCTCATTTGCAGCACAGGGTTATGATTATTTCCCCGATATCAATTCTGGGACATCCTGTATGCATCGATCACACTTCACAAGTATCTTGAAAATTCTGTGACAACATAGCCCATTCCCTGCACCGCAATCGATTACGTGAATCACTCTGGTAGGTCTAATGTAATGGTCAACCTTCAGCCTTCTATGTAGTCCTTGGGTTGATCCGTAGTGTTCCATTAGCTTGTTCGAGTGCCTTCCTACACGATCTTGACTAAATTATAACGTATGATAATAACTAAGTCCATACTTCATTCGCATGTTCACAGGCACTTCTTCAAGCTGTGCTTTCATCAGTGTACTTCTTCAAGCTGTGCTTTCATCAGTGTTTTAAGATAGAATCTCGACTTCTACAAAAGCTCGTACACAGTCCTAGGAATTCTTGGTTCTAAAGGATGATCCTCACAGTTTCTGGTAAGAAGTTTCCAGGAATCAAGGAAACGAATATCAAAGCAAACTTTCGCTCCCTCACCTGCTAGGTAACTTACCAGGAGCTCCCTGAACCCCCTCCACACTGAATCCACTACAAAATCCTCCCAGACAAAAAGTCACTGTAGTGTTAATTGTTCTACATCTATTTATTCATGATATCAAACTGATACCCATCCTTAATATAGCTAGCGATAAAATAGTAGGTAAATCAGCTTTTCCCAAAGGCAGATGATCAATGGAGAGTGGCCGGGAGTGGTCTGAGCAGGAGGTTGAGCTCCAGCTAGATGGCTTCATTTTTTTGATATGCTTAGTCCGCCAACAGTGGTGGTCGGGAGATTCGATTTGTTTCCCTTATGCGATCGAAGATCTTGTTGATGGAGTGTTTCGTAAGGCGATTCCGCAGAACCGACCAGCTGTAAGGTAAGAGTCATTTTTTCAAGAAAATATCATCTGAGACTATTGAGACAAATAATAGACAGACCACTTATAAAAGTTGGGATCATCAAAGGAAGCCGAATTTGTTTGACATGTTAAGCCCCTGAGACACGACCATATTTTCAAACTTATCCCATGCTAGAACTCTGTGGCTGGGTACTGAAGTATTTACTATGGCGTTTCTGAATTCCTAATCTTCTATAGCTATAGATTTCTAGCAGAAATATCATGGAAATGTGGTCGTGTCTCTCAGGCTTTCTCTGTTCTGGGTGCTTACATGGGTATTTAAATAATAACACTAATACCTTTTGACAAAGATATCCACTGCTGGTGAAAGCTTGCTGCCATAAAATTCCAAATCCCAGCAGGTGACTTCAAACAACGCATAAGCGTAAACAATGAAACTTCGTATATTTCATTACCCGCGTGAGTGACAATAAATAACATTTTCTACTACGATGAAACCCGCAGGCAAAAATTTAAATTTCCCCGACATTATTACAATAAAAACGTTATGCCACGACAATTCCATCGAATGACGAATGTGCTAGCGTTGAAATGCAAATATAGGTGTCTGTACAATGGGGAGGAATAAAGAGACGCTCAACGGCTAAACTGGGCCAAATATGCTGTATGAATATAGATGCATTTCGCATTTCCTTTTTTACTGGCATCGTTCCTACAAATTTGCAAAGTTGGGAGAAAACCGTATAGAAACGCACACTTGTTCTTCTTGAACTCCGAAACCACCACTTCTAATACGGCACAAATTACAATGACATGGTGTAGTGAGAGAATCAACAGCAGCACTGCGCAGTATAGTCCAAGCGTCATCAGAAAGCAATCTTTCTGATCCGTTTACTCCTAAACTCGGATAAATTCAACCGATATTACACCAAAGTCCATAAAATCTCATTGTTTCCGATGATTCTGAACCCACCCACAGTGTTACGGGCGAGACTTGAATACTCTTGGATCCGCGTTCTGTTCTTTTTCTGCCATTATCGACTTTTCATCTCGAAACCGGCGTTCCGTTTTTCAGCGCGCAATTTTCTGAAATCCGGAACTGAAATTTCAATGTTGCATGATGCAGCGGCGTCGTCTTTTCCATCCTGATGCGGACGCCCGGATAAATGAGGAGGCGTGTTCGGACTCTGCCGTCAAATGCAATCAAAATGAGCAGGCATAGGTCTTTGAACTTGCAATCTTACTCGGCTAATTGCTAGAGAGGACAATAATTTATACAATTACGTTAAAGTTTTGAGTCCGTCGGATTCTATAGTGCCATGGGCCAGCTTTCGCTTTTTTCCGAAAGTTTACAGTGACTAAATGTTTTCCAACCAGTAATCTGGGCCTTCACCCCTCTCTACTCTAAACAGAAATATTTTCCGGACAACGAATTTTTTGCCTCATTTGTCACGCATAGACCATACAACGCTGGCAATTATGCAGGCAAACAAAAAACTGTTATCACATGACCATAGAGCTAATTTTTTCGGATAGGTACTTCAGTCCAGAGGGGGACGTATAGTGTAGTGGGCATCGTGCCTGGCTTCGATCATTGAAGTCAAGCCATACACAGCGCGGCCCGTCTTTGGATGGGTTACCACTGCAACATGGCGTTGTGGTGGGATTTACTCAGAGGCGGGATACTGGCGCCAAAATCCTCCCTCGGCAAGGTTCTGGGCAAACGGCAAACCTTCCGAGTACTTTGGCCCTCAAAAGCCTCCTCTGGAATAGTGATTAGCTGTTGCTATTCACTTGTGGTTCGGAATTCACTTTAAACTGTAGGTCCCCCATTCAATATGAATAGGCAGAGTAGCCAGCCGAAACCCTTCATGGGTTGTTATGGCTAATAGTTCAATTATTAGCTTCAGTCCAGAGCCAAGGCAGACTGATGTGACCTCAGACTTCAAGTCACTCCAGATCCTCTAACCTCAGAACCAAAACTGCTGATTGCTTCGCGAATGAACCTAACATCATTAGAATAAAAAATCGAAATGTTCACCCAGCACTTCGGAAGCTCACAGCTTAAGAGTTGCAGTTGGCATTGCTTCCTCACCCGAAAGTAAAACCTCTGAAACAGTAGAGGGGACAGCGTACATGAAAGATGTCGCAATTGCCAGATTCACCATCAGAAAAACCATGCAGGTAACAATGAAATGAAACAATGAAACCATGAAAAGCAACAAAGAAATCGTTCGAATCTCCAAAAAGACAAAAGGAAACGATGCTCAAAAACAGAAAGCGTTGGAACCAAAGAAATAGGACCTATTTCAAGATAATTGTACCAGTTTTGCTGACGACTATTGATTTGTAGACTTCTTAGTCAGAAAGCCAAGATGGCGGACGTTTGGGCGAATATTTTCAGTATTTTCACTCATATGTTTTGACTCAGGTACAGGTTAATACCTACTTTGGAAAAAAGACTATAGTTAGACGTTCCTCGTACGGGGGTTGTCGTTGACATTGAAAAATTCGGGCATTCGGTATAATCTACGCAACAATTGAAGTGGTCCCCATCGAAAATCAAATCGAGTTTGAAGTTTTAGCTAGCTCCTAGCTCCTGAAGGGAGACGTCATGTAGCTACCGGGTGTTTATAAACGTTTGTGATCGCATCGCCTTTGGAATCCGCTTTCGATCACTACAATCCACGTTTCCCGAAAGGCTTCTGCGCATACCTGTGAAAGTAGGACGTTGCCATATCTATATCACGACAACAAGTTGACAACACTGTAATACGGTGTGCGTGTGTAATGTCACGGAAATGGCAGCTGACAGCGCTTGACGTCGATTTGACGTTTCGACAGACCTAACCAAATAACGCTCTTGTTTCGTCGATCGCCTTGCAGCTCGTTGTGTTTCGTATCACCTGAATCTTTTCTGCGTCTTTCTGCCATACGGCACGTAACATTTCATTCTGAACAATATTAAATGTTGAATGGTTGGGAGGTTATGTTTGTTGTTTGTTTACATTCCGATTATTCGATTGACAGTTGCCATTGACAGTGACACTTCGTGCGTCAAAATTGAAATTACCGCGCTCTGCAGGTATGCGTTCTCATGTATGCGCTGAAGTGATGTACGTGATGGTAAACGTGGATTACGCCTGTTACTGCGTTTTTCGGCCCGACCCATGCCTGCCGCGATCACAGTTTCTTATAAACACCCCGTATAATGCACGTTTATGCATAACTTGAAATCATTGTTGGAAACTCACTATTTTGGCATGCTAAATTATCACAAAGATACTCTGTTGTTAATTTATCCTGTGAATGCATCAATTCGATATTAGGCATTGTTGAGTTTGGTAGGTATGTACCTATGCCGGGTCATACACCTATATTGTGTATACAGGTATCCAGTATACCTATATATCAGTTTAATAAAGCTCGCGGAATCTGGTTAATGCCTATAATGCGAGCCATACTTAATGCTAATTATAAGCCCGCCAGTGGATAAATATTTACAACAAGCATTTGGATAGTACCTACGTATCGGATGTTAAGTTTTGATACTATCAAGTTTGCTGAAATTTGCTTAAATCAAACCTTGTGAACAAACAAGGCATAAATATGTACAAGCTAGATATTCCGCCGTGTCTGCTTAGAAGAGAAAAAATATCAAAACTTCCAATTTCTGAGTTTAGATCCGTGAACTGAGATAACACAAGGAATCGGCACCCATAAAACGTTATTTAAATGAATGATTTAGGTACATACATCAGCTGAAATGTATACTTACTCCGCATTGAATTTTTAACAAAAAGCAGATTTCCACTCTGGAGATTTACGGGAAATTGAAATTTCAACTTTGCGTTCTTGACAGTTTCGCTCAAGATGTCCATGCATCTAATGCTTCCCGTACCCATGCTATGCTGTTATTCAAAAGAGCCAGTCAGCTAACCCCCCTAAGGCATCAAGCTGGATTCCAGCGGCGCTTCGTACGATCCAAACGCCTCCAAATATTTTTAAATTTAATTTGTCTGCTCAGGTATATCTACAGCAAGTTTATTCTCGTTACCTTATTCTAAATCAGACCGACATCCTATTAAAAGACAAGTACCTGTTCAAAGTGGTGTTATAGGCGTTACACTAGACCAAATTCAAGGACGTGACTCATCACCCACACTCACCTGACACCTCACGCTTCAATTTGATCAGGTTGAGAGTGTGAAACTAATTTCAGTGCACCCTCGACTGCGCCAAGTCCCCATTCATATCTTACTCAATTCGCCACTACAATGATAACTATAAGTGATTTCTTCTTTTCCCTTCATGAATTCGAAATTGAGGATTGATGCCAAATCGAGTGAGAAATGAGTGTGAGTGAAGGTTAAGTAGTAGAGTCTCTGTACATATTAGTCAAAATTTGACTGAAAGCTGAGGTGAGTATCATACAGGGTCTCCAGAAAATAGCAGAAAAGCTCTCCAGTACGCGAACTCCGAAAAAATGTTGAAAAAATTCCTCGACTTTCATTTTTGGGGTTATTAAGGGTCAAGGGACGACTCTTTGAACTTTTCCAGTTTTCTTCAGTCAAAAGATTTCAGTCTACTGTAAACGGCAGAATTATAAGAAAAAAATATCTACCACTGGACGTGTATTGATTTTTTTTATTCACAGGGTGAGTCAGAAACTAAGAAAATTAATATTCGAAGGATCAGATTTCGACCTAAATTAAAACAAAAATGAAACGAAAATTTTTTTCAACATTTTTTTGGGGATTCCCTGGAGGGTCCTGCACAACGTGCTGCATAGCTTTTCTGCCATATTCTGGACACCCTGTATTATTGTAGGATGAATTTGGCCTTTTATGCCAACATGCGTAATAACTAGTGTAAGTGCTTCGATCTGACCTGGCGAAATTTAAAGTGAACCGAGATAATTATAGGCACATTAACTAGATCCGCAACACTGTTCTGCAAGCCGACTTACATTTAGGCGGTGCGAGATCATAGCCTACAGGTCAACCCGAGCGCTTCTGTGAAATTGAGAGATTGTCTACACCTTAGATGTCTACACCCGCTTCTCTTCATCATAATATCGGAAATAAGCCAATATCAGGACAATGCTGGCGGTTAACTAAGAAACCGGCCATGTAAACTCGATGGTGGTACGTAGGTACCTACTCACTATAGCAAAATCGATGTAGGTATCCAACGAGATTATCATGAGCGAACAACCTCTTTTGGTATCGCTTTTACAGCGAAGTTAAACTATTTATCCCTAAATGGTGTTGAAATTGAAAGCACATTGTCACCTCAAAACGTTCCCGATGAGTAGGAAGGACCGGATGAAAATTTTTGTACGAGCTGTCCCTTTGGGTGGAAAGTAGGAATTTGAGATAAGAATTGAAACAAACATGGAGCATCTTCCATAATCAATTAAACGAAAAATTGGAAAATTTCCCTCGAAAATTCGAATTTCCCGGAGAGACCTCGAAGTTTTTTCCAAATAATCCCACTGTAAAAATCGTTAAATCAGGCTTCATTTTAAGCTCCATCATTCAGATCCGTACTCGATTTTGCATTTTCAAGTAAAAAATTCTCAAAAATTTCAGTGAATTTCAACAGAAATTGTCGAAAAATGTTCGAAACTCTCTTTAAAAAAAAATTGGTGGAAATCTATTTACAGGATAAAACGTTGCAAGTTTTTGCAGGGAGGGAAGCTCGAAATCATATGGTCCGCTTTTAAAAATTTACCCCTCAAAAAATAATTCAATCTTTTTTTCACCTTTGACGCAGCAAGTCTGCACCTGAAGTGATTATTCTGTGGGGCTTACCCCAGGTCGAAATTTGCACTCCACTTTTCTTCAATTCATGGAATGTTCAAGTTTCATTTTGAAAAAATCATCGCGGGAAAACCTAAATCGTGTCGAATTTGAGAATAGGCCTACACGACGAATCTACTTTAGATCCTTTTCGAAAAAAGTCCTCGAGCAGGAAAGAACGTCTGAGTAGAGTCCTGCACCAAACGCGGGTAATCCTGGTCGAAATCCGGGTGAGTGGTCGGCTGGAATACGGAATGACGACCAGGAAGAACTTCGAAAATTTGTAGCGCCAGACTTTTGGAAACGGTGAAAAGCTCTTAACTGCAGGCTCAATTTGATTCTTTTGTTGTGTTGCTTCCAGTCGAATGTGGTTCCAATTCTTTGGATGGAGTTTGAATAAATAAATGACAAAGTTTTAATATCAATATTCGATAGATGACACATGGACAAATACTTTCAACCATTAGCCGCTTTCTTTCGGTCAGGATCACGGATCATGATCCGAAAATCCGCTAACAGGGTTGGTTGGCTGTGTCATGTGCAACCAATCCAGCCAATCCAGTCGGCAAATTTCCGAACCATAATCCGTGATTCCGGCCGAAAGAAAGCAGCTATTCTGAATACAGTTTTTTTAATGGCTTTCAAATGTCATCTTGCATCCGTGAGAACTTCTGTCATTTTTTGATAGTGACATTCATGTTTGACAAATGACAGCCGAAGTTCAAGTCGATCGGATCAACGTTGCGGCTACTGTTATCGTGGCAGATCACAGACAGACATACAGACATCACTCCGGAAATGGTCTCAATCATCTTGTACCTCAAAATAGATACATCCGCCTTTATCTCGAAAAAAATTTAGCGCGTTCACAATACTTCCCCTTCTCGTTGGTTGATGGGTCGGAAAAGTGAAAACAAATTGATAAGTATGTGAGGGAGACCTGAAAGTGATTTTAATTAAGGAAGGGTCAGTTTATAAATTCACCTATGCACCGTCAAATTTAGCTAGGGTTTAACTTACGTACCTACCATAACTACAATCGTTGCTACAGTGTTGCTTAAGGCTGTCATTTCCATCACAAGGGCAGACTGCGGACTACCGGCAGTGCAAAAGAGACACAGATAGACTTTTCTGTCGAGTCCCTCAGCTAAACCTGTCTGCTGAAAAAAAAAATTACAGGCACTAATACTAATTCGAAAACTGGCAAGAAAATAGGATATTCTTCGAATAATAAAGAATATTTCCGGAAAAATGAAATCGAATTTCCCGAAAATTGAATTTTCAAATTATACATTAGGTGCTTTCCTTTTACCACAAAACTCACTGATCCGATCTAAGTTAGAGAGGGAAAAACCGAGAAATCACATGCGCGAAAGTGAGATGCCACTAACAACTTAGGTCAGAAAACTTAGTTCAGGTTGTAAAAGGAAAGCACCTATGTTGCCAAAGCTATTTTAGTTGAGACCTATTTTTTTCTTTTTTCCGGCAGAAAGGTTTAGTCGGGAGTCACCGCAAAAAAAAACACTTTGAAATGACGTCCTCAACAACATTTTTAGTACACTGAACAAATCTTGCTTTTCTTTTTATGCAGCCGATAGATTTGAAATGGTGGGTAGTCTGGGTAGATACATCAAAGTTTCACAAAAATATCCTCACGATTACCTCTTGTCCGTTCTTTTTTTGTTCAAACGAATATGATTGTACCTCCAGTTTTCATTAGTCATTATTCAGAATATATATTCAGGTGGGGTACTCACCAACACACCTATTTACTTATAGAGATACCGGAGCCCTGTCAATTTTGTGTAAATTAATAATGACGCTGCGAAACAAATGATTTTACCTATGGAGAGATAGAAGGGAGAGAGCAAAATTGGAAACCCTCGTGCATTGGAATATTCATCAGCCGCATTCAAAGGATAAAACTTCCAGGAGTTGTTATTGAAGGGTTGTACAAATTTAGACAAAGGGGAAACGGGTAAACAAAGCATAATGGCAAGTAACTAACCGAAAATGTATCGATAAATATTAGACTTGTGATGTTTGAGGTGGATCCTTCTCTGATGATTCTCGAAAATAGACACGTGCCGGGAATGGCGGAAAGGTCAAAAAGTTATTTATTCAGAGATGAAGCCGATGCCCTCCTCTTTCAATTTTCGGTTTGCTTCAAACCGAAAAAAGAACTGCCGCCAGGTAGGCAGGACTATATTCAAACTTTTGCACAAGAGCTCACATCGAATTTCTTTGGGATTTCTGCGGAAGAACATCAATAAAACTTTTTTATAAAAGCAGTAGGTAAGTAACGGAGGAACTACTATAAACGTCACGTGATATAAGCACAACCATGAGCCCAACACTAATTGTATTTTTACAACGTTTCCGGTCTACGTTGAAAATTCGTAGGTATGTTCTTATAATTTATTAGTTTTTAAAGAACTCTACCACCGAGAAGTTAAGCTTCGAAGAAAAAGTTTGTGAAGCCCCATTTGAAAACATCTCAACATTTCTTTCTCGCCGTTCTTTGTATGGACTCGCTCTATAGATATACCTTGATGCGGATAAATACTTTCATCAATCAAGTTTCAACGAAGAACTATAGTAATTAATTAAATTTCGAGAAACGCGATCACTCCCCGACTCGACCATTTTCTTTTCAAGATATCGCGGGGATAGCTCTGTTATTAGGACAACACACTTGAAAGTTGTTGTTAAACTTTGTCAATTTAATTTTACCTTGCACTCTCTCGTAGTCGCCGTTACTGTTGAAACTTGAGAGCTTGAAAGCAATTGTTCGAACTTGTAGTTGTTGCTTCAGTTTCCAATGAAAAATCGATAGATTGAACATTTGATATAGGTGTTAGGTGATAAGCACCGAATGAGGGCTCCTAACCCGTCAGACAGCATCATTCAAACAAATCTGTACAGGGTGTTCCAGTTAAAACATACCAGTTCGATTTTCTCAGAAAATAACAAGGCAACTAAGTTTAAGTTTCATTATTATTGTATAATATCTGACTTGACATGAGTCTGAAACTGGCTCACAGACGCAAATTGTTCAACCGGTACCTCATCCTTATGCCACAGAGATCACTGTTGAGAACCACTGGCCCACAAACGCAACATTGCAACAATTTATGGCCAGTGTGCGGGGGCGTTTGCGGCCGCTGGGATGTCATAACATAAGTGTCCGAGAAATATTGCCTGATGGATTTTAACGATGTTGTCTGGATATGGGCTATGGGCGCGAAAGGAAGGGGTTGAACTTTGTAATTATATTACCCAGGGTGAACATTAAACGATTTATAAGCCAGATTTTAATTAAATTTGCCGTTTCGACCCTTCCTGCCGTACATTGCTTTTCAATAACCATTATGAAAGTAATAAATTACCGCCACATCCGAATTCGAACGCACGCTTGAAATAATTTTTTCCAAATTGAAAAAGCTGGACGCTTTTACAATAATAATTTAGAAAAATGGTCTGCATGTTCAGTAGTTGTGTTCTTTTTTCGTTTCGTTGTTCGTCCCAGTAGTTTCTGAAGGGTTCGGCGGTGCTATTTTCAAGTGTGAAAGTACACAAGAAAAGAAGATTCCACCTCAACTGCATTTATTTTCGTTATTGACGTGAACTCAAGAGATACTGATATCTGGATTCCATTTGGGGAGTTGGTGGAACATAGTTTCATTTGCCACGTAGGCCTCATTATTGATCTCATTGTACCCCTCTTCCAAACCAGCCGGACTTACCGAGCCGCAATGTTGTGCCGGGATGTTTGATGGTCGGTCCATCCAAGCACTGGGGCCGACAAGCGCACGGTTGGCTTAGACTCCGTCTTTCACCCCAGAATCGCTGGTGCAGACGTCCGATACATCCACGCTTCCTGCGCCGGTGTTCCTGATTGCGTCAGCCTCCCGACCACGCTGCCGGTTTTCCTCTACACATTGCCATACCGCCGCCTGGGGGCATGTATACTTGGGGGGTTTGCCTAAGACCACTCGAGGAGAGGAGTTTCAGACCAGCTTCGAATCAGATGGAAGACGCCTTATCGCCCATCCAACTCTTGGCAGCGGCCAGGTTGCTGCAGTCAAGTTATCACTCGACTTGAGCGGCCTACTACACGCTACGCCCTCCGAGATTTATTATTTTTATTGGGTGTTTATGGGTGCATCGAGTACTAGCTCATTATCGCCCTTGCGGTGACTTCCTCCGTTTCACCTTTTTGCCCTTGACGTGACCGCTCGGTTAGTACACGCCAAAATACTTAAGAGCGCATAGAGAAAAGCCACCTGCCCCAGCGGGATTTGAACTCCGTACCTCTGGGTTTGAAGCTCGAGACGGAGCCCACCGAGCTACCGCCGGGATGAAGAGATATGTACTGATGTCATGGATTATTGGGTTGGTGAGTTGAATTTCTTCAAAACTCAAGTCAAATCAAATCAAGAATTAGGTATTGTTGCACTTCATGTCAATTACTTATGGCGATATAAAACCCTTGTGTCCTCCAGATATAACATTAGTTTGCTTTTGCTATTATAATAGCCTGAATAAAGGCTTGAACTAAACAAAACGATGGCTTCAAGCCGATTGGGCCAAGGAATTCAAGCCAGTTTTTTCAAATTGTCCCTGATGGCTACTGTACCTACCTACCTATATGTTTAATCAAAAAACCTGCACCTGGACCACCTTGATTGTCCATGATTGTAGATTGGTAATTTCGAAGGGACGCATTTTTGTTAGATTATTCATGCCCAATGCCCATGGCGCTTAGAGTTTCGTAGTTCGTGACCTGTCCAACTTGAACTTTATGCGAAACGTTAAAAATGTATATCCCGCTACTTAATTTCAAGAAAGCGACGGCCCTTTAAAACTGCCACGGTTGAAAATTAATCACGCGGGAGGATTTCCGAGCGCCTTGCTCCATCCATTTTTCCTGCTGGATGCGGCCAAATGTTCGCTACCTACAGCAGCACCAGAGCAGCACGTGCGATGAGATATTATGAACCGTGTGGGGCTGGGTTCGGCCAGTGGTTGTTCTTCGGCGTCGAGCCAACACAACGCCGAAACTGTCACCGACGAGAAGAGGGCGAGCTTGTTGTTTTACCGGGTCCTCGAGCTTCTGACCCGTCAAAGGAGCTTACGGCGCAAAGCTCGCGTCAACAATAAAATGCCCAAACAACATGGGCTGAAACAATGCACAGTAGCTGCCGTAGAATGGAACAATACCTCTGATGTTGACAAGATCTAGCCGCTTTTGGACTTGGGCTGTGTTCGATATTCCGTGAAGTTAGAAGCGAACTCTATATTTGTTTTAGCTTGCATTATTGTTGTTTGCTCTACAATTCCACAAATAAGACCATTCATTTGGCTCAGGATAACACAAGTTATATCATATACCTACCTAACATAGTGCTTTCCTGCATTGGCGATGAATATGAACTGATGGTTTTCCTACTCCGAAGTTTAAATTAGGAACGGAACAGAACATGCACAGTGCAGTGTATACTTACGGGAGAGGATCCGTTTTCCGTTTAATCCGAGGTTTAATCCACTTCTGATGACATATTATTTAGAAAACGATAAGTTACATTACGGAGTTCTGAAAAACTAAGTGGGTGGATTTTCATCCTCAGTCACCTCTTCATCACTTCAAAGCTCGATGTTTCGTCTAAATCCTTCAATGCCTGTTTTTCTTCAGAAGACTATCAATAAAATGTGATAAAGTGTGATGTGTTCACCGTTAGGTATTTACTGTTGTTGATATCAAGGGTCAAGCATAAGAATCCACCCTCGTAGTTCAAAGATACCTGTGTATGTGTGTGTGTGTATTAGTCCGGACGCTAAGGTCAAAATTTAGGGGGCACTCTTCACTTTCATAACAAGCAATGCCACTTGGCATACCTGTTGCCGGGACCATGTTTGACCGATTAAGATCAGGAGCCAAAGTTGTTAGTGATGCAGGCGCCGTATACAAGGTGTCGTATAGAAAAAAAGTGAAACATTCGTATATCATTAACCAAACCAGGTGGATTCACGTGAATAGGCACATATATCCACAATATATTACCCCTCAAGAAAGAGTCAACAGTTCTGGAAAATCTTGAGTGGTTCCTGGAATATTCCGAAAAAACTGAATTTTCTTCGGAATATTTCATTTCTCGGTAAATCAGTGAATTTTCAAGATATCGAAGTGCAACTTGGTAGGCTTACGGCGAGTATTGTCATCAATCAAAAACGATCAGGAGCCAAATGCAAGGCCTGCTATTTCCAGAAGTAAGACAGTCAACTTTTTTTTTCTTCGCGACCGCCATCTTGGTTCTCCGTTTCACTCAACAGTTGGAAAAGTGACAGTCGAATGTAAGAAAGTTGGCATCCAGTCACCCTATCACAAAAAAGATAGCCTTGAAGCAAGGTAAGGGTGTCCTTGTCGAGAAAACATTGTCACCCAAGGTTTTCATGGTAATACGCATTTGCAGCGCCTGTGATGGCTAGTGAGAAATTTGAAAGAGCAAAGTGAGTACTTTGTCACAATACTACATTCATTTTGGAACGAAATAACAAAATTCATCATCATCGGTCCAAAGGTAAACTTTTGGTGGTTTGCTGAACCAAATATGTGGTGCTTTTTGGTGGAAAATGCAAAAAAAATCGGGCAATCAATTACATGTTATCCCTCACTAAGAGAAGGCTATCGCAAAAACTGAAACCAATCAACGCTGAAATTTTTTGTAAGATTGAAACCTATATTCTTGAGCCAATAAATGTTAGACAGATGCGTCCGGTTGCCAGAGAGAAGACAAGGAAGGCGTGCATGCAGAAAAAAATTCAAAGTTCTTATTCACATATTTTATTCAGAAACCCACCAAAAGTTGATGAATAACAATACTACATCCATTTTGGAATTTAGTACCAAAATTCGTCATCATCGGTCCAGAGACAAAATTTTGGTAGCTTTCTGAAAATAATACGTGGCTCGAAACTTGGAAAAAACTTTCTGCATGCAAGTCTTTTATGTCTTCTCTCTAACAACTGGACGCATGTGTCTAACATTTTATGGCTCAAGAATATAGGGTTGACTCTCCCAAAACATTTCAGCGTTAATTAGTTTCAGTTTTACCAATAGCCTTCTCTTAGTGAGGGACACACGATAATGGTTGCTCGATTTTTTTTTGCATTTCTCAACAAAAAGCGCCATTTATTTTGTTCAGCAAGCCATCAAAAGTTAACCTTTGGACCGATCATCATGAATTTTGGTAATTATCCTCAAAATTATTGTAGAATTGTAACAAAGAACTCACTCTGCTCTTTCAGATCTCTGATCAGCCATAACAGGCGCTGCAAATGCGTATTACCATGAAAACCTTGGGTAACACTGTTTTCTTGACGAAGAGACCCTTATCTTGCTTCAAGGCTATCCTTTTTATAATGGGGTGACTGGATGCCAACTATCTTACATTCGGCGGTCACTTTTTTAACTGTTGAGTGAAACGGAGATTCAAAACGGCGGTCGCGAAGAAAAAAAAGTTGACTGTCTTATTTGTGGGAATAGCAGGCCTTGCATTTGGCTCCTGATTGTTTTTGATGCATGACAATATTGGCAATAAAACTGCCAAGTTGCATTTCGGTATCTTGGAAATTCACTGATTTACCGAGAAAAAAAAATCAAAAGAAAATTCAGTTTCTCCTGAATTTTTCAGAAACCGCTCAAGATTTTTCAAAACCGTTGACTCTTCCTTGATGAGTAATATATTGTGAATGTATGTGCCTATTCACGTGAATCCATCTGGTTTGGTTAATGATATACGAATTTTTGACTATTTTTCTATACGACACCTTGTATACAACGCCTGCATTGCTTGCGACATTGGCTCCTGATCTTAATCGGTCAAGCATGGTCTCGGCAACAGGTATGCCAAGTGGCATCGCTTGTTATAAAAGTGAAGGGTATTATACCGAGAGTTCATAAATTAAATGGGTCAAGGGTGCCTGTGAATTCAAAAACGTCTGTCGAAACTAGCATAATCTTTTTGTAATAAATTTGTCAAACTTTGACAAGTTACGTCCCATATGATTGATCTCTGATCTGCCATAAGTGCACAAGAATACTTCAAGTTCGAAAATACTCCTCGATCATGTAGGTTTTGTGCCCTGTCATGAAAACCACATTCAAAATATGTTCTGAAAACGAAAACTGCGACTGGTTTGACAAATTACGATAACCAAAAAATTACAGACATCAAATGAACGATGCTAGTTCCGACAGATGTTTTTGAAGTCACAGGCACCCTTGACCCATTTAATTAATGAACGCTCGGTACCTTAACATCCGGACTATATAGCCACCTTCCACCTTAGCTATGAAACGAAGCTAAATAAACCATTCACACTAGCTTGCTCTCTGGAATGAGACGCATATTGAATATCTATCCCTCTTCTTCATAAACAACAGATTTGGTCAATGGACTCTTACAGTTGTAACTGAAGAGGGCTATCCAAGAGGAATGCAATCAGCATGTCTCACATGTGCTCGCCGCAAGCCCGCATGCAGATGTTACCTATCCAATCCATCTGGAGAACGCAAAGGAGGGCGGTAAGGGGTAGGGGAGCTGTTGTGGGAGCAACCCCAATCCTTCAAGTGCTCTAACAATGCGACACCATCCATCTCGTCAAATAAACAACAAGAGGAAGACGTACATACAATTCTGCGGTATTCTCATGGAATATAACAGGACAGTGGTGGCATACCTACTTAGCATAACCGTTCGCTCAGAATATCTGACGCGATCATTTTACCTCCTCTCGTCGCAATATGGAGGGATTCAGTTTACGGTAATCGGTCCAAAAAATTTTCTCTAGATTTCATAACTGCCCTATAGTGTTGACCAACACCAAGCTGAAAACGCTTGTCTACATTATGATATATAAATTCAATTTTGTGCAATACCTATGAGATTTAATGATTAATGATCTGCAGTATGCTGTAGGGACTCGAAAAAAAAACACGAGGCTGCAAATTAAAAGCTTTTCAGTTTGCAAATCGACTGGCTGCCGGCATGCATATTATCTTCACATTATTCACTGGAACTGAACGATATATCAAATTCGGATTAAGCCGTTTCCTCCGATGCGAGATTCGTAAAATTTTACTGCCTATAGCAATTATTAGTAGAGTGCAGGGGCGGCGACTTATAGGGTGCATCGGGGCACATGCACCCATGTAAAGTGATTATACGGGTGCATTGCACCCATGCATGCAGGCTTAAGAAATTGAAATAAACGTTCTTCAAGCCTAAATTTTTAGTGTATTAATATAAAATTTCCAGGCGGTTTATTTCATTTACCTACTTTGTTTATTTTGCACTGTACGGTACGCTCATATAATCAATTCAATAATTGCAATATAATAATGAATAAGTTTGTGACAGAAACTCCATGATGTCCTTCTATACCTCGGCTTCTACTGGCCTTGTTGGCATGAACAATGTTGTCAATAACTCGGGCAATAATCTCCAGGAAAAAAATCCCGCCGGCAAGCAGCTCGAATTCGTCTACAGCTTAGATTTTTGTAAATACTAATTGACCAAATAAGGCCTAAATAATTAGTAATAAAACCCATAGTAGGTAATTACCTTGTCTTTGTTCAATTTCTAACGGTTTTATATCCGTAGAATTCTTGACCACGCCCCTTTTCTCGAAAAATTTCCGCCTGCGGCGCCATTGCTCGCTTCGCTCGCTATCTTCATTGCTTTCTCTATAGGTTGGTTTCACCTTTTGCACCCATGCAAGATTACAAAACCCGCCGCCCCTGGTAGAGTGTGTAGGTAGAGCGAGGCACCCAATTTGCTCTATCAATACAGCTTTTTTGCTATGTTCACCGTGCTTTATTAGAAACTTTTATTTTTATAGTCTATTTAACGACGGAATACATCAGGCTACAGCTTAATTGAAATAAGTGTACCTGTAACCGATTTTATCCAACAACCATCCCTACGTGAGAAAAACTGCTCAAGTCCTATTTTATTGCAACTACGTGAGGCTAGGCCCTTGTGACAGCCTACAGCTACTAATGTTAGGTAACAAGACCTACTTCGAGACATATTTAATCAAATGGTGCTGAGCTTATTAGCCGTTTTATTTTGAAATGTGAATAAAGACTGTACTAGTAGGTGTCAATTTTATACGGAATAAGCAAACATCTAGATTGATTACTTTTTCACCCCGGAAATGTGCACCCCATCTATTTTTATACGCAGGTCTAAAGACGCTGTAAAATATTTCTCTTTATGCAAAATATAAACGGTGCCGGAGGTGGATACCGGTTGAGAGCGTCGGGTATTGTGGGTTTTGACAGGAACATTTATTCGTCTTTCAAGGTTGTAAAATTGTACAACAGGTGTGCTGGGCTTACCCTATTCCTTCGAACAAATTGTAGTGCGGGGTTTACATCTATTATACACGTAAGCCTTACGCAAATCGCATTGCGATTCGTGATTTACAACCAAGCAGCAAGTAGGTAGGTACCTACCTACCACTAGCAAATAGCAAAAAAATTATTGTAAAATGTAAATCCAAGATTTAAAAGCAAGCTTAGCTTTTGCCGGGCGTTTTCCTCTTGACAAGTATTAGGGGAAACTCGTGAGGGGGGGGGGGATTTCCATCCTTTTCGCAGTTCTGCTTAAATTTGGTGGCTGGGGATATTGGAAACGATCCCTAAGGTGACCTAACATTGCCGGATTTTCCTTACGCCTATTCTTTAAACTGAATCAGCGGGTATATCAAATTTTGCTTGATATGCTTTCGAGTGCCTGTGTAATAGAGAAAGCGGTTGTTGCGCATTCCAAAACTTTTTTGCGTGTAGGAACTTGAAAAAATCTCTTGTTGGTGACACAATACTTTTCCGGCGATATCCGGAATCTTATTCGTTATCTTATCTTATCTTATCTTATCTTATCTTATCCAGCGACGTAGGTAATGATTTTGAACGAAGCGTTAGTTTCGGAATAAGGGGTTCTGATTGGAAAATTGGAGGAAAAACACCTAACAGGCTTAGGAAGCATCCTGGAAGACAAACTTTGCGTATAGACCTTCTCATATAGGTGGCTCCCTTCACTCGCAGCTGATGCGCAGGTCTTCCCATAGACTAAACTCACTGATTCAATTGGCTGTTTGACCGGGAGCGCTCATCGATCGGGCTGGCTAGGGTTGGCGTTGGCGACGGCGCCAATATAGGTGAACCTGCGCCCCCAGAACCCCAGGTAAATGAGAATGGCTATACAACCACATCAAGCAACACTTGCTGAAGAAGTCGCAGCCTCCTGTAACCTCAACCCCAAGGAAGTCCAATTTTGTCTGCCGCCCTCCTCAGAAACCACCTCTCATCTACATTTACAACGACGGATTACATTTTCAAGTTCCACAGAGCATCATAGTGATAACGAAGACATTGCTTCGACCATGGCCCAAACACAGATTAACACCTTAAGCACCATAGGCCGAAAGCAAGGTCTTTCCTGTAGCGCCACATGACACGCGGCTGGTCGCCGAAATTTTCTTGTATCTACCAGCGTGCCTCGTGAATGCCCATCTGGTCACTGCAGCAAAATCTCAACTAGTGGTAATTATGAAAACCAAAATGAACTTGAAAGTTTTTGAAAAAAGGCACAATGGCGTTCACAAAGTTAAGATTTATAGTTACAGATATAAATCGGGTAACTATTATCGGGTGTATGTGCTGCGAACTCAATCTTCTGGCCGTTCCCAGTGATTTGGATCAGGAAAGGTTTTTCCGCAACTTTGAAAATTAGTAGCGCCCGACCGGAAAATGGCGGAAGACCCTAACTGCTCACTAAAGTCTCTTCTTCTCTCTCTTCTTTTCTCGTTGCCTTATTTTTTGCTGAATTTGATTCCATCCAATCCAGTCAGTAGTTTTTGAGTTATATAGTTTGCGACATTATTAAATTAAATTTTGTTATTTTATAGTTCTTGATAGGCTTTTAAATGACATACATACTAGGCTTTCAGTTTGTAGCTTCGTGTTTTTCCAAGTCTCTGCTTCATACTGCAGATCATTGTTCATTAAATCTCATAGGTATTACATAAAACTGAATTTATAAATGTGTGTATGTAGGTACACAAGCCTTTCTTGATTGGTGCGGATTTGAACTCTTGGGAAAACATCGTCCAGTCCTGAACTGTCTACTTCTGCTCCATAATATAGGTTTTTTTCAGGTTACTGTGATCACTAGTCTTGGGGTGGTTGGTAGTTGTACTTCTGCTCCATAATATAGGTTTTTTCAGGTTACTGTGATCACTAGTTCAGGGGTGGTTGGTAGTTGTGACATCTGCTCAACAGTCAAAGTGTCATCCCCCCTGCCCCCCAATCTTACAAATTAAGATAACTTTGATATACTACATACCTTCTGATATACACGTTGCAACTGTTCGATAGCTCAATCCTTCACCCATCAGTCCTTATTTTTGCAAAACATAAGGTGTTTGCACAATCTTTCTACAGGGTGATGAATGAACAAGTGAAAATTTCTGAAAATAGTTACAGCCTTCACCCATTTGATAAAAAATTTGGTTTTCTAGATTCTAAGGTCCTTCACGTTATAAATCGGGTACAAGTTGAAAATAGTACCAATTGTACCTTTTGATCTAAGCAAACAGTAGAAGACAAAATAAAATAATAAAAGAATTCAAGGCGTCAAGGGGTGGGGTCTTCCTAATAGTAGTTTTCATGACAATTTTGTGTTCCAGTGGGCATGCGCAAGATTTGACAGTTCGGCTAGTACCAGAGATACAGGTGATTCATAAGTGACCTTACATAGGCTAATGGGAGATAGAGAACTTTGAGGCTAGTCAGGATCCACTGAAGAAATTTTGTTTTCTCCATTGGTTACGATGATACAGGGTGTTTTGTGTGTTCCGTATGAAACTTTGATAAGCGATATTTCTGAAACGGCCAGAGATATTTTCTTGAAATTCACCAGTAATATTTCTCTATTAAAACTTACCCTGAAGCCATACTGGGTAAGTCAAAATTCAGGGCCGAGATTGAAAAAATGTACCCCTTTTTCATTTGATCAAAAAGTATGTTTTCCGACCGTTTTTCTAAAAAACTGCTATCGGATTCGAAAAGCTAAGGAAAAATGCTTCAATAATCACTCTTCAATTTAGATGGCACACCTAAACCGTTTCTACAATAAAATTAAAAGTAAAATTTGTGGGCAAGTTTCCATTTTCAAACGGAAATAATCGACTCATTGTTTGATTGAATTCGTTCAAATTCATTTTTTGGCCTGTCTTTGTTGAATAGAAGGGCTTGAAAGGAAGAAAAATTTCATAGCCAAAGATTTTTTTTGACGACCAAATCGAGTCTAATTTTGGTTTCACTCTCGATTTTGTCGTAAAAAAAATGGTCGGCTCTGGAATTCTTCTTTCAACCAAGCTCTTCTATTCAACAGAGACAAGCCAAAAAATGAATTTTGATGAATTCAATCAAACAATTTGTCGAATATGTCCGGTCGAAAATGGGAACTCACCCATAAATTTTACCATTAATTTTATTGTCGATACGGTTTAGGTGTGCCATCCAAATTGAAGACTGATTCTCAAAGCATTTTTCCTTAGCTTTTTGAATCCGATAGCACTTTTTTAGAAAAGCGGTCAGAAAGCGTACTTTTTAATAAAACAAAAAAGGGGCACCTTTTTTCCAGCCCGGCCCTAGATTTTGACTTACCAGGTATGACTCCGGGATGAGTTCCAACAGAGAAATATTACTGGTGAATTTCAACAAAATATCTCTGGCCGTTTCAGAAATATCGCTCATCAAAGTTTCATACGAAACACACAAAACACCCGGTATCTTCGTAATAGTCCGGTGGTTAAGCGTTCTAACTATGCATTTTGAGCTTAAGCAATGCGCTTTTGGGGTTTGATTGGGGGTCCCTCAACTTTAATTTCAAGAGTTGGAGACATCGGTGCACTCGATGCGGAGGAGGTCTGGGGGGCCCTTGAAAGTTGAAGGTGCGAGGCTTCCCACCAAATCACCATACCACCACGTAATTCCTACAGGGAGGCCATCAAACGACTCTAACCTGTACATTGACAACATTTGTTACCATCTCCAAATAGTTCTTCACACTGAAAAAAATTAATTCTTATGACACATCGGAAAAAACAGTTTTTCTCGATTCTTCATCCCCACAACGAATAAACTGCCAAGTGTGGTGTCATTTTGGAGTAAACGGCATCTTCTGATTTCATTCACCGAGTCAAAATGTTTGTGAGACCACCGTGCAAAGAATGGCACGCCAAGAAGTGAGCTTTTTTGAGCACCTCATTCAACAGTAGTTTCTTGGTTGATACCAATCGATATGATTGATAATTTTATCATGGATCAATAACTTGAACTCTTTTGTAACGGTAATGCATGCGAATGAAACTCGACACGAGCGTGGAGGCCTGGAAAAAAAATTTTCTCAAGCGGTCGAATTTATTTCACGCCTACTGAGCGTTAGTTTGTTGGACTCAGGCAGGCAGCGTTTGGATAGCTTTGGAAGCAAAATTTTCATATCCATCTGAAAAGTTGAGCAGTTTAATTCTGGAAATCGATTTATGAATCATCAATGATTGTTTTGCCGGTCAGTACCCACATGGGGGTTAACTGCAGAGGTGATGGCTAACGGCGGAGGAAATTCAACGTCCAAGATCTTATTCTTGCCACTCTGACAGTCATTTTCACGGTTGTTTTTATAAAATTATTTCTTCTACAAACATAAGAAAACTTACACGTACAAAATGATAACCTTGAAGGTTGGTAGAGGAAAAAAGAAGAAAACACTTTCAAAGTTGAATGCCCTCCGTCGTCAGCCATGATCCCTGCAGTCCCAATGGGGGTACCTAGTGACTGTCAAAATAATCTTTGATGATTCTCACATCAGTTTCCAGAATTATGCTACTCAGCTGCATGGACAGATATGAAAATTTTGTCTCCAAACCTATTCAAACGCTGCCTGCCTGAGCCCAACAAACTAACGCTCAGTAGGCGTGAAATAAATTCGACCGCTGGAGAAAAAAAATTTTTCCAGGCCTCCACGCTCATGTCGAGTTTCATTTACATGCACTACCGTTACAAAAGAGTTCAAGTTATTGATCCATGACAAAATTATCAATCATATCGATTGGTATCAGCCAAGAAACTACTGTTGAATGAGGTGCTCAAAAAAGCTCACTTCTTGGCGTGCCATTCTTTGCACGGTGGTCTCACAAACATTTTGACTCGGTGAATGAAATCAGAGGATGCCGTTTATTCTAAAACGACACCAAACTTGGCAGTTTATTCGTTGTGGGGATGAAGAATTGAGAAAAACAGTTTTTTTCCGATCTGTCATAAAAATTAATTTTTTTCAGTGTGAAGAACTGTTGGGACATGGTAACAAATGTTGTCGATGTGTAGGTTAGAGTCGTTTGATGACATCCAAGAAGGAATTACGTGGTGGTATGGTGATTTGGTGGGAAGCCCCGCACCTTCAACTTTCAAGGGCCCCCCAGACCCCCTCCGCATCGAGTGCACCGATGTCTCCAACTCTTGAAATTAAGGTATGGGGATCCCCAATCGAACCCCAAAAGCGCATTGCTTAAGCTCAAAATGCATAGTTCGAGCTTTTTTTGGCGCTCAACCACCGGACTATAACCATTGGAGGAAATAAAATTTCTTCAGTGGATCCTGATTTGCCTCGAAGTCCTCTATCTCCCATTAACCTGTGTAAGGTCTGTGTAAGTCTGGCAAGCACGCAAAGGTCGAATTTTTGCCGACCGGCAAGGAACGTGTGACGTGTGCATGCGCTCTAGACCTGATGAAAACTACTATTAGAAGTAAAGGGGTGGAAATCTTCTAATTTCGTTATTTTAAACGGTTTTGCTTAACTCTTTCAAACAGACCGAAAATCATTTTTTTGAGCCTTCGAATGTGTTTTTCACTTGGGCTCACTATACAGAGCAAGTCATGAACTCTGAAAATCCGACTTCCTTCAAAAATAATGCAGAAAACTATGTACTTACTCGTATGAAAAAGAATCGTATTCACGGGAATTTATAAGAAAACTGGATGTTCAAGATTCATGAGTTCATGACTCACCTTGTAGGTACTCATTCTGTTGCAAGACTCTAGATCGTTTCAAGTAATGAAAATATGTAGATAGAAGGCGTCGAAGGACCACCTTTATGCTTCATTCTACCTCAAGTTCACAAACACCCTGTCCAAGGTGTTTCTAAAGTAGTGTTACAAATTTCAGGAGCAGGTTCCCCATTTAAAAGCAAGCCGGGAAGTATAGACTGAAAATATTCTGCGATTCTTCGTTGGAGATATACAAGCCGTCAAAGTTGATATTTTGGCGGGTTGGCCCCTTTTTTCCAGCTATTTTCTACGTCAGTGAATTTTTTTCTCAAGTGTCTTTTCGAGATACTTGAATTTGATCTTCATCAATTTCGAGGGCTGTGTACATTTTTCATTTTCAAAGTTGGTTGTTTCTTTGACAAAGTCATGGTCACCCAATTTATAGATCTAGAGAACCTGCTTCAGTGAAGAAATCGTGAACTTTCTTGAATTTAATTATTTAGGCCTCCTAAGTTTAAGGTGAAGATAAGAAAACTGAGCTGAACTATTCAAACCATCTGGTGAAGCTCATTTTTCTGATGACGATGCACAGGATTATGTACTTGAATTCGCTTTAATTCGCACGCCAGCAGGGCCGTTCCTAACAGGGCGTTCAAGGCGTGCGACGCACGCGGGCGCACTTTGCCAGGGGCGCAAAAATTCTACCGACTGAAAAAAAAAATCAAAAAGGGCGCTTTGCGCCCCCCTTTATAGCCGGGCGGCGCTTTTGCGCCCAATGCGAAAACTAATTATATCAATACGAAGCAATTTTCTGTTAAGCTTAGTTCATGGTCGACGCAAGCGGATACGGAACCGCATACGGTTACGCAAACGGTAGCGTAAGCAAAACCGCTAGTTTATAATATATAGTGAACGCTCCTATAGACGCACGCCTGCGTCGTGTCGTAGAAGAAGGAATCATAGGTGATTTGATTGCCTGAGTGTGCCGCTCCACTTCACATTGACATTGTTCTTCACTCAGCCATCCAAACTCGAATTCTGATTGGTGTAAACCAAGCCGCATACGGTAACGCAAGGAGTTAATCAACATCCAATTCTTGCGTTGCGGATACGTAAATGACCTTGGTTTCCACCAATCAGAATTTGAGTTTGGATGGCTAAGTGAACAGCAATCTCAATGTGGTGTGGAGCGGCACACTCAGGCAAACAAATCCCTTTATGATTCCTTCTCCTAGGACGCAGGCGTGCGTCTATGAAAGCGTTCACTATAAACCATCGCTTTTGCTAAGCTACCGTTTGCGTAACCGTATGCGGTTCCGTATCCGCTTGCGTCAACTATAAATTAAGCTTTAGTCGTAGAAAAACGTATCACAAGTCAAAGACAATCACGGACCACGGTTAGGGTTGCCATACGTCCCGATTTAGGCGGGACTGTCCCGCTTTCAGTTTGAATGCCCTGCGTCCCGCCAGCTCACTGAAATGTCCCGATTTTTTCAGTTTCGCCTATAACGCTCTGATTTTTCATTTTCATTTTTCTGAATCAAACGATTTTGAAACAAAACGTTAAACTAGCTGTGATTGTATCACAACGTTTATTCACAGGAGAGGATTGTCTAATTGTCTATGTACTTACAAAGAAATGAGAGAGGAGTTTAATTGCATCAGACTTGCGTGACGCAGAATCGTGTTTCCTGGTATTCCCCTGGATGCGATCGAGTGAGATATCTACTCAAGTGTAGTACTGTACCTACCTGACAGATTTGGATTAGTGAAGTTGTAATATAAAAGCTCGTATAAAAGCTTGGATTTTGAACAGGACTCCTAACAAGTAACAACGGTAAAGAATGAGGATTCTTCTGAATGATGCAATGGGTTTTTAGGGACGTAAGTACGGAGTGATTGAACAAATTTCTCCTCCCAAGGTAGGCCTTGATGTCCTAGCTTGATATATGGTTTTTCGCCAGATTTTCAGTAATCAAAGGCGACTTGAGGAGAAATTCATTCGATCACCCGTTAGGTTGGATTTCCTAATGCTAAATAAAAAAAATTTGAAAATGCTACTTCAAATTATAGTTTTTTTTTTATTATTACTCGTATTATTATCAGCATTATTATTATTATCTCGAAAAATTGTCACCGAACGTTTCGCGAACGTTCTGCGAACGCTCTTCGCTGACGAATGCGAATCCTTCTTATAAGCGAATGCTTCTACGTAAAAAGTATAAAAGTTAGGTATTTACTTGTGATCCCTGGAAGATAATGGAAAGTTCCCAGCAAAAATGCAGAAATGTATTTAAACACCCAAGATTCATTGATATCCTGGATATAATTGTTTTTTTTTTTCAATTCATCCACTGAATTGTTATTTTTTGTAAGATTAATGTCTGTTAAAGGTTAAAGTTGTATTACACTACACAATTTCTTGTACAGTTTCTTGTAGGTACAATCTGTCAGTTGAACAATCAAGTTAATTGTTTTTTGACAGTATTTTGGCAGATTGTTCAATAAATTGTGCAGTGTAATACAGATATTATATTACTTTTGTTAAAAAAAAAATAGAACATTGACATGGATTCTGAATTCTTTCATCTTTTTGCTCGAATAAGGGGGGGGGGGCGCAAACTGGAAGCTTTGCACACGGGCGCTCAAACCCCTAGGAACGGCCCTGCACGCCAGATTGTCCAAGTTTAATGTTGAGGCACTAATCTCTATTTGGTAACCTCTATTTTCGTCCTTGCTTTCAGATTAGTACAAGTATTCTCAACCCCTCTACTGCTGGAAAATGAGCCAGGTAGTGTCCAGCCCTGGCCTCCGGTCCCTGTACCATTGCCCTAGCGAAGTGGCCGTCTCGTCTTCACCTTCGCCAAGGGATTTTCTAGTGTTTAGCGCTCCGTCGACTCATCAACTCGACACCCGGACACCTCGTTCACGATTGAGGCGGCCTTCCGGGGCCAGTGTTAAGCCGCCGACCGCAGCACACCCAGCCAGCGGCACGCCACCGGAGACCCGGACCCCCGCAGACCGATCCGAAAGTTCCGCACCACGGAAAAGAGTGGCCGTTTCGGCACTTCAGCAGTCGTCGGCCGAGGTCCTGGAGCCCTGTCGCGCGCAGAGGGACGAGCGGCGGCGGCGGCGGTACATCCTGGATCCCCGCCCGCTGTTCTCGCCTCCACAGTGATCAATAGACGTCTCTTCTGTGCTCTGCTGTTGCTGCTCCTGCTGCTGGCTCCTCTCAGTCCTCTCTCGCTACAGCCGCGGACCTCTAGCTCGCTCGCTGGCTCTCGCACACACATAGACTCACACACACACACGAACAAGTGACTCGTCCGCAAGTCCGATACTTCTGCGCTCCTCCATTCAACTCGCAACTCTCAGTGGTGCCGTTGTGGTGGTTCTTTGCCCGTCGCCGCCGATACCGCCGACCCTCTCGTCTTCTCGTCCTCTCGTCTTCCAGCCATCACCGACGTAAGTACATGATGAAAGTTTTCTTCTCTTCGTAATAGAGACACCGTCACGAAGGCGCGTATAAAACCGGCGTTGTTGAGAACCGTAACTCGATAAGCGATCTTGATGGTGATTTTAGTGGGTAGTAAAGCGAGCATAAATATTTCCTGGGCTAATTGCCCGAAAGATGCATATCGCGATGTGTGTGGTGACGGGATCGCTGCTTCCTACCCTTCGTATAGCAAGAACGAGCGTAACGAGGAGTTGCGGTACTGTAGCTTGAGCTTTACCATCCCTCTCTTCAGTTTCTCTTTCGCTTTTTTATCGCATAAATTTTACTTGAATTGCACCGCAGCAATTACTGTACAAGTGAGAGACTGCTGCTTAGGAGTTTTAATATTCCAGTTTTCTAGAATTTAAGATTTATAACCTCGTTTATAACCAATATAATCATCTCACAGGAGAATTACCAAAATTACAGAACTTGCTCAGAACTAACCAGTCTCTAGTTAACTTATTCCTTGTATCAATACCTCAGCTGTTAGTAATAGTCTCACGCTACGTCTATGTAAAAGAAGTTTTACTTTATGCCCGCTACTACTAGTAGTCTTGCAACCACTTGAATAAAAAGTTAAGTTCACTTCCATGAACTTACTTTAGGATGTAAACATCACAATGCATTCACCTCTGACAGGTGAGCCAAACAAAAGCTTAATAATTGAATTTCTCGATGTATTCACGCTTAAGATAACGGAAACAGGAACATAATGGCCATGATGGTATGGCAGGATTAATGATTATTTCAAAATTTGAAAATGAATTTTCTAAAAAAAATCTGAAATCTTGAAAAAAAATTGAAAATTTATAAGAAGCAAATACTTATTTATGATTCTGATGGGGTAATGTTATCGTTCTCAAGATTCAATGCTATCATAGTTTTGTACGAGCACTTTGGGAAGAATGTCATCTGTTCTGGAATGTACCATCGCAAGCAACAAATTTTGGCCACCAGTGTCACTCCCGACTCATTTTTCTTGTAATGTGGGGCGGTTGAATATGCAGAGCAGATATACGAGGGATGATAATACGTAATGCCTCTTGATTCTGTTCCACTTACCGTTTGTTTTCGGAAACAGCCCCAGCCTATAACTTTTTCCATATTGCATCTTTAGTTTTGTAGTTTTGATGAGATATTTATAACTACTTTTGCCATCTTCTGTACCTATCGTTGAAATGACGTCAACTTTTGATTTTCAAATGGGTAATCTGTATATTTTTTCAACGCATTTTTGTAGGAAATATGTTTTTGAATTTTTGATTGCCACTCACCTCTCCGTGGAATTTTACTACCTAATTTTAATTTTGGCTCTTTTACTTTTCGATGTTATTCCTGTTCTTCACGGTCCACGAAATAAATTTACAGCCTTGGGTTTGTAAAAACGGTTTTGCCCTATGCTTAAGGAGAGTCAACGTCAGTCATCACCTGGACGGATCAAGAGTTTAGAGAGGATAAAATATTCTTCGGAGTGTGTACCTACGTCACAGCAGTTACAGAATTTGTGTCATGCTGAAAGGTGATTGCTTGCTAACATAAATAACAAATAAAATTTTATTTTTGGAAGAGCCACCCCATTGATTTTCAAATCAATAGCTTTCAATCAAGATTAGGCCGGAACAGAGCTTTGACAACTTGGCAAAGGATTTTTGTGTGCCACCCTTCATTGCTTCATTTCACAGTCAAAGCCAATGAGGGGTTACAATGGCTACATTCAGAAAGCATTTGAAAATTGGATGAAAAAAAATTACAACCAGTAGCAACGGCTTTACACTGTCTCGTAAAAGGCATGTGTACAAACACTTTTATTGCTTCATGACTGATGAGTTGAATGCTTATCTGGGCTGCGTCCAGTCATCACTTTGTTCCGAAAATAATAACAGCAACCGAATTATCTTATTTATGCTAAAACTTGATGTGTCTATGTTATCTTCATTCTTCACTCACTGATAAAAATGCTCAATGTTGGTTTACATACAGAGAGTATTCCGTGTATTGAGATACATGTAATCTCTGATTGTATATCGCTTGCTGATTTTCTCATTTTGGAATTCTTACATGCCAATTCCGTCCCATAAGATCCCAGAGTCCACCGAGATGTGATGTATTTGTGTGCCTTCGAGGAACATGAAAGATTTTGGTTCTTTTACACTTTGAGGTGGCTCCCGAGGTCGCCTGACTCGCCTGCCACACCAAACTGTTGGCGCCATCTCTGGAATTGTCGAGTTTAGTTTCAAGAATGTAAATCCAGAAGCCCTTTGCTTTATCACAAAATGCATATCTTCCGCCAGATATCACTTTTTGACATTTACGTATTGACAATATTCGGTTATATTTGGGGTTATATTTCTTGTTAACAATAGCCACTTTCCAGGCAGAAGCTAGGAGCCCTGAGCTACTCCAAAGTGCACACTGTCCTTGAACTCACCGTGCTTGGAACCTGTTTTCGCATAGCAGCACCAGCAACTGTCAGTCTTGTCTCAGACACATACAATGAGGGCAAATACTGACAGTTTTCCAGAGGGCGCCGGTGTAGCTGGAGTAATTCAAAACTGACATCCAAATGTCATCATTGTCGAAGTCGTCAAATTGGTTCCACCAATGTACCTACCACATATCTGTCACTGTTAGAGAGGTTAGAAATAAAAATTCTACAGACATACCATTGACCATATTTCACTTGGTTAAAATTTGCTAAAAACCTTTTATTCGGTTCACGATGACATCATTACCCTAGCACTCCATTTGAATTACTCCAGCCACTTCAGCGCCGTCTAGCGAGAGAAAATTTGATATTTGCCCCGATACCATTGAAGTCAATTTCAATTTTTCAGCGAAAAACCCTCTTTGTAAAACGTCCAATTGGAGACAAAAAAAATCATGAATATTCTGGGGAGTTGGGAGGTGGCATTTTTTTTCTATTATTCCAGTTGGTAAAAGAATTTGATTTTCTTAAATTTGATGTGTCACAAACTAAGGTGGTACCATTTAGAACTTTGAAGTCAAGAAGTTGGAATACTTCGTCAATAATATTTCTTGAATATTTTGCTTCTGTTATAGCGGCGGTAATCATATCCGACTCAGTCATATTATTCACTCCGGATTCATTATTTCCATCGGTTCTTCATCTGTCATATTCAGTTCAGCTGGTTCGTCTTCACTTGTGAGTAATTTTTTCACCTTCGAATTCTATTTCTAACTCTCATTCACTCTGTCTCATGAGACTGATGAGACCCGAATAGGTCGAAACACGTGCTGTCGGATGTCGTTCTAAAATGTTAAAATTCTCAAATCATCATTTGTCCAAGTACTTCTTTCACCCCAGACTTCGCCATTCCATTCAGAACAATCGTATCGTCGCTTTTCTGAAAACTCACAAATAAAATTCGATGCGGCATTGTTGACTTCATCTTTGCCCAAATCGTCTCAAATCCTAGATTTGGAACAGGTTGGCGGCCAGTTAGACAAGTTAAACATGAACGATTTTCTGCATGCCTTTGAAAATCTTCCTTGCTCTCACCTCATCTTCTTCGGGTATGAAACCCAAATATTTGCCGGAAAACATTCTCAGACGTTTCGTATTGGTACTGTTACGAGCGGCGATCCCGTTTATATTGGTAAACACTCGATCTTTCTGGATCCTTTCATCCATTAGATCGCAGTGTAGAAGTCTAGAGCGATCTGGTGCATTCTAGAGCGTTCATGTATGTGAAACTGAATGGAGACTCTAACGTTCGATCAAGGCACATCAGTCCACTTTGGCGGAGGTGCAGATTCCAGAACACATGGAAAGCACGCGGAAGGTGTGTGATTATTCAGGAATGGTCTAGAAACCGCATATGCCAGGCACTATGGAATTTGCTGGAAGTAGACAGAAAGCTCGGGAACGCTGTTCGGAGGCCTTATATAAGGCATCAGCCGGCAGCTCGCGGCAGTATTGAATTGGATAGCGAGCGATAACAAGAGAAGTACCTGCGATATAATTCCAAGCGTGAATAATTGTTGGTGTATTGATTGTAGTACGCAGAAATAAACAGTGTTTGTTTTAAAACAATCGTCTCAATTATATTCGAACCCGTACGCGAAATATCGTAACAGTACTATGGGGGTAGACCTTGTAATCAGAAGCTAGTCCCTTTTAACCTGTGTAATTGCTTCCAGAAAAGGCTTTGTGAGGTTTTTCCACAAGACGCGCCAGAATTACTTAAGTATCAAAATTAATTCAGGATTTTTTTTATTCGAGAATCAGTTGAACAGATTTGTGCAAAGCTTCTTTCTCCGAATATGCGAGATTTCTCAGAAGACCGGGAACGAAATTATGACCGAGTCTACCATAGTGTCAACTCTTTGTACCGTACTGAGCGAGCTGAACCCCATTTAGAACCTGTTTTGGAAGCTGTCTGTTTTCAAAAATAGTCGGGGTGCTACGATTTTGAATACCGCGAATGAATTAGACGGGATGCCCTTTGGCATGATAGTTACTCATACCAAGGTGATTATTTTTCTCCAAGGATGCGTCAACATTACCCACTCAGAAAAAAGGATGGCGGCGATTTTTGACAGGACCTGAATTTTTGTAAAACACAGCCATGTGGTATACGCTTTCTTACTAATTTTGACCTCCTGAACATGAATATCGGGTTTATTTCCACATTAGAAATCAAATCGACCTCTTATTTCACATCTGAAAACCGCAAAAATAGCAGACTCTCGCTTATTTTTGAATTGAAAATTTTGTGTGCCATTTACAGCGATTTCCAGCCTTGAACTTGTTGAATAGATCCCACGGAACAAGTTAACAGTGTAAAATCTGCAAAATAACTCTACAAACATCGCCAGGATGTCCCTCAAAACATGCAAAATATGGGCTCTGAGAGCACATTTTTCTGCGGCTGATTCAAGGAATGTAAGTGTGAAATGGAGAATGTTTTGTAATATATTTCACTGTTTTATATAGTAAACTTACATATACTAAGCATTCATCAACATACAATGACAATTTCAGATAAAAAACCGAAAAAATATATTTTCATGATTTGTTGATAACTTTTTTTTCAATAATACTAAAAAACGTAGCTTTGATTTTGATGATCTTTTTCATCAAGGTAAATACATCAAAAGACCTTTTTCACCTGAAACAACCACCTTAGCTCAAAGTTTCGGTGTAGCCACTCATAATTAAAACATTTTTAATGTTTTAATGCAACATACAGCTTATGGTGAATCTTTGGTTCAAAGCTTTCTACGAGTAATTCTATATCGCCCATGAACTTATTCAGGTGTCTCGAAATTTTCGGACTGGATATGCACCATGCACGGCGAAGGGCAGTAGGATCTTCAGTGTTACATATTACCAATTTAAAATTTGTTGTCTTGTGTGTGTTGGAATTTGCGAGAATGGAGGTATCAGTGAAGGCGCAAAAACACCTAGGACGTAAACAGGCATAGAAAACGGACGTGAAAAACATATGAAAAATCGATCGATCAGGTAGGCACCAAGACCTTTTCAACATTACAACTCTTATTTTGCAACTATAGTACGTACGATACATGGTGTTTTTTCATGTTCTTTGGCTTGTTCACGTCCTAGACGCTTTTGAGCCTCCGTTGATAGCTCATTACTTCCGTTTTCGCAAAATTTTGACACACACAAGACAACAAATTTTAAGTTGGTGCCATAGGAATACGAGTAACACTGAAGATCCTACTGACCTTTGCCGTTGATGCATATCCAGTCTAGAAGTTTCTAGACACCTGAATGAGTTCACAGGCGAGACAAAAAACTTCAAGCCAAAGCTTAACCATCATCCGTATGTTGCATTCCAGAACTAGTTCAAAGAAGGACTTTGAAATTATTAAAAGATGCTTCTCTGATGTTTGGCAATCGCGGATCAGGGATCTGACGAAAATGTTTTATATTATAATACCTATGAAACTTTGAGCTAGGGTGGTTGTTCCAGATGAGAAAGGTCTCTTGATGTATTTACCTTGATAAAAAACATCATCAAAATCAAAGCTACGTTTTTTGGTATCAATTGTACCTGTCAAAAAAAAGTTATGAACAAATCATGAAAATTTGTTTTTACGATATTTTATTACAAATTGCCATGGTATGTTGATAAATGCTTGGTATGTGTTAGCTTATATATTGAACAGTAAAACATATTGCACAACCTTTCATTATCCTTCCTTTCACACTTACATTCCCCAACCAGCCGCAGCAAAATGTGCTCCCAGCGCCCATTTTTGGTATGATTTGAGGCGCACCCTGGTAATGTTTGATGAGTAATTTTGCAGAACTTACACTGTTAACTTGTTCTATAGGATCTATACAGCCAACTCAAGGCTGGAAATCGCCGTTGATGAAATATAGAATTTTCAGTTCAAAAATCAGCGAGAGTCTGCTATTTTTGCGGTTTTCAGATGTGAAATATGACGTGTTGATCTCCAATGTAAAAATGAACTCCATATTTGTATTCAGGAGGTCAAAATTAGTAAGAAAACATGTGCCACACGCATATGTTTCATAAAAAATCAGCTCCTGTCAAAAATCGTCGCCATCTTTTTTTCTGAGTGGGAAATGTTGACGCATCCTTGGCGAAAATTAATCACCTTGGTATAAGTAGTCATCATACCAAAGGGCATCTCGTCTAATTCATTTGCGGTATTTTGCCATTTTATGTCGCGTACCACCCCGACTAAAAAGTAAAACCAGCTTCTTGCTGATTGCTTGCTAACATGAGCTTTGCGACCGCGGCTTCAAATATCCAAATTTTTCAGCTTCCATTCTCGCAGAGCACACCCTCTTGACGAAATGAGCTTTTAATCGGTATCCACACATGAAGGCAAACATGATGTTTCAATTAGTGAAGAGCAAACAAGTGTGCAAACAAAATTCAAGACTGCGGAAAATGCGAGTAATATTTCCGTAAAATTTGAGATTGAAAGCCATGATGGGAAAGGCTCCAATTACTTTGTAAGTTTTACGTCGTGCCACTGCTGCATGTCTGCTTACTTCCAGGTTTATGTTTATATGCACCGCGGCGGCACATAAATTCTGCACCTGCAGCACGGTACACACACCTTTTCCCGTGCAAGAAATCGAACTCTGCACTTTTGCATTTCCATCTGAATAATTCACTTCCGCGTAAAATGCTTAAAATTACAAGTACCCCCGCTGGAGAATTTATACCTCCTGAAGCTTTTAAAAGCTACAGAGTCATTTTTTCCAAGTAACAAGCGACCTGAAAAGGCACCTCACGCCAAAGCGTTGCTTTTGTTCACGTCTTTTTATATTCAAGAGAGAAAGAGGGTGCTTTTAAAACACTAGGCAGTTTTCATTCCGGCAGCCCTAGTTACCTGATGCGCACGAGACCCAAGAGACCTAATTTTGGAAAATTATTATTAGATGCACATCTGAACCGTTTTAAAAAGAAAGTAGGCACACACCAAGGCACGTAATTTGCGCAATACTGAAACTCTTTATATTGATCAAATAGAAACCCTCGGGAGTTTCAATAAACCTCTACTGACTCCCTGACTGTATTTGTAAAAGGATTCTAATACCAAGTCTGAAAGTATCCAGATGGCGCAGCGGTTGGTATAAGTACTCAAGTCACGTTTATTTTATTTATTATATTTATTATTATAATACCGACTTGTATTCCAAGATGTACCCCCTTTGTTGATTCTTGTATTGTAGCTCTTTTATATTTATTGCCATCAAACTAACACCGACCAAACAAGCAATGAATCATGCCGGAGTGTTTGAGAAGAACCTGAAACCTGAAACAGACATCCACAGCTGATTGGCTTTATAGCTTTCCATCATTCCATCAAAGCTGACAGCGCGCAGTTG
This sequence comes from Anaspis maculata, assembly GCA_949128115.1. Classification (NCBI taxonomy): domain Eukaryota; kingdom Metazoa; phylum Arthropoda; class Insecta; order Coleoptera; family Scraptiidae; genus Anaspis; species Anaspis maculata. The sequence continues at coordinate 70,611,495 of OX421963.1, forward strand.
CTAGTTTGTACACCTCATGTATCTTTCAGTAGTTTTTTGAATAGTTAGCGGTGGCAAAGCATAAGCAAGCGTTTCCACTTCTGGACTCGGGCGCGACCGCCTATCTCCACAAGTGTGGTGATTTACAGTGGTCAGTTTTTGCATCACCTGTTATATATTGCGGACGCATACGCTTCCATAAATCCGGCGGAAGTCTAGATAAATAACCCGATTTGAAGGGTCGTAATTCTTGCTCGTATAATTGGCAATCATCTAACATTCCGTGTGATGTGCCATATCACGGAAGCCGTGTCGACATTACGCAGGTGTGGTTCAACAATCATTGAACCGTCTCTTAGGTCTTGCAAGTTCAAGCTGTCATCGTTTTTCCATTTCGGTGGATCAGACAAGGTCTTTTAGGAACTTCGATAGGTATCTACACATCGGTATAGCTATAACATATCGTCAGAATAAGTACACTTGCAAACTTAAAAAGAACACTTAGCTACAGCAAAATACTCTTCAAGGTGGAGCTTCCAAATTATTTAATTACGTCATTGGACCCAAAGCTAACCTTATAGACTTTGCTGACGCTTCGTCCTTCATTTGCTTTCTTCTCCTCCGTTCCTATCCAAAGGCTTTCTTCGCTCCTGCAGTTTGAAAAATCAGCCAAAGAACCCATAGCCATAGTAGGTAACTGACTAACTGCACCGTGAAAACTAACCAATGAAGACTTTTCCGACTTACTGACTGCTTCGAGATCCATTGTAACATTAAGGAAACGTTTTTGAAGCATGCAATGTTTCGCGTATACCTCAACCCAGCCAATATTAACGGCGTTTTCCTAATGAAATTTCACTTCCTAATGAGAAATTATGACGCAGCCCTAATTTAAAATGGAAATGGATTTGCTGCAGGCGGTGTGGCATACACACACTGTTTCACAGCTCACGATACCACACCATATTAGACTTAGGCACTCACTCACTCACTCACGACCAACCCTTCGCGCGCCACCTGATATTCAGAGGATTACTGCTATCTTCCTGGCTGCGAATGATTAAAACTGATTTGGCAAATAACTAAGAGCCACGGTCGTCGTCCTCTTCTCCCTCCGTCATCTGTATCCTTCACTTGTTAATATTCTCAGGATTAATTTTCTAGCCGTTAGTTGGGAAGGAGTTGTGTAACTCCCAGCCAGAGACCGCAGGCTAAGGAAAAATCCACGCCAATTAAATTTTGCATGCTCGGGCAGTATATTCTCGTGTTTATAAAACGAATAAATTTACTGGCTTGAGATAAGTGGCCCGAATGGGGAAAGTTTAAATAGGAGTTGCAAAACTCATACTATAACCAGAGCGCTGCAGAATGCACCACCATCACATGAAAAATTTATAATAGAGATTTATTGCGATCGTTTGGTATTCCGCTTTGTCACGAAACACGATTTTTCATAGGTAGGATCCGAAAACAGAGTTTTTGTAAATTTTCAGTGGAGTTGTTCTCTTGTATGGGAGTATGGGTATTAGTGAGGTGCGCTGGCCAGACGCTCGAGATTTTTCTAGTGGAGATTTCAGAGTGCTATGCATGCAACATTTTGGAGCAATAATCTTTAAATACAGAATTTTCATGGAAGGGAATTAGTTATTTTCATTGTTTCAACAGATAGTGAGATAGGAGGTTTTAACGTGTGTTGAGATTGTACGTTGGTGCTCAGTTAATGCTAGGAAGCAGAATGGTAAATCAAGCTATGTCAGATACTCAGTAATACCGTGATATGAGATCAAAAATTACTTTGGTCCTTGTTCGTAAAATATTCAAAAAGCAAGTTGCTGATTTGGTCAAAAGGTCGGTGGCTCCGTCTAGATCTCCGGCTTCAAACCTGTAATGTATGATGGCCTTTTTCCTGTACTCTCTAATGTATCTTGACGATGTATACCTAGTACTTGTCTATAGCATCAAAAGACAGAGCTTGTATTTACGTGCGTAGTTGATGTGGCCTCGAACCGGGAGTTGAACTTTCTGACTTGAGGATTGCCTTAATTATAGAAGGGTCTTATCCTACCAAAAAAGAGTTGAGGACTGCCAAAGTGTATCCTTGTAAACCGAGATCAGAACATAGTCGTTATGAAAGCCAACTTCGAATTCAAAACGTAGTACAAAAGAATATCAAAAAGGCATTCAGGATGTTGAGAGAGGCCAAAAGAATGGGAGCAAAAGCTCCAGAAAAAAACAGACGTATAGAATTGTTCCATTTTGAGAAAAAGCGTAGGTTAACTTGGAATAGGGCAGAATGGAGACACCTACGCTTGCCAGTCAGTTAACAATAATTGAAAACGTTATGGTGATTATGAAAATAGATGCCTCCCCGCAAGATAGGTCGAAAGCAGAATAAGGGATGATTATAATTCGAATGTAATGCCATGAACTACCCACTTAAGCCAAAATCAATATGAGGAGGCACCAACATTATCGAAGCTAAGCCGTAAAGGAATATTTGCTTGGAATAAACAACAAGATTATGCTGATACGACGAAGACTGTGTGGGAAAATAAAAGATGCAAATTTCCACGATTTAAAACTAACTTCTGTTCACGACCTTATTGATTCGGGATTCTGGCGGGTGCCACTAATACACTCCCTCCAGTTCGCCAAGTATGCAAAGGTACTTCATATGGAAATGCGGGAATGCGGGATACCTTATCCCCACATTCCACGTATTCATTTCGGTGATTACGGTGATTTTCAAAGGGTAGCTATTCATTACCGCCCTCCTTCTTCTTACCACCCCGAGATTGACGTTTCCCACTTATGGTAGGTATGCGCGTTCTCTTTGAGTTGATGTTTGGTGTTGTCGCTCTGCGAAATGGGAGACCCGACGGAGTGTGACTCGTAAATTCCTCAAGACAAGGTGATTGGAGGTGACTGGAGCAAAATTGCTCGATTAATAATTAGTGCGGGTGTTAGTCTTGGAGGCTCGGAGTGAAAGACTCGGTGCGGTGTTAATTGAGAGATAAATAATAGCGGGCTGTCTGCGTTAGTCCTTCCCGCGTGTTGTTGGCAACACACCGGCCTGGTGCTCATGCCGGCAATAATGGTTGAACAGGGGGTCTCAAGGAAGCAATCAGCGAGGGCAGGTGTATTGATTTCAACTTCAACTATCAAGCTTCGATGCAATGAAGGCGTAACACTCTGATAATCACGCGAACATCTGCACATACGTGATCCCCGCTTAACCCGGGAAATGCAAAACATGCCCGATCCGGACCAAATTGTAGGGAATGGTGTGCTGCAAAACGCCGAACCTTGGAACTGTCAATGTTATGTACTACGCGTTTACAAGTACGACCGGAACCGAATCGCCGGATCACTATGGTTTAGCTGACGTTCGTCGTATCACACAACATGCAATATTGTGTGTCATATTATACTGGATGATGCCAAAGATCACATACGCCGGACGTTGCTGATCGTAGGAGTTGAACTGTTTAATTAACCAAACTTCTTTGGTTGGTTATAATATTTCTTGCTAACTTTAGTCTGGTTGACACAAAATCGGGAATCCTCCAGCCTGGGCAAATATGACAGCGGCCGTGCCTTCTCACGTGATTACTGTTTCTGTTTGTGGATTAGAGGTTCAGCCCGATTCTCTTCGCAAACTGTTAGCGAGCCTATCTTCCTAATTAGCAAGTTGCTATATCGGCCTCTTGCCATGACAACTTGCTCATTAACAAGATTGCTAGACTTGACAATCAACAGAATCGGCTTGTATCTACAGGGTGATTCACCACCAAATGGACATAGCTTAAGGATAGGTCCAGTTTTTTCAGGCGAACCTGGATCTGGTTTTGAAAATTTTCTAACGCTGTTCGTTTCAAAGCTACAGGGTGATTCATGTATTTCGTAGAATTTTTTGACAAGCCATAACTTTAGAACAACTTAACAGATTGGTTTGAAATTTTATGGGTTTATTCCTCTATTGATATCTAACACATCACTATGTTTATCAAAGAGTTGAAAATTTCCAGGGCCGGCCTTGAAAAAAAATTCGAAGCTTTTTTGAAAAAAGACACTCTGTATGCATATATTTCAAAATTCATTTTCATATTCAAAAACTACATGGAACATGCTATCAATATCGCAAAAAAAATTGCTTGGCACCATCAAGCTGTCAAAAGAAAATTGATGATCCTGATGATTTTTGAGGTTAGGATTTTTTGTAAATTATTATTTTCAAATATTCACAAATTATTTATTATGGCCAAAAATTTCAGCCGTTTCGTCATTAAAGTAAAAATTGAAAATTGAAAAAAATTGCTTGGCACCATCGAGCTGTCAAGAAAATTTTGACAATCGTAATGATTTTTGAGGTTAGGATTTTTTCTAAATTATTATTTTCAAATATTTGCAAATGATCTATTATGGCCCTGAATTTCAGCCGTTTCGTCAGAAAAATAAAAATGACATTTTTCTCGTTTTCTCAGTAGTAACAAAAAGTTTTAGCCGAATTTTCAAAAAATTATTGTCACGTCCCTCAGCTTAACTTCTATCCCAATTTGAGCTAAAATTGAGGAACGTATCAAAAAATTTTTGAAAATTCCGATGAAATCTTTTGTTACTAACGAAAACGAGAAAAATGTCATTTTTATTTTTCTGACGAAACGGCTGAAATTCAGGGCCATAATAGATCATTTGCAAATATTTGAAAATAATAATTTAGAAAAAATCCTAACCTCAAAAATCATTACGATTGTCAAAATTTTCTTGACAGCTCGATGGTGCCAAGCAATTTTTTTCGCGTTATTATTAGCATGTTTGATATAGTCTCCGAATTTGAAAATGAAATTCGGAAAATGTGCATACAGAATGTATTTTTTTGAAGAAAGCTTTGAAGTTTTTTTTTACAAGGCCGGCCCTGGAAACTTCAAACTGTTTGATAAGGCGATGTGTCAGATATCAATAGAAGAATCAACCCACAAAGTTTCAATCCAATCTATTCGGTCGTTCTGAAGATACGGCTTGTCAAAAAATTCGACAAAATACATGAATCACCCTGTAACTTCGAAACAAACAGTGTTAGAAAAATTTCAAAGCCAGATCCTGGTTCGCCTGGTAAAACTGGACCTACCCTTAGGCTATGTCCATTTGGTGGTGAATCACCCTGTATAGTAAGTAGTAGGTAGGTACAATCGTAGCAGTACAGTCACAGTCAGATCGTATAAGAATACCTGCCTTCGTCGTATTGAGCGAAAACTGTTCAATGTCTTCTCTTCGGACGCTCGAAAGCACTCATAAACGACATAAAAATATTGCACTTATTCTCCAGAACTTTTTAGCCTTCTGGGAGGTTCCTGAAGTACTCCTTAGTTGCATTACGGACTGGAATAGCGCATGCACAAAGTGTTTTTAAATTGTTCTCGAGCATAAACTAGATCTCTTTAAAAGGATAATCGAGGTCTAAAAGCATAAACTGCAACTGTTTGCGTTTCCTTTTCGCACGGCTTCTCCGATCACAATTCAATTATGCCGGTTGAAATAATACATTAGGTATCTACTCACCTATATTCCACCTGCAAGGTTTAAATCTAAGCTTTCGGTTAAATTTAAGTTAATTACTGTACGGACATTCAGTTTCCAACTTCTCTTATTAGGCCCTTGAGGAGGGGGATGCGTGCTCCAATTATTTCAATAAATTATTTCCTCCTAATTAGTTTTGTTAGTTAATGTATAGGGTAGTGGTCGTTGGCAGCCCTGATTAATGAGGTACCTAAATACGATTCATACCCTTCGTTTCCGCCAGTTTGGGTGCTTGTCAAATTTCAAATGTATGGCTCTGTAACTCCTGTAAGAAGTTGTGAATTGAGATATTTAAAGCGAGGTTTTTAAATTCAGTCACGGATTACCGTGAGATCGTTAGATTTTGTTCTGTGGCCCTCTTTCGTCTCAGTCGTTGTTCAATTCAAGAAGTTTTGTTTTTATTATCCATTGGGTAGCATAGAGGCGCAGCAACAGAGCACCAGTGGTCCCTCCACCGATTTGTACAGGTTCATTCAACCACCACTAGTTTACCGATGAAAAGTTTTTTCCTTCCCTTTTTATCGCGTGAAATTCGTCGGTTGAGCTTTAAATTAATACCTAGATATTACCTGCTCTGCTCACGTTGCAAATGCAGAACTAGGACTTCTTGGATAAAAAATGAAGTGACAAGTTGGGGGCTACGGCTCCGGTTGATGGCACTTACTACAGCAATCAGGCGGCAGCGGCCATCAGTTGTAGCCGTAGTACCTCAGCCGAGGCCTCAGCACTCCAAGTTATCACTTTATTTTGAAGACAAAAAGTCCATTGCATCATGAATGGGAGAATGGGTAATATTTACTTATCTGCATGTACTTACCCACTCTGCGGAATGAAAATTATATGTTTGAATTAAAGCCTGGAACAAGAAAGTCTATTGTTGTATCTACTACATCTTGTAATTGGGGGCCCTTATGTTGAGGCTGGATGCTGAAAAATGCGGTTGTGCTAGATATGTCAAGAACAGTACAGTTCTTGAAGCACTGAAATGATGGCGGCACATGGGTATACAACAATGTTGCATGATAATCGGATATTCAACTGAATAACTCTGAAGAAATGTGCCTACTACAATGCCGGACTCGTTGAAAAAGCTACACTAGGAGCAAAACGCGAATCGAACGCCATTATAGGCACTACTGCAGCAGGCATTACCCTTCATCCGGAACAAGCAAATTGTCCAACACGGGGGGCATTACGATAGACCCAAATGTGTGCCATTCCAGCTTAATGGCACAAAGAACTGGAACCAACAACCCGACGACCATTCGTCGAAAACAATCTTCCATGCCGCGCCAACATTTTAAGACGCTCCACGCAAGATTTCAATTTTGAGTGTCATGATTGATGACCCAAACTGCGAGAAAATTAAAAAGAAAAACGCTCCCAGTATGTGACATGGATCCAGCATTACGCAGGTGGCGGTTGTGCCCAGGCTCAATAAAATAAAAACCTTCCACTGCCATCCATTACGCTCTGGCATCGTCCAACACCAACATCAAGATTTTTTTCACTGGAGATATATACCAAATCAGCTTAAGCCCCAAATCCCTCCATAACAGCAAAAGCTCGAGCTGCACGACCGACAGCATCAGAGTCAGCCAGCATCAGTAGCTGCAGAGGCCAGACGAGTTAGCGCTCCGGTAATCAATCCGTTAAAATTTACTCAGCCAGCAGTGTTAATATTATCACAGGCAGTTCTCGCTCAGATATGTGCCATGTTAAATTTCCGACTGGTACTGAGCATACCGCCATGCCTTACGCCGAGCCGCAGATATTCGCGGTTGAGCGAAATGAATTGCGAGTGAGCGAGCGAGGCAATCGGCGCCGATATATTCGGATAATTTTGCTCGAATCAGCGAACTACAAAGACAACCGGGAGACCAAGGCATTCACTGTTCCTGCTTGATCGTAGCGATAAACCGCCGTCATTCTCACATGTCATTGAACATTATTAATTGCATTTCCGTAAATCATGACCGACCTCCAGATCCGGAGACCACCAGAGAGGCGTTCTTTGAAGTTGAACTGATCCTGAACTCGCACCCGTAGAAATTTACTTGCGTTCGACAAGTTCTTCGCATGGTTCTTGTTTGATGTATCCTATAATATGGATGTCGCAGATCTCAGATTGGTTTCTCGTCTGTAAGAACTGCTGTTTTTGATTTGCTACCAAAGTAAACAAGAAATACTAAAAAAGCTGCATGTAAACATTTTCAAAGGATCCAACAGATCTCGTTACCTGGTATTGAGACTAAGCTAATGAGCTAGTATGCTGTCGTTTTTTTTTTGTCGCTGTTCGCGCAAGCTTTTCTCCTTTGATTTCTTATTTACTCCTCACCGCTTTTTAGCTCTTCAGGTAGCGAAAGAAGGTTCATTTCCTCAGTATAATACTTGATAAAGAGACCTTCGCCCACTTGGCTGCCCCGTCCGACTGCCATTACATGTCGCGTGGATTCGATTCCCAGTAGCGGGTAGGATTTCCGTTCTGAAAACATCAAGTTTCTTGATTTAGATGGAATGCTTGCTAAACGCAAAGGCACCTAAAATGTGAACGATGGTGCTGACTCCACGTGATGTTGGTGGCCGGTGAAAATCTTTGCCCTGTGTTGGAACAAACACCTGGTTTGGCAAAATTTCCGGTATAGTGGAGGCAAGCATTTACCAGAGTCGGTGATTGGCTCCACGGCGGAAATAGACCGACGTTAAATGAAAGAAGCAAGCTGTTGTATAATATAGTAGTGTTACCCTCTTTTCGATGTTTGGTAGTGATCATCGTTGCCCCTTCCCTTCCCAACGTTGTTCACCTTTTTCCTACGTTGTGTGAGTTCTTACTCTAGATGAGAATGTGACGTTGGGTGTTGAATTTTCAAATGAAACGAGAATGAAATACAATCAAAATGAATTTTTATTGAAAATCAATAGCAAAGTTTTTTAAAAATGATTCGTTTCTTTTCTCAAAACACCTCACAACAATAAATTGACGGTGATAAAATGACACAACATGGATAAAGAACAACAAAAGCCATAAACGAATGAAACAAGAATAGTCTTTACAAATTATTTAGATAATGCAGGAATGTACAACAGTAACATGAACTCCAAATCAGATTGGCAAACAAAACAATAAATCATGGAACATGTCAAACTGTCAATTTAATCGCAAAGAAAAAGTGACGTATTCGCTGACAGGCACACATGGGAAGAACACGTCAAAGAAACCCTTGCGTATAGTCTGATTGGGTGCTGAAAAAATCCCTCTCCAAATGATCTGAATAAAAGTCAAGTGTGAAAAAGTTATGATAGAATGACAGAAGTTACTCCAGTAATGCATTTTTCAAGCCAGCGTGAATTCGTGCTCAAACCTCTTTGAAAAGTTTGCTTAGTTTACAAGTTATTTACGTAACCACAAAAGAAAACTCGCTCGCTTACGCTTTGGAAAAAACTTTACGCTCAGCAACTTATTTTACACTTTACAAACAAAAGAAGTCTAATTGATAGATGAGTAAACAGTAAAGAAATGATTGGTTAACAAGTAAATAAATAAACAAGAAACAAATGAGATAATTGTGTAGATAAATAAACAAAAAACAAATAAGAGATGAATAAATAGAAAAGTCAACAAGAAACCAATGATAAGTGAATAAGTATAGGAGTTAAGAAGAGAACAAATGAAAAGTGAAACAAGTGAAATCGGGTTTGGTCATTCTCTTGATAAGTAATTGGATGGAAGAGGTATCTATAACGCATTCGCCCGAAATTCCCCAGAGGTTACCCATCACAAACTCTACAAACACATACATACATACATACATACATACATACATACATACATACATACATACATACATACAAAACGGAATAAGAATTAGTAAACAGTAGAGGCGAAGGTGCGACTAGGTCCGCCCAGCGGTCTTCTCTTGTCGTCTTATTTGAAATTGGAACTCCACAACGTGAATCGAAGAAGTAAATTTGGAGTCAGATTTACTTTTGTGAAATCCTGATGGGATGGACAAAAAATTCTCAAGAAGCCTATTCTCGATGAGGCCCCACGTGGGATCAACCCACTCAGGTGCTTGCCGGTGAGAGTGCCGACAAGACGGCCCAAGGTACTGATCAGAGCGGGATAAAAGCAAAAGAAGTGAGCCAAATAGGAGAACACTTCTTCAAAATTGACTGCGTCTACATTCGTTCCCGAAGGTAAACACTTATTCTCGTTCAATGCAAGATAAGTAACATTTACAGTTGAGCTTGTGAACGAACATTGTCGGTATTATCAAGGAATGAGAATTGCGATCACAATCATTGGCCACTTACACAGCTTTCATACTTCATTCGAGACCCAACATTCAACGTAGGCATCCCTGGTGAGGAGATTCCGTGATACTACCGAATATGTTGATAAATAACTATGCTTGTCAAAACAGGGCAGTAAAACGAAACAATCCCGAGTCTGAAGCAGCGGCAAAAGGGATGGGAAACTGATGTTGCGATTCCTCAAAAAACAACATTCCACAAACGCTCCGTTACACTAGGCAAACCAATAGCCGACAGGATTTCTTCTGAACAACAGAGTGTCTACAGAATGACACCCTCTACCAAATTGCATCATAAGTAGGAACAGCAAGACATCACGTTAAAATAAATTCTCATTAGTAAATTCAACAAGACAAGACAGATTCATACAAGCAGGTGGACCTCCCCCCCCCCCCCCCCCGGACACGGTGAAGCGTGCGATTCCCTTTTCCTTGCTCCCACACTTTCATGTTAGTGGCGGGGTTAACGGCCAAAAATAGAATGATCTGGGCATTTTGTGATAAAAGCATGAAATTTGGCATACGTGTTCAGAAGACCCTCCTTTGCAATTCCAGATGTGGCGCCACGCAAAATTTCGCACCAGAGGCACTGTATTGCGGTTAATATACCTGCTAGGGGTAAATTCTGCAAAAATGGTTCCTGGCCGGTCTCTGGTACCGCAGTCGGTATTTTTTAGTTCTGTTTAGCTAAAACTACATATAGAAAAGAGTGAGGAGTGCATTTTCACAAGCAAAGTTCCAAATGCTGCCTTTATACGTTGTTTTAATGCATTTTAAGGCCAACTTTGTTATAGTACAGGAAACATGGTAAAAAAATTGCCAAAACCTCGGCAAAGATATGAACGTCCTGAAAATTTGATATTCTCTTCAGAATTAAGTGCTCTACTACATATCTGAAATTGTCAAAAATCGCACCACGAGACTTCGAGTTATTGGATGGGGGGTAAAAAATTGCAACTCAAAATTAAAGATATGGAACCCGATGGAACCCGTCAATCCAATGGATGCAAATACATCATAGTTCGACGCATCACATCCCGTTGATACAATTTTGGCACAAAAAGTGTCGATCATTGTTGAAGGGGGGTCGCGGGGGAGGGCAAAACTCGGCTGGGTGGCTCTTTTTCTTCCTGGGCCATGAAGAATCGATCACGACAAGATTGGTATCTTTTCCGACTAAATTCAATGTCCTGAACTTGAATCCGGTTTATAAATTTGGACAAAAACAAGTTCAAACAAGTTAACTTGAGAAAACCTATTTTTTCTTTGACAATTTTTACAAAACTTTTTTTACTGTTAGAGGCATTCATCTTTGAAAATATTTCAGAGGCCATTAGATTGAACTGTATTCTTCACGAAAATCATCCATTGATCTGTAACTTTGTTTTTCGAGATAGAAAAAATCGATTTGAACTTTAGTCGGCAGGGCCCGGCGTCTACTACTGACCAGAACACTACACCATGCATCTTTAAATAAAAATAGCCCAATCTATCTGAAAAATTGTAACTCATCTTTGAAAGTTTGAGGATCTGTGCAGAACTGAATTCCCTATAACATAAACAAAATCGTCATGAATCGCAATGCAGGGTATTGAGTTATTACTTGAAGGTGCATGCTGTAGTGTTCTGGTCATTAGTAGACGCCGGGCAGTGCCGACTAAAGTTCAAATCGATTTTTCCTACCTCGAAAAACAAAGTTACAGATCGAATGGATGATTTTCGTGAAGAATACAGTTTAGTCTAGTGACCTCTGAGATGTTTTCAAAGATGAATACCTCTAACAGTAAAAAAGTTTTGTGAAAATTGTCAAAGAAAAAACAGGTTTTCTAAAGTTAACTTGTTCGAACTTGTTTTTATCCAAATTTACACATCGGATTCAAGTTCAGGACATTGAATTCAGTCGGAAAAGATACCAATCTTGTCGTGATCGATTCTTCATGGCCCAGGAAGAAAAAGAGCCACCCAGCCGAGTTTCGCCCTTCACCACGACCCCCTTTCAACAATGATCGACACTTTTCGTTCTAAAATTGTATCAACTGGTTGTGATGCGTCGAACTACGACGTATTTGCATCCATTGGATTGACGGGTTCCAGCGGGCTCTATACCTTTCATTTTGAGTTGCAATTTTTTACCCCCCCTCCAATAACTCGAACCTTCGAGGTGCGATTTTTGGCAATTTTAGATATGTAGTAGGGCACATGATCGGATGTATGAACATCCGAAGCATAAAGAAAAACTTTGACGATTTTCTGGTTCTCGTGCAGTCATTGACGTTTAAACCGGGTATTATTGTTCTAACCGAGACTTGGCAAGTAGAAAATCAAAGTATATTTCATATAGGCGGATATGATTTTCATTATAGCGGTTCAAGAGTTAATCAAAATGATGGCGTAGTCATATATACAAAAAAGAATATGGCTGCTAATATGAAAGATATAAAGCTACAAAACAGCGGAGTTGGTTTGACGAAGGTATTGTTCGGTTTTGGTGGTGTGGATTACTGTCTGGTGGCTGTTTATCGTCCACCATCAGTGGACGCAATGACATTTATAAATGATCTTAACAACTTTCTTACAACAGACAATGACGCAAATAAGCACGATATAAACTTGATGATGGGGGACTTTAATATCAATATTCAGTCAAATGAGGATCCGGCTGCTACTTACATGACCATGATCACCTCACATGGTTATATATCTCAAATAAATCAAAGCACTCGAGTTTCTAGGCAGTCACAAAGCTGTATAGATCACATATTTCTCAAATCAAATATCAAAAAAACTGAGACACTTAAAGTACAGTCATTTATTATGGAAACTGATATCACCGATCATTATACGACTATGATAAGTGTACACAGAGATCAGGATAAGGTAACTCAAAACAGTCTAAAAGACAAAGAAACTACTGTACAACACACTAATTATGTAACACTGAATCGGACACTGGGTGATGAGCTGTGGGAGAAAGTCTATGGTAGCAGTGAGGTCGATGGGGCATATGAGGCGTTTATTGAAATAATCCAAGGAGCCGTTAAACACAGCACTACTGTCACAAAAAAGAAAGTCAACAAAAAGATAAAACCTTGGATAACAAATTCTTTGGTAATATCCATAAAACGGCGGGATGCAATGAAGAAAAGATGCATTAGGGAAAGGGGTGACACAGCTATCTGGAACGAATATAAAACATATAGGAATTTACTGTCTAAACTAATAAAAAAATCTAAACAAAATCACTACAGGGATAAACTTATGGCAGCGGGAAATAACTCCAAAAAAGTTTGGCAGTTAATAAAAAGCAATATATCGGATGAAACTAAATCAAATGGCTATATAAAAGTATATGGTGAAGATGAAAATATAGAAACCGATCCGGAGGCCGTAGCCAACACTTTCATCAATTTCTTCTCTACTGTGGGGGAAAAAATGGCTAGTAAATTTAATAGTAAAGGGGCTGCACGGAATTCAAAAGTTGTCAAAGGTCATAGTATCACTGATTCAATTTTTTTAGAACCTGCTACGGAAAACGAAGTAACTAACCAAATATCTTCTTTGAAAAATTCAGCACCTGGGATAGACGGGCTTACCGGCGCATTGATCAAGTCCATCAAATACAGCATAGCTGCCCCGCTTACCTATATTGTTAATCTGGCTTTCGAAAAAGGGATGTTTCCTAAACTGTTAAAACAGGCAAAAGTAACACCGATATTTAAATCAGGAGATAGATACTCAGTTACAAACTATAGACCCATCTCTGTGATCAATAATTTCGCGAAGATATTTGAAAAGTGTATGGCTTCAAGGCTAATATCTCATCTCGAAAGACATAACATAATTTCTCCGCAACAATATGGTTTCAGGAAAAACACCTCCACAGAAGATTCACTACTATGTTTCACACAAAAAATCCATTCCTATATTGAGCAAAGCAAGAAAGCACTCGCCATATTCTTAGACCTCTCTAAAGCTTTTGATAGTGTATCGCAGGACATTTTAATTGAAAAAATGGAAAAATATGGAATTAGGGGAGTTGTGCTTCGGTTATTCGTTAATTATCTATCTCATCGAGACTCTTACGTTAAGATCGGGAATAAAACTAGTCAAGCTCATCAGATAAAATACGGTGTTCCACAGGGAACAGTCTTGGGGCCTATTCTGTTTATTTTGTACATTAATGATATGTTTTGTCTTGATATCGGGGGCGACATAATATCGTATGCCGATGACACGGTTTTAATTTTTCACTCTGATGATTGGCTAACAACCAAAATAAGAAGCGAGAGGGGACTGGGTATTGTGAAGGGATGGTTGGAAAGTAATATATTGACTCTTAACGAAGTAAAGACTAAATTTATTCCATTTTCCACTCATGCGAACTATCTGCCAACTTTTGACAGGATTAGAATGCACTCCGCAGACTGTGATATTTGCACTGTCAGTGATTATAGACGTGATAATGCTTCAAACTGTGATAGTGACTGTGATACTTGCAATAACTGTAACTGTGATAACTTCATACAATATACAGAGGAAATTAAATATCTTGGAATTATAATTAGCTATAACATGAAATGGGAACGACATATAAATATGGTAAATGGGAAAGTTAGAAAATTGATACATGCGTTCTATAATATAAGAGAAATATTCCCTGCAAAAATCCTACGACTTACGTATAAATCCTTGGCAGAGTCTGTCATACAGTATGGAATTGCCATTTGGGGTGCAGCTGGTGATAGTCATCTGAGAAAACTTGAAATTACCCAAAAATGGTTGCTTAAAGTGATTCTTCGAAAATCAAAATTATATGCGACTGAGCTTTTATTCAGAGAAAGCAGAGTGTTGGACCTCAGGGGACTGTACATATTGAATGCCATAAAACTAGTACATAAAAAGGCGGATTTAAGAAACCACATAAAACATGAGCACCATACCAGAGCCAGGGTGAGAGGGATGTACGTGGTTCCGCGAGCAACCAGGACGATCACTCAGAGTTTTATAACATGCGTAGGGCCAAGACTCTACAACGGTATTCCGATTGAAATAAGAGAGATCCGCAACAAAAGACTGTTCACCCGCGAATTACAAAAGTACATTCATGACAATGACAACTTAGAACAACTAAAGCAAGCACTTATTTTTGACGTCTGATCCCGCTTCAGGTCCCGGGGCTATGACTGATTGTATGATTGTGATAAGTATGCTGCACATGTCTCGTTCCGCTCGTCCGTGTGCCAAATTTTCTTTTCATTTTGTTTTCTCTTCAATCTTTCTCTCTTTGACCATGTAAATTGGTAATGTCGATGGTGGGGGAAATTACTTATATTTATCATCGTACAGCACAATACGATCTCCAAATAGGAGATCAGGTGCATACTTAATTTTTGTAGCAATGCTTTTATTTTGGAATCTTGTTGAAGAAAATAAACTTACTTACTTACTTACTTACTTACATAGTTCTGGACAGAATATGAAATTTTCAGGACGTTCATATCTTTGCCGAGGCTTTGGCAAATATTTTACCATGTTTCCTGTACTAAAACAAAAATGGCCTTAAAATGTATTAAAACAACGTATTAAGGCAGCATTTGGAACTTTGCTTGTGAAAATGTACTCCTCACTCATTTCTACATGTATTTTTAACTGAACAGAACTAAAAAATACCGACTGCGGTACCAGAGACCGGCCAGGAACCATTTTTGCAGAATTTACCCCTAGCAGGTATATTAACCGCAATACAGTGTCTCTGGCGCAAAATCTCGCGTGGCGCCACATCTGGAATTGCGAAGGAGGGTCTTCTGAACAAGTATGCCAAATTTCATGTTTTGATCACAAAATGCACAGACCATTCCGCTAACCCCCCCACTATGTGTAACCCGACAATAAATGTGAATAAATCATAAAAAGTACTGTTCTCTGCTAAGCGGCTGATTTGGCCTAGCTGAGTTACTTATTGTGGTCTCTTCTGTTTGTCACATAACTTGAATACGTGCACAACGAAACTTGAAGACTTTTCGCTAGCCCAGAATTACAGTGTCGTATGCGTCATTCGAACAGTTTTTGATTTTCGGCTGTCACAACATTAAATGAAAATGACTCATCACCTTTGGTGTTAATTAAATTCCGTCAACACTTGAGGCAACGTTTTTGTAATACATCAGTGTTGGCCCACGAAAAAGAAACAATAATGAAACCTCGAAATACGCACGAACAACAAAATGTAATTCCGGGACAGCGTCGTTAGTGCGCAAAATGCACACTCACTAGACTACGGCCTTTGCCATCAACATTGAGATCATTTGGAAGTAGATAAATTACACAAAATCCAAAGCACCTTGATTTCAAAGAAGAAAAAATTGCAAGTTACTCAAGTCCGTAGTGAACGAAGAGAACAAAGAATTGCTTGTTATGTACAATAATTGTGGGGGCAAAATGTGTATCAAAATACCATGCATGACTTAGTACATGGGTGGAAGCCAAAATTACTATACAATAATCAGTGATAAACCCTTTATTCATAAAAGCGACGCACACTGCAGCGCACTAAAAATCACGTGTTCATCAGAACAGCTGACTTGCTGTCCTCTCCCAGCGGCTGCCGCTCGCCCAGCGCCATCTCCCTCTCCCATCGGCAAACGCTACGAACGTTCCTCCAACGACTGTACCTACTTCAGGTACCAACGTACAAACAAAACAAAGGGAGAATACTATAATATTGGCCAAGGTTTCGTTTTTGCACCTCGTCAATAATGGATATATAGGTATACAATTTTTCTTCTGTGTATGTTTCATTCATTTTTTCTGGTTTGTCGTCACTTTCTGGAAATGAATCACTCCGTTGTTTTTATACTAATGTGATAATCGATATACTCGTATTGAGGCACACAGATCCTAGCCCCCATTTCTCTTTAGCTACGGTCCCAGACGACAAGAGAATCTCCGATTCACTCCGATCTAGTCAGTCACATTTGTTCAGAAATCTTGCATCACCTTTTCCATTCCATTATAGCACAAATTACGTGACAAATAATTAGCTTTGATACATACCAATGAGCCAGCTCCTACCAAATTTATATAGTTAAGCTGTTGTCCTATTCTAACACAATTCACTAATCTTATAGCCCTAATTTTTGACAGACATATTATCATTTACTTGCGTCCAAGGTGTCCCTTGTCATGATTCTCATGGAACTGATGGACCAAGTTCAGATTTCAGAAACGATAATGCAAACATTTCTTAGCGAAACTCCAGTGCCATTTTTCACTCAGTACTTAGGACAGTATCATAATGAAGAGGAAATTTACATAAATTCGTAACTTATTTCCAGACCGTGTATCTACTCCGTGCGGAGGTTGGATATTTATAGCTCTTATTATGGAGATTGGAGTTCATAAAAATAAATTTGGGCTCTAGTAGTGTCCACTACAACGGACCATTTGTCTTGGCGAAAGTAGCCTGAGACCTTCCTCATTATTTTTATTAAAGCAAAAAAACGACAGGCTAGCCAGGCTCGCAAGATCCAGTGCTGCAGTTAAAATAACGTGGCTATTTTGAGTGCTGGATATTTTAAGGATAACGTACAAGGAATTTGAATAGGTACTAAAAGTCTGGATTTATATGAAAAATAGAGTTATACGAGAATGATAAGGTTCGTACTTACAGAAGAGTAGCGCGCGGATCATCGATCAAAAGCGAAAATAATTGTAACATAACCAAGCGAGAGAGTCTGGATTCGGGTATATGGGTACCTAATGTGAATAGTAGAAACGAGGTTTTCATTTTTTGCTTCATCAATAACTTGGCTGGTGGTTAGTACTACTACCCAATTACCGGGTCATATCTACGAGCCGTCAAATTTATTTCTGTGAAGCCGCTGGAACTGCATGTAAAACAGTTCATTTGTGTGGATGCCGTACATTCTAGGAGTAGGAGGGCTTACGAGAGCTCAGCTCTGAACGTAATAAATATGTTTTTTCATTCATGATACTTCCCTATTCCCTAACACCACCATCATCCCCATCCAGCATCGTGCGCTAATCTTTTTGCTTGCCCTCATCCGGACGATGGTTTTTATATTAATTTTATTTGTGCGTGTTTGTTTAGGAGTGAAATCAATGTCGGTTGCGACCTGGAAAACGGATTCATGTAAAATTGCCGGGCGTATCCTCCTGATAGCCTCAGCAAAGAAATAAAAGAATGTAATATGATTCTGCCGAGGATTCTACCATTGATTCTGCTTTGTTCATTGTTCGTTTGTGACAATTTTTTTGCAATGCGGATGACTGGAACAATGCGGTGGCAGTATATCGTGAATAACAGAGGTACATGTGCCATTGATAACCCACCTTTGTCGGTGTTATCAGAGAAGCTTTTTGTCAAAGCAAAGACTAAACAGATTGTTTACACACACAATTTTTTTTTGTAGTTGGGCGATTCAAGCTCAGTCATGTGTTTTTACTCCTTATCTGGAAAATTGACAGAAATTGACTTCTTAATTCTTTGAGGACGAGTTTGGGGGTCATGGCACCATCACTGCTCTCTGTTTCTGGCCTGGTTCTCACCTTTATGGAGTTATCATTACTCCCTCCCTTTGTACTTTGAACACCAGCACTAAACGGAGTAGGTAAAATGTTATATTATTCTTTGTGCAATTTTACGAAGATTAGTTTTGGTATTCACATGCTTGACGCCTTCTTTTCACTGCTTGTGATACTCTTGTCCATTGTTAATGGTTGCTGATTCTTTTCCCACAGTACTGATGTCCACATGACACATTTTTGATTTGGGGTTTTAGTAGTCGCCGTACTAATGTCGGCTTGTTCGTCCACGTATTTGGATGAACCAGAGAGAAAGACTATTTTGATTCGTGAGAAAGTTTTGTTAGTCGATTCCGGTACCGGTCTTGAATGTCATTCGTGTCGCCCACCTTTTTCTACCCTGCTCAAATAGTGTCACCCTTAACTAACCGGTGAGAACTCCTTAGCGAACCCAACCAAATTTTGCGAAAACCCGGTCGTCGATCGTAACGGAGTATTTCTTTTTCCTAATTTCGCCAAAATTTTGCCTGAAATATCTTTCCCGAGAGAGATTTGAATTTTCTTTAATTCGATATATTGTAAAGTAGGTGGTGTGATCTGAAATTTCAAAGTTTGGTGAGTGGAGGTGAGGAAGTGGAAGATAGAAATTTGCCAATGTATGCTTTAGATGTCGAATGTTTGCTCGAAACAAAAATCGACGGGTCTCGGGAAATTTTCCAAATTTCACAAGGCAAAAATGTATTCAAGGTGGCTCGTTCCCATGATTGAAACACCCTGTATGAACATCGTCGTCGTGTTTAAAAATTTGTTGGCTATTAGCTGGTACCCAGGCAATTTTCTATGGAATCGCACCATTAGTCACAACACAACTCACCATGCACCTTAGTAAAATTATTTTCATACGCCATTGTCCGCCAGCATACGCCTATCTCCACCACAAAGTTCGCGCAGATCGTTTTACGACCTGTACCAAATTGCTTTGAAATGAACTTTACCTACCTACCGTTTCCTGGATCATACCATTCAAGTTTACTTAAATAATGCAAATAAGTACTTAATCCTTGGTTCAAATGAAGAAATGGATTTTTCACTCCAAATAATACAAGAAGTGAGATCTTCACTTGAAATTTTCACTGCTGATTATTAGGGTGTGTTCAGATTCATATAGGTGCAAAGCAAGGCCAGTTGTAGAAATAAGGGCTTCATCAATCTGCTAAATTCTCGACATAATGCAGGAATCATAAAGAAATAAGGAAAACTGCAGGAAGCTGTATTTTTTCACCGGCAGTTTATTTTGGACTCGAATGAACAACTCACCGAAGGCATTATTTTTTGTAAACACTACCTACTGAAAAATGTCAGCGCGGATATCCTCCAGGCAAAAAGTTCTGAAAGTCTGATGCGCTGATGGTCCTTCACAAATTGGATAGGCAGGACTTAAATTTCCATCGGGCAGCTTACAAATAAATCCTCTGTTATTTGAGGGAATCGAACGATTATATTTTCAGGTTTACTTACAGAGGTCTCATTTCAAAAGTATCGACCCCTAGTTTCTTCCCTGAAGAAGTTTTACTCAAGAAACTCCGGGACATGTCGATTCTGTAATGGGAGGGGGGAGGGATTTATGCTGAGCAAAAATTCAAATCTCCTGATTTATTCCCCAAAGCAGGGGAATCATTTTGGAGGCATTCCAAGTATCGTTATTCTAGTGAAAAAAATCGAAGGACCCAAGTTTTCAAGTTACGAACTATTTTTTTTTCAGCCAAATATGTTAGTGCCGTATGATCAAAAACTTTTCTACTTGCGGTAGGCTGTAGCCTGGTCATTGGCAGGTGAACGAGGCTGATTTTGGTCAGGCCGCAGCCTACTGCAAGTAGAAAAGTTTTTGATCATACGGTAAAAATGAGAACTATGGCAGAAGAGCAGTTCACATCAGTACACGTTTCTTCTTTTGCTCATTTTCCATTTTGGAAATTTGCTATCAGCCGCGCTTTGTCGTCCGTGTCCGTTCATCGTCCTGTAGCGTATCTCATCCTTAATCGCAGAACTGTATTTTTCAAATTACCACCACCTACTAAAGTCAGTGTCATATACATTGCATCCCCCTTTCCCCTTTCCCCTTCCAAGGGCTGCCATCTTGGCCCGCCATATTGGACTCTTAATTAGTGGACCGATTTTGATACAAACTGGAAACAGTCATTTCTCGTGTTTATAATGATTGATGTATGATTTCACTAAGGCCGGCTTCACGATTGGCCGCCATCTTGGCTCGTCATATTGAATTTTTCACAAGCGAACCGATTGACGAAAAATACAAGTTATCTCAAAAGTATCGCATTCCAGAGCGGTTTATGGAATCCTTCCAAGAACACGAGAGAAATATTTGAAAAAAATTGATGACGTATATTTTCAAAGAATGAGGGGTGAACGGTTTATTATAGACTTATCAGTGAAAATCATCCAGGGTGAGTCATAAATCAATAAAACCCAGTTTTTGAGTTATTGCCCGTAATTATTCTATTGACCTCTAAAAAAATTTAGAACAAAACATTACTCTCCCCGTTTCCATCAAAGTATTTTGATTGGCATTTTTGAAGGAAAATGAATTTTCGAAATTTATGAATCATCCTGTAGGTATACATATTAAGGACGCAGTTAAATTGGTAAAATAAGGCGTTGCTGAATGAATTGCTGCGGGCTTATTTCTTGACAGAAATTCAGCGTGGGCTTATTTCTTGGCTGAAATTCAGCCATTCAAAGCTTTTCTTCATTCAGGTCTTTTTCGAAAGCTACAAGGATGTAATGTATTTTGGTTTGAGCCTATTAGGCCAGTCAAATTAGAACAAATTTTTCCGTTTGAGGGAAAAAACTGTTGGAGTTTTGGAAAGTTGACAGTAATGTCCGGTAAGGTGTACTGTTAAACATACTAAAAGTCCCCAACTCTACCTATTGAGCTCGAGCCGCCATCTTGGAAAAATGGTCCTTCGATCCAATTTTCTGCTCATATTCCGCTAATCATCAGAGATATTCAATTAAGTTTCATGAAAAATCGAGGCTATAAAATTGCCCACAGAAATTGTTTCATACCGATTTTTTTCTCGTATATGTTGATATTAATAAAATTAATTTAACAAAAAAAAATCAAAAAATTAGCGATTTTTTGCCTATGGCTTAAGATATTGTCTTCAAAATTTGTGAAGATGTTGGCAGTTCACATCAAAGCTAAACGTGACAGTTGAGATAGAAAAAAAAAATTGCGAAAATATTTTTTTATTTTTTTTTCAAATTAAGCATAATATTGATTTTCGAGTTTGACATTTCCAACAGGCCGGAGTGAAGGTTTCAATCGAACATGAATCAGTTTTGATATTTACATATTGTAAGACAAGATTTCATCAGTATTGTGCTTTCACGAGCTTCTGGAATGCTCGATATGAATTAAACTAAAAGAATAATATCTAAGTCCAAAAAGTGTTGTCGATTGGTTATAAAGGAAACATTTTGAAACAAAAGACATCAGCAAAGGATATACAGGAGGTCCAAAGGTTATTCAACTGTATATGAGCCCCATATTGATGTGCCTTATCCAAAATAGTACATAAGAATCAATCAAAATGTTAAAATCCACCCTGTATAACAAAAAGTAACGATACAAAATTGAAGTAGTAAAGCGTACCTGGTGCCAAAAATACAGCCTTTACATTGCTGAAAAAAAGAACAAAATTGATCGATTTATTTGGAAGTTATTAGTCCTCAAACTTGACTTTACAAATTTCAGCCAGTGAAATAGGGAAAAGTAGAGAGAAGTAACTGTCGGAGTTTCAGGAATTTGACAGGGATGTTCGCTAAGATATACTAATAAACATACTAAAAGTCCCCGCCACTACCTGTTGTGCTCGAGCCGCCATCTTGGAAAAATGGTAATAAATTTGATCGAAGGACCATTATTTCAAGATGGTGGCTCAAGCGCAACAGGTACTGGCGGGGACTTTTAGTATGTTTATTAGTATACTTCAGCAAACATCCCTGTCAAATTTCTGAAACTCCGACAGTTACTTCTCTCTACTTTTCCAAATTTCACTGGCTGAAATTTGTAAAGTCAAGTTTGAGGACTAATAACTTTCAAATAAATCGATCAATTTTGTTCGTTTTTTCAGCAATGTAAAGGCTGTATTTTTGGCACCAGGTGAGCTCTACTACTTCCATTTTGTGTCGTTACTTTTTGTTATACAGGGTGGATTTTAACATTTTGATTGATTCTTTTGTACTATTTTGGATAAGGCACATCAATATGGGGCTCATATATAGTTGAATAACCTTTGGACCTTCTGTATATCCTTTGCTAATGTCTTTTGTTTCGGAATGTTTCCTTCAGAACCAATCGAGAACACTTTTTGGACTTGGCGATTATTCTTTTAGTTTAATTCATATCGAGCATTCCAGAAGCTCGTGAAGGCACAATACTGATGAAATCTTGTCCTACAATATGTAAATATCAAAACTGATTGATGTTCGATTGAAACCTTTACTCCGCCCTGTTGGAAATGTCAAACTCGAAAACCAAATTTTTGCTTAATTTAAAAAAAAAATTAAAAAATATTTTCGCAATTTTTTTTTCTATTTCAACTGTCACGTTTAGCTTTGATGTAGACTGCCAACATCTTCATAAATTTTGAAGACAATATCTCTAGCTATAGGCAAAAAATCGCTTTTTTTAAATTTTTTTTTGTTAATTTAATTTAATTAATATCAACGGATACGAGAGAAAAATCGGTATAAAACAATTTTTGTAGACAATTTTATAGCCTTGATTTTTAATGAAACCTAATTGAATATCTCTGATGATTAGCGCAATATAAGCAGAAAACTGGATCGAAGGACCATTTTTCCAAGATGGCGGCTCGAGCTCAATAGGTAGAGTTGGGGACTTTTAGTATGTTCATCAGTACACCTTACCGGACATTGCTGTCAAATTTCCAAAACTCCAACAGTTTTTTCCCTCCAGCTTTCCTTATTTGACTGGCCTATATTGGCATTTCCAAAATCCGAAAATATTTTTTTCAAATTTCAAAAAAAATCACAGCGATTGATTCCGCAACGGCTTATTTTACCAATTCAACTCCGTCCTTAGATAGAAGTTTAGTGCTTACCCTGTAAAGGTTGATGATTTTTACTGATCCAAACAGCTCCTAAAAATCACTTCGAATAACGAAAATGGAGGGCAGCAAAATTCTAGACTTTCACCCCCATATCTTCAAAAAATGAGCGTCATTAATATTTCAAAAAATTTTTTTCGTGTTTTTCAGTGAATTCCGTATATCGTTCTGGACTTGTCATGCGATGTATGCAAACTTTTGAGATACCCTGTCTGGTATCGGTCCGGATAATGTCTTGAAAATCACAGTTTTTTAAACATCCTTACTGTATGAACATCCACTGACGATCCTTCTGGATTCTGTATTTCTTGAGGAGAGTTGATGGAACGTAGCGTAGACCTCACTGTTGCGGGTCTACTTTTTGTGAAATTAATTCAACTTGGTTTTTGTTTTCCTGGTTCTTTTATATTCCGTTTAAAATATTAAGCTTAATATGTGTGCGGATGCGGGTTTCTGTTCGTGAACGTGGTGAACAATTTAGGGGAAAAGGTGAAAGTTTAAAACTTGTTGCACTGTTTCGGTACGAAGCAATTCTCTTGTAACGCTAAATTCATCGAGTGAACATTTTCCACTCAGAGCTTTTTGCTCGGTCATAGTCCCGTTTACAATCGATGAACAAAACTTCCACGCCCAAATTAAATTTCGTGCACTTCTTGTACTTCTACATGATGAAACTTAAGCGCCGGAAAGATTCAATGTTCAGTTATTAGGCTTACAACCACACTGGTGCTCCCCTTACCTTCTTCACCATCATATTCTTCAATAATCTGCGTTGTTTATTTACCTGGGCTGAAATTTTATAATGATGCTTCTTCCATTCTTGCGGGGAATTTTTTCGGTTCCATGCTAGCAGCATTACTCAGATATGTCGTATAGATAGGTAGGTTTCCTTACGAATCTGCTTCGGGTACTTTAATTATCGAGAGATCAACGTTTAAACACACACTATTTAATATTTATTACTGCGCACTACTAATTTACAAGTTACCAATTGTCGCACTTATATTAGGTACATACCGCTCGTGTTGGCCTCGTTGCTGTTCGTACTGTCGATGTCGCTCTAAATTCTACTTTCCCTTGCTCCATGTTTTTGTATTTGAATTGAAAACATTCTATAGACATCTTCCGGAAAGGCCTCCAAAGTTATCGTCGTTCATATTCTACCGGCACATTCCAGCATCGGTTCCCAATCTGTTCATGAAAGTTCTAGTAGAGAAGTCTGTTGGCTCGAGAATATTCCGGCAAGCTTTCAATGCACGGCGTCTCCGCCAAATGTGCAGGTGTCTTATTATCTTGATCTTCAGCGAGCTTCCTAACAACATGGTAGGTACTCACGCAGGTGCATACTCCAGCATTGCATTTTATTCACACTTCTATCTTACTAGTGGCTACTCATTTCATCTACCGCATGTTCTTCATTATTAAGCAGTTCATCGTTGGTAAGTATCTATCTATGTAGGTATATTCTGCTCATTTCGTCAATATTTGCTAGATGCTCACAAAGGTTCATTCTTTTTTCCTGCACAATCGTTTCAAGACTTTTTTCAGAACACTTTCCCAAAAAATGGGGGAAAGGCTCTTTTAGCTTCACTTTGTCCGTCCATCCGTCCGTCTGTCTGTCCGTACCCGGGATAACTCCTCAGAAAAAAGAGATATCGATGTGGTGCAAACGCTGATTGATAGTACATTATGTCCAGGATGTCAAGTTGACTTCTGTTTTTTGTTACTTTGCCGCCATCTTTGATCCGCCATTTTGAATTTCTCTAAAAGTGATCCGATTGGAATGATGTGATACACATCAAGATACACCCAATTTTTGACAATTGATGCTCTCACGCCATCTTGTATTCTCAATATTGAACACGTGTTGAAATTTGAGGTGATATATCTAGGAAAATTATATCTCAACGAAAAAACATATCGATGTGGTGCAAACGCCAATCCAATGCGTACGCGTACACCTTGTGAAGTTGAC
This sequence comes from Anaspis maculata, assembly GCA_949128115.1. Taxonomy (NCBI): domain Eukaryota; kingdom Metazoa; phylum Arthropoda; class Insecta; order Coleoptera; family Scraptiidae; genus Anaspis; species Anaspis maculata. Next base: position 70,637,039 of record OX421963.1, read on the forward strand.
AAATGGTTTTTGTCACTTGGCCGCCATCTTTAATCCACCATTTTGAATTTCTATGGAAGTGGTCTGATTTGAATGAACTTTGCAGGAGGTGATGTAAATTTCGTCAAGATACATCCGATTTTGGGCAAATGATGCTCTGCCGCCATCTTCGCCGCCATATTGAAATCTTTTATTAGTGCAACGATAGTCCTAAAACTTGGAACCTAATCTTGTCTCGAACGAACATTCTTATTTTCTAGCTGAATTTTAACATTCCGCCGCTAATTGAAATCTCTTATTAAAACTTGGAACTTACCTTTGTCTAGTACGATCATTCTGATTTTCATGTCGAATTTCATGATTCTGTCACTATTTTGGTCTCCATATTGGAATTTCTGTCCAAAAAACGGGTGGACCCTAATTAACATATTGCGTTCACTAATCCTTCAGAAAGAAAGTGAATACTGAGCCTTAAAGCTAGTCCGCACGGGCGATATACCGCTGGATCGATTTCCTGTCAAAAATGTCCAACTTTCAGCGAATATTCGCAAAAAGTTGAATCCCCGCCAACTTTTAGCGATTGACCGCTGTTTTCAAAGTGTCAGCATTGACACAGCATGAAAATGTGACGTTAGGTTTTGCTAGGAAGGAGCCCGGTGCTTATCTCAAGACGAAATAGAAAAACTTGATCACCGATGGGTGTACCAGTCCAAGGGAGAGAGGAAAAATCGTGACTGCTGGACGGTGGACACGTATCAGCTTGATTTCAGAGTTATGAATCCATCTGCAGTCTGCATGAGCTTGAGTTGCACCAGAGCAAGGTCGGAGGCAAGATTATCAAGAAAAAAAGAAAACGTGCACGGTTTTGAGTACCATCAAAATACATGTACCTAGGTTTCACGCCACAATTTTTCTTTTATATATTTGTGCCCGAGTTTGTGTCTTTCCCGCAATGGAATTTTGAAGTTCCACAGTGGAGGCCTTTTCTGAACCTCTTCAATTAGTTGCAAGGCTGAGAGCGGGGTTCACTGTCCACACCGTGTCGTCACTCGTCATCGTCGTAGGTGTGACTGTGATTCTCATGGGCTCGGGCTGCTCATTTCTGTAGTTGATCATTTCAACATGCTCACATAAATCATTGAAAGACACCCGTCGCCAGCATGTATCTATTGCAAAGAATAGTTTCCTACTCAAAAGAAGACCACGTACTTATGAGAATTTTGCTTTTTTATTTATCACAATAACATTAGGTAGGTATTAACATCGTCTTTGATTTGAAGAACACCCGTTTTTTTAAGAATATCCAGACACTACATCATGCAATTCGCGTGACAAACGACTGACAACCGGATCTGACACTTTAAACAACAGACGTGACACTAATTATTCGCTGATTTTCGCCGCTCATGCGGACGATGATTTCAGCGGCAAAAAAAATAGCGGTATATCGCCAAAAACCAGCGGTATACCGCCCGTGCGGACTAAGCTTTACGCGCGTGAGGTATCTTCGCTCGTTTAAATCGGACCACTTTTCATCGGCATTTTTAACTTGTTCATGTTTAATGAAAATTAATAAATAAATATTCTCTTCTTCTAAACCCTACGGCGGTTTATAGGAGTTTCGTTGCCATTTATTGAATATATCACATCACAGAAAAATCCAATTTTCACAAACACTTGTTCATGTTGGTCCTGTGGTTTTTCCAGGTATCCTAATTTCCTTCTGATTTATTTTTCCCACTTTTCTTTGTCGTCCTCCTGTTACGGATATACACTGTAGGTAGGTATATAATTTGTGCTTCTTATTATAACCAAGAGGTTGAAAGCTCCCGATTTCAGTAAGCTGCTTATAGGTTTTGGTATACCATCATCCGAATATACCGTTGTCTGTAATCATGTACTTTACCTACTTTTATCGGCATTTTGTTGTATTCTTGCCATTTTCTGGAGGGTTATCTGGAAGCTATATAGTGTTGAAAAATCAGAAAACTATCTACATACTATTATGCATCGGTAATTGAGAATTAAAAAGATGGAAAGTGTGATAGGGATTCAATCGATGATCAAAACACTAAAGATCTGTTGAGCTTAGTTCAGGAGGAGGGCGTAGCGTGTAGTAGGCCGCTCCAGTCGGGTGATAACTCGACTGCAGCAACGTTGACCGCTGCCAAGAGTTGGATGGGTGACTAGGTGTCTTTCATCTGATTCGAAGTCGGTCTAGAATTCCTCCTCGGGTGGTCTTAGGCAAACCCCCCGAGTATACATGCCTCCAGCCGGCGGTACGGCAATGTGAAGGGGATAACCGGCAGCGTGGTCGGGAGGCAGACGAAGTCAGGAACACCGGCGCAGGGAGCGAGAATGTATCGGACATCCGCATCTGCGGTCCGGGGGTGAAAGACGAAGTCAAGGTCAACCGCGCGCTTGTCGGCCCCAGTGCTTGGATGGACCGCCAATAAAACATCCAGGCACCACATTGCGGCTCGGTGAGTCCAGCTGGTTTGGGAGAGGGGTACAATGAGTCCAATAATGAGGCCTACGTGCCAGGTGAAACTGTGTCCCACCGATTACCCAAAATGGAATCCGGAATCCAGAAGCTTAATTCAGGCCAAGCGATTTCTTAGCTGATCATGAATCCAGCGTTTGACTATAAAATAGTTGTTCCGTTGTCTTGAAAAGTAATTGTTCCGCTGGAACAGCAGTCCTTATGTCACCGGATTATTAGGTTTGTTTTGGCAGCGAGTTGCGGACGGTTTGCTAACTGTGATTCAGCGCGCATACTCGACTCCAACCAGTTTTCAAGTGGTTGGAAAGTTTTCGCTGCAAGAACGCGTAGCGAGGGGTTCCAGTTGAAACTAGGAACACAACAACTTGTCAAGTTTTCCCCGCCAAGCCGAGGTCTTATTTAAGGGGTTTCTGATGCGACTAAAAAAGTTGTCGACAGAAATCGGTTTTATTTTATTTTTTTCGTCCAAGTACAAACTCATCAAAAAAGAAAATGTACAGACATTGCTATCAAATTTTGAAAATTTCCAAAATACATATTTTGAAAATATTTTAATTTGATTTTTGAAAATTCAAGAACTAGATAGCATCGACAATGTATCTTTCCTCAAGAAAGTCGCATGCAATTTGAACTTTCTATTTTTAAAAAAAAGGTACCAAAAATGACTTCTACTAATTCACTTTTTCATGTCTACGAGAAATCGTTTTTGGTGCCTTTTTTAAAAATAAAAAGTTCATATTTGGCATGCGACTTTCTTGAGGAAAGACACATTGTCGATGCTATCTAGTTTTTGAATTTTCAAAAATCAAAATCAAAAATTTTCAAAATTTGATAGCAATATCCGTACATTTTCTTTTTGGAGGAGTTTCTACTCGACGAAAAAAAAAACCGATTCCCGTCGACAACTTTGTCAGTCGCATCAGAAACCCCTTGATAAATGTACCGAATTAATGTAAATATGTAACTTTCAGCAGGTAAAACTATTTTAAATTAACCTCGAAAATGCGTCTTTATTTACCTTTACTGTCACACTGTCACATTACGCGCCACGCCATCAATCAAAGATCGCCCGATTGCGAATAAAGGCGTACGCATGCGTCTGATCGCCAGTTTCTTTTTAATTCTCAAACTCCTCTGACCGTCCACAAACTGTTTTCAAACCGTTGGAGGCACCTGCCCAAACAGCTTACCAACAGTTGGCAACTCGAAGTTTACACTGCCCGAACGGCTTAACGGAAGCGCGCAGAATCCAAACGGTTGGAAACGGTTGTGTATCGCTGCCAAAACAAACCTATTAAAAAATAAGCCTGGAACTTATGCAACAGTGGTTTCTCTGTTTTCTGCATAAATGGAGAAGTTTCGTCGATCCGAGTGTCACTATTCATGGGATGCTAAAGTGTCCCTTGTTGAAAGCTCCGTCAATAATTGAAAAAGCTTTTTTTCAAAGATAAATTCGATTAATTGTCTATTATTCATGATACATGCAGTACTCTGCATTCTTTAGAAAAAGATTAAGAGCAGGAGCAGACACCTTCATGACTATGAATGCATGCGATACCTACCAAACGATTATTTCTCTTTCAATCAGTATGCATATCCTTTAGCGTAGATATCTCCAAAGTATTTACATATTTGAATATGGAATATTCGATTTGAATATGCAACATATGGCGATTTCATTAAGGTGGACAATTTTGCTAAATGATACAAACACCCTCAAGTTATAAAATGAGAACTGAAACAAGTTCAATCCAATGAGAAACAAAAAAAACTTGTTTTGATGTCTGCAGAAAAAACGTGGATACCTAGATTGAATATTTCATTCTCACCTTTGTTGGAGCTTTTAATGAACGTCACAAATTAACTTCCAGTCACAATAGGATTTTTTGCTTCCGCGCGCACAATTTTTTTAATATAAATTGGATCGCTGGGAATGTGATATGGACATTTTCGTTTTAATAATAATTCCAGTGTAGCTTTTATTAAAATTTATTAGGTGCGCGCTTGCTCCGAGAGGCGAGCTTTTATTTCGAAGGTTTCTTGGCAGAATTTATGAACGCGCGATGAACTCTCACACTGAAGAGATTGAGTGTTTATTGCTGATAACGACCCAGTGGAGCTGCAATGCAAGCTCCAATTATTGTAGTGTGCACTGCATGTTATGCAATCGAAACTGAGTTCATTAAACTGGTGGAGGAGAAAAGTCTTTTTATTTATATCTGGAGCACACGCTAAATAAATTGGGACGAAAATTCTAGCGCGTTTTGCTATGGATTTTCCAGTGCTTTGGAAAATGAGCCTCTACAGCCTACACGTGGCGCGCCACTACACCAAATTGAAACTTTGATGAATTATCACAATTAGCTACTTTGGCTTTTTGCGTCGGTGTTGCTTTGCTAAATAATGTCGCAAAGGCAAACTTTGCCAAGCAATTAAATAATTTGTTTTCATGTTCGTGCTGGATCCGTCCAAAGGGTTTGAATAATTTAATTTTCTTGCGCACAGTTTCTTCTCTCGCCAGCCTCGCCCGGTGTTCTCTCCGGTGAAGAGAATCGGCAAAACACGGCACCACGTCAAACTTAAAATTATATCACCCAAAATCAAAATTAATCATTTATGAGACGCGCGCGCGAATTGCGTCCGAGATGGTCTCTGGTGGAGCTTACAGAGCGCGTAATTGACTTCATTCGAAAAAGAGGATTTCTTCCTTCTGATGCTGCCTACTTTTAATGCGATTTAAAGGAAACCGATTTTCTTTGTGCGGCCTAATACCGTATCTCACAATTCGACATCACATTAATTGGGGTTTTTGGTTTGGTTCCATAACGATATTTTTGTAACTCCACGCGACGCTCAAGGGAATGAGAAAGCTCATCGTTTTTACTAATTAGAGTTTCGCTAGAGAGATAGGTACGAAGCGTGCGTCGTTTTTTGAGAAAAAGATAACGCCCCTAGGGCGCTAAGACACTTTTAATGATGTTAAAGTTAAGAGAAATAATTACGTTACGTAACTTCCCAGGCCTTAATTATAACTCATCATTCTCTTTCAAATTTAATCCAGCTTTGTATAATTGAAGCCTACCTCTCGGTGTCGCCCCCAACTCCAACCGTTATTATAATCAATTTAAAGTTTCCGACCAGCAAAAATAACAATATCAATCAAAATATCTATAGCTAAAGTGATAATGAAATCAGGATATCGCGATATAAAAAGCGTAATTTAGAGTTTCAATTTCATCGTCAATTCGCCGCTTTCCTCCAAGCTTTATGCCCGACATTAAAGCCAACGTTAAACTTTCATTGTTTATGTACTGTACCTATATTGTTCGAGTGTTCGTTTTCTACCTTCACGCCGTACTCAATAAACTCTTGAAATGAGAAATAATAAGAAATAAGTGAAAATATCTCAGAGTGTATAGGTACTCGTAAATCTTAACGGATTTCGAGATTTGGGGCTATCCCTGTGAGTGCACTTCCTCACCCTTCGCTGATAGTCTCTCGTTATTTCAAGTCGTATGAAAACAAACTTAATTTTTTTTCTTACTTAAATTACGAAGATTTTCAAACTACCTGCCATAAAAGTAGGTGATTCGGTTTTGAGAGCTTTCAATAATCTCGTTGTTTTTTTTTTGTATAACTATTTTGTGTGCCAGTTCCAAGCTTTTATCCTCAGCTTACTGCTTGAAGCTTTTATTGCAGTTCTCTAGTATTAATTTTGAAAGAGTAATAATTTCTCCAGTCCAGGCTGCTGCTGGGGGCAATGAGCAATTAAAATGAAATGAGCAGAAAATATGAATAGCCACCTTATAGGTAAATAAAATTTCTGAAGTCCCAAATAGCTTTCACGAGCTGCTTTTTCTTTCTTGTTTTTCTTTGCCTCTAAAAACCAGCCAGATTCTTGAGAAGCTTTATTAATATCGAAACTCCACCGAATGTACCTAAAAGAGCTATAGCTTCGTGAGAATAAAAGCTTCAATCCAATGTTTTTATAATTACTTTATTAATTCATCTATTATCGCGTATCGTTGGCAGGTTATTGAATGAATTGGAGCTGAAAAAAACTTCTCATCAACTTTCTTTCAAATTCTTTATCCAACGTCTGATGGAAATTGGGACTGTTTTTGGGTTGGGTACCTTCGACTTTAATTCAATAAAGATGTGAAAATTTTGTTTTACCTTGACGGTGTTTGATGATTTTTCTCATTTGAAGTACGAAAGGGTTTTCAAAAGATACCTACAGTCTATTTTTGTTCGAAGTCCATTGTGGTGCAAATGGCCTCACCTTTGCATTCATTGTCAATACGAAGGTGTTTGCCATTTGCACCACAATTAACTTAAAAAATTTGGACTGTAAGTCTTGCTGCAGAAAAGGAAGTTTGAGACTCCAAAGTCTTCAGACACAATCATATGAGTCCATGAGATATTCTTGGGAATATTTCTGGGAGCCACCAAACGCATGACCGCCCGCAGGAGAGGACAAGGGGACATTTTCTATTCCCCTTTCTCTTCCTGGCGCCCCGATGTTTTGTTTCTGGAAAATCAAGTTCTGAAAAGAGAGCTTCATGTAGCTTTCCTTCATTTGGTTCATATCCGAAATTGTTAATAACAAGGCTGTAGAGTTGAATATTCTCCAAGAATCAAGCGGCATGTCGCCACACGAGACATACCGTCCAACTTTGACAGCGCTCCCCGGCTAAACCATAAAAGATATGACCGTACGGTCTTTTGTGTAGAACATTCAATCCTCTCAAGGTTTATTTGTAATTTTTCTCAAAAATGTTGAGGTTTGTTTCAGCATTCATTGAGAAAGTTTGCAGAAAAATTTTCGTTTTTCGGTTTTCTAAAAAAAATTTCTTGTGTTCCCCGGACGGTGTGAAATGTAAGCTTTGGTTTTTCGTATCAAGCTCTGCATTTTCTACATGGCCATTATTTTTTGTGAGCTTTCTAAAAGGAACAATTCATCAAGGATGGAGTTGGGATTGGTGAAATGGAATCATGGTTGTGGAATCATTGCCAGCTGGCTTATTCATCCATCATTCAGGTCTCTCTTCGTTACAGGGAGGTACAATAAATTGATCATGAAGACATTTTCGAAATCCAATAAAATTCTAATTTCAGAAAAATTATTTTTGAATTCAGAAAATGTTTCAATGATCAACTCATAGTACCTCCTTGTAGCTCTCAAATAGGACCTGAATAGTAAATTTGAGCCGCTGGAATTGCCAATTCAACTCCATCCTTGGCTGGATTGTCGCGCAACTTTGAACGCGGTTTACGGCTAAACCAGAAAAAGTAATAACAATTGGCCTTGAAGATTTTCTTACGGAGAATCAAATCTTCACAAATTTGTCGTTCACAGTTTTCGGATATCTCTTGTGGTTTCACAGCATTCAAAGAGAAATGACACGCCGAGGGTTTTTCCAGTTTACTGAACTGGCGTGCAACTGGCTAGATTGGAGAGATTTGACCATAGATGCCTCGCGTACTTTTTTGTAGACCATTGCGCTCCCTACAACTTTGTTTCTGACAGTTTTAGTTTATCGTTTCCTCATCGTTCCAGGAGGAAGACCACGGCGCAAGTTTTTCCATCTTCTTCTCAATTTTTTTATCATGGTTGCCGAGATTGTGTTATTCAGTTTTTCTTTCTCTACATTGCCATATTTGTTTCATCGAGTCCCCTAATTAGCTCCAAGAAGTTGAATACTCATTTTCCTAGGCAATATTGAAATTTTAGTTCCTTGCTTTTGAGTAGGTTTACAATATTGAGATATCTTTCCAGAAATCTGCTTCGAGTTTGAGTCGTGCGTCAGCATTCTCATACTCCGAGCTCGACGGTCCATAGAAGCAATAGGGAATGACCATACCCAGGGGTTTCAGTTTTCAGTCCTTCGTTTGTTCGCTTCCAGTCTAAATGCGGCGTTACACATGAAAATGAAAAACAAAATAGCAACGACACAGGCCTCCGAAATAAATGATGCAACAGAAAGAATAGCAAAGCGAGAATTCGTCAGAAAATCAACAGTCGAAAAAGCAAAATTAGGCGAATGAAAAGCATTAATAAAATTAAACGGTCAAGTGTGCGTCCACGGACCCTCGACCCTGCCCTCGCGGCGCGACAATGGCTGTTCTTTTTTCCCATCACAAGAGTTTCATTTTACGAACAATTATGCCGATGGTTTTGCATAATGGGCGAGAAGGAATGGGCCCGTTGATAAAAGAAACCCAATGTTTTTATGTCACTCCTGAAACACGAAACTCTGGAAACTGTTCCCTCAACTCAACCTCTCATTTCCTTGATGTGGACAGCAGAGTTGGCAGTAGCGGCGCAGCCACTGCAATAATTATTATTCTGTTTATTCTGTGACGCATTATTCAGCTTTTCTGACGCGTCCGTTTGTAACCGTGATAATTGATTGAAATGCTTTGTTTCACGGAACAAACCGACATCAGCAAAAACTGCTGCTGGTGCTGTGGTGTACGCCGCTAGAATTTCCAGGCGGCTGTGAAAAATGCCAGCGCTGCCACCAAGCAGTGACGCTGATGATCCTAACTGAAATGTAATTAAAAATCACAGCAACACCACCAACAACGATCACTCTATTTGTGATTGAAGCGCCATTGGAACTTGAAAGCTTAAAGTTCGTAGGTGCAACGCTTTCAGGTGGATTGGGAGACGTTAGTGATTCAACCACCTCCAGCTGGAGGAACTTTGATTCTGAATTTGAAATGCTCATGTCTTTGTGTATACCTACTTCCCTCTTGCCTCTTGCATATTTTGTGAAACGTACCTACTCACTGAGCGGCTTGATGGAAATGTATTCGGAAATGCAATGTGACGAACATCCGCAACTTGAAGTTACAACTAAATTAAAACTTGTAGCAGCAAGCTCTTCGTTTTTTTTTGTAGAAATAACTCTCGATGCAACACTGCAATCGAGTTCATGCAGTTCGACTAATTCCTTTGGGGTTTTATTCAATTACGCTGATTGGTAGACTGATGCGATTCGATAAAGTGATGTTGAACTTCATTCTTGCATAGACGAGTGGATACCTCCTGATAAATATTGGTTGTTTCTCGTTTCTCTGTTAATTGAATTTCGAGCGACAAAATCTTGCAGCACCTGCCAAAAGGGATACATGTATCTAGGTACCTTGTAAAAAATCGCATGAGGACCCTTCTATTCTTACAATAAGGAATGCAAGTAGAAATACCTTTGTGTAAGTGAAAGTGTCACTGATGGAAGCAGCATGTTAAATCGTGTTGAGCCGTCTGACATTTGTCTACCAACCAACCGTGGCATGAAGAGTCACGTTAGCAGCTTATACATCCTCAAAGTCTTTCAAATGGAAGGGAGGTCAAGTATAATACATCATTTTGAAGTTCCTCACAAGTACTGAAACATTGTGTTAGCACTAGTGTTCTCAGCAACTTTATTTCAGGGCGCAACGTCTCTTTTTGTATTTGACTAGGTGGTTGATGTACCTCGGAAGTTATGTTCGCTATCATCAACGCTCTCTACATTTTTCACTGTTTCCCAAATTTTTATGTTATTCTCAGTAAAAGTTTTCAAGGTATATCCTCAGTAGTTGTATCATTTGTACCTATCTTAAGCCTGCAAGTGTGATATTTTTCCTTGCAGTTTTCCGTACCAACCGGGAATAGTTGCAGAATCTTGAATGTTACAACACTTTAGGTACCAACCTACTTCAGAAATGTTAGGCTACATAATGAAGTGCCTTTCTACCCTAAGCGAGAATTTCTTGTATTTTTTGCTTCTTGCTCTCTTGCCTCCCACTTCATTAAAGCTTATTCGATGCAGGAACATTAACGCTGCCTGGTCGGAGTATTCCAGTCGAAAATTGCCTAATATCTCGCGCAACGGAGTTCACTGTATTCATAGGTGTTATTAATCGTTTTCGTTATGACGTTCACTGGCAACTTTGGCACACACTGCGCGGAAAATGAGCCACAAGCTCGCGCGGTCTCGCCCCGGAACCAAACGATTGTTCAATAAAATGAAATTCGTGAAAGGCAGAGGGAGAAAACGTCTCGTCGTGTGCCTGTCCAATAATTTGTGCGAATTAAGCGAAACTACCCTGTAGTGGGTCGGGTGAATGCGGTTTTTCCTCGTAAAGAGCAGGCCCCGAACATGGGGGGAACGTACCTGTTACACACGGTATAGTTCTGCAAGAGCAGGTCGGTCCTAAGTAGAAAGCCGTGTTGGGTTGAATAAAGTACCTGGAAACGCGCGCGGTGACATTTTTCAGGATCTCCTTTATTTAATATCCCGTTTTACGTGCGCCAACACTAATCGCCAGGATTTAGCTCCGGCAACTTCTCAAACTACCGCGCACTACTTCCGACCACCAGCAACTACTGGAGGTCTCGTACCTTTGAGGAGGAATCCAGAATCTGTGAAGCATTTCGCCCGGCGCTATATTGAATTACGTTTTAAACTTGATCCATGTGGCTGGCGGCTGCTTTGCCACAGAAACAATTAAGGACTACATTCAGTGGAGTCTGTGCTGAAACGAACGGGCGCCCCCGAAGTGTTGAGCTTAATCGAAATTTAAAGTTGCGCGCAGCGTACTAACAGCGCTGTATAAATCACGTTTTGATAGTTTCTTACATAAAAATCCCATAAAAATGCTTTGAATTATTCAAAAGGGGCTTCGCTTAATTTTTTGCGATGGGCTCGTCCATCATCCGGGAGAAGTTCGATGGCTCGTCCTTCGTCTTCCTTTACCTACATTATACTATCTAATCCTGTGCTTTGTCAATTGCCGTACCTAGTTTGAAAATCAGGCACTGAGCCACTGAGAAATGAGTATAAATAACAGAAAGTAAGGATCAGACGAACTTTTTCATATAGGTACATAACCACAGATATTCTTTAGGGTTGAGAAAATCTCTATTGCAGCTGTTGTGTCCTAACAACTCACCATGGGTACAATTTTTTATTCGAATGAGATCAATTCACTCAATTTGGAGAAAGTCGTGTATGTCGAAACGTTAAGCAGAAGTGTACCGACTAGCACTTTTATAAGACTTTTGTCCTATCTAATTACATGTGAAACTTCCTGGATAATATTGCAAACTTCAGGCTGAAAGAAGTGAACTTTCTAAAAGTAATTCAAAAATCTCAGGTACTGGTGAAATCGTATGTTTAATCTGTTGTTTGTAGCTTCGCTCTTAGCCTAACTTTGGATGCTTGAAAGAAAATTTCACTAACCTTGATCGTTTGGTCGGTCCAGGCATTGTGTTTCCACTCGACGAACAATTTCATCATCAGCTTCTCCTTGATGACTACAGAATGAACCAGACCTTAATTCAAGCTTAGAGCTTAGGGATAGGCTCCATCAGACAAGACCTTAAAGTTTGCACAAAGTAAATTAACGAAACTTCATCAACTTTTGATTAACCAAAGTATCCACAGACTACATGCATATTAAGAAGGAGCAACACCCACCTCTTTTCAAGTTCTAAAGTTGTATGCTTAGCAATAAGTATCTTGTTGTAACAATTAAAATTGAACACTTTAATTAGAACAACGGGCTTTGAAGTGATATACAAATTAAGCTTGAAGGTAATATTCACGCGAGGCTTGATATTTTTTGTGCACCACCACACACCTCGCACAGTACTTTTGCTTATTGGGAAAGATTCGCAAGCCGTCACGAAAAACGTAAATTGAGATCAAAAAGCGTCACTAGGGCTTTGCCACCCTTAACTTTTCGTAAGAGGTTCAAAAGTGATATAACGCATCGTTGCAGAAACCTCGAGTTCCTTTGCCCTGTCCTGCTCCCCCCCCCCTCCTCTCGACTCAAAACTCCCGCGTTTGCCCTCTTCATCCTGCCAACTTCATCCCCTCAAAGATTTTACGCAAACATTAAGCCAACGGCAGCGCCATAAATCCGCAACATTAATGCATTTCACAATTTTTCAGATGAAGTGGTTAGCGTTGTGCGTGCTAGCCGTCGTGCTGATAACTCTGGCCGTGGCAGACGGAGAGATATGGGAGGAAGACGACCATGAAGTCCTTATCAGGAGCGAGCGAGGAGCCAAGAATCGTGGTAAGCGTAAGTTCAATCTGTCCCGTTATTTTTATCTCTTCGTGTTTACTAACCTCACACTATCAACTGGCCTTCCTCACACAGCAACCGTGCGTATGTTTATGTAGGATCGTGCATCGAAAAGCCAAAACTCACTTTGTATAGTAGTGGAGCGGTTGAAGCTCGCTAACGCGTCTCCTTAACGAGTTATTTTTTTTAGAGTATAACACTCTGGAACCATCACCATTCGATTGAGAAAACATCAGGCTTCATAATATATAAATTTCAGCAAAATCGCGAGGTACCGACATTGAGTTTTTTGCCATCAAACCTCGAGAAGGCCCGATTTTTCAAGGGATTTCATCACTTACAAAAACTAGATTTTCTCGAAAAATATACGGTCTTGATGGCAGGTTCTGACGTCAATTTATAGAGAATTTCTCGGGCAACATTTTGATGTACGTCACTTTCACTCTGTTTCCCTAATTAACCCGGAAAACAAAAAAATGTGCAGAAAACAGCGACGAAATTTGTCAGTGTCCGCGTTCCCTTTACGATAACTTTCGAATTCACGGTATCAAATTAAGATTTTTTTACACAGAAATGTTCCTCAATTTATTCTGAAAATATAATCCCGCATAACATATAGTCGCGTTTCAAAAATAAAGGTGTCAGAAGCAAAAACATCGGAGCGCGCGCTCCCGTCAACCTGTCAGCCGCCCAGTATTTGGAACATGGGCCATGAGGTGTAAAAATTTTTCTCGACGTTATTTCAGATGATTGAGTGATGAAACTTAATATAATGGTTTTATAGATAATTACCTCTCCCCTTGCAAATTATTGGGACCATACCATCCTGCAGAGCCCCTACAAGGTCGCTGCAAGGGCTTCTTTGGTTTAAAAAATTACCGCTAACCTACTGCAGAGCAGATATTTTTGTTTTTTTTTCCTCTTCATTTTTTTTTATACGTCACTTCTTATTCAGAACTGTATGATCTAAAATATGTGATGCCAAGTGGTAATCGGACTCCAATACCAAAGCAGTATTGAAGGAAATACCTACCTTACACTTCTGCGTGATTATCTAAATAGATACCTATATGTATATCGAAGTTCTATAAATTCAGCGGTGCAGCCAAGTGGTGGGCTACGGGACTATAGCCTCTCCCCAGATTACCAATTCTTCGCCTTTTTTCAGAGAATTTTAGTCCTTTCTCGAGTTTCGAAGGGACATTTCGTTCCCAGTTATTGGCTCAGCCTCCCACGACAAAATCCTGTCTGCGCCATTGAGTATCTGAAGTCAGGTTTCTATGTTTTGTATATTTATCGCAATGTCTGCATGAGGCACAATGGTTCTTGATCAATTTTAATGGGAAATAAGTGGAAAATTAATCCATCGAACGAATGAAATGTCCTCATCGTCATCGGCATCATTATCGCCATCGTTCTCATTTTGAATTATTATTATTTTTGATTGGTTTTCGCAACCTTTGAATTTGCAAGCCTCAGTGCATTTTAAATGTTCCTTCAGGCACTGGCATTTCAATGTTGAGCAGTTTTTGTCTTTGCAGAGAATGTCCAACATCTCCCGGTCTTCATTTGGGATGAGAGGCTGTACGGAGATAGTTTGTGAAATATAATTTGATGTATTTTCCCTCGTATTTTCCCAACCGAAACGAAAAATGTCCAATTCATGTCCACATTACTGTTTCGCCATATGTGACACTGCAACATACATCTGAAAAGAAATTTTTGATACAGGCAAGTAAATGGCTACCTTAAGACGTGCTGCCGAAATGCGTCCTCCGTTGGAGGAATTTCGGAAGACGGCTTGAGCTTGTCAAGGGTGAGGTGACGTCGCAAATCGTCAAGTGTTTTGATGTCATTTTTACATCTGAACAAAATCTTGATGAATCGTCTCGAGATTTCAATATTGCCAGAAACATCATGTACATTTTCAGCAAAATGCGCTAGCGATTTAGCTTCATTTAGTCTCGTCCTAGCAAGATCGAATGCCGTTTTCTTTCCAATTTTGAAAAAGCCATTCGTAGTGTCGCATCCTGTCAAATTATTATAATTATACTTCTTTTCTACAATAAAAATTTCTATTATGATCTGTAAGGGCGTATGTCACATAAGGTGAAACAGCAATGTGGGCTCATTGCCTGGATTGGACATTTTTCGTTTCGGTTGGGAAAATACATCAAAAAAATTATATATCACCAACTATCTCGCTAAGGCCTCTCATCCCAAATGAAGTCCGGGAGATGTTGGACATTCTCTGCAAAGACAAAAATTGCTCAACATTGAAATGCCAGTGCCTGAAGGAACATTTAAAATGCACTGAGGCTTGCAAATTCAAAGGTTGCGAAAACCAATCAAAAATAATAATAATTCAAAATGAGAACGATGGCGATAATGATGCCGATGACGATGAGGACATTTCATTCGTTTGATGGATTAATTTTCCACTTATTTCTCATTAAAATTGATCAAGAACCATTGTGCCTCATGCAGACATTGCGATAAATATACAAAACATAGAAACCTGACTTCAGATACTCAATGGCGCAGACAGGATTTTGTCGTGGGAAGCTGAGCCAATAACTGGGAACGAAATGTCCCTTCGAAACTCGAGAAAGGACTAAAATTCTCTGAAAAAGGGCGAAGAATTGGTAATCTGGGGAGAGGCCATAGTCCCGTAGCCCACCACTTGGCTGCACCGCTGAATTTATAGAACTTCGATATATAGGTATCTATTTAGATAATCACGCAGAAGTGTAAGGTAGGTATTTCCTTCAATACTGCTTTGGTATTGGAGTCCGATTACCACTTGGCATTACATATTTTAGATCATACAGTTCTGAATAAGAAGTGACGTATAAAAAAAAATTAAGAGAAAAAAAAAACAAAAATATCTGCTCTGCAGTAGGTTAGCGGTAATTTTTTAAACCAAAGAAGCCCTTGCAGCGACCTTGTAGGGGCTCTGCAGGATGGTATGGTCCCAATAATTTGCAAGGGGAGAGGTAATTATCTATAAAACCATTATATCAAGTTTCATCACTCAATCATCTGAAATAACGTCGAGAAAATTTTTTACACCTCATGGCCCATGTTCCAAATACTGGGCGGCTGACAGGTTGACGGGAGCGCGCGCTCCGATGTTTTTGCTTCTGACGCCTTTATTTTTGAAACGCGACTATATGTTATGCGGGATCATATTTTCAGAATAAATTGAGGAATATTTCTGTGTAAAAAAATCTTAATTTGATATCGTGAATTCGAAAGTTATCGTAAAGGGAACGTGGACACTGACAAATTTCGTCGCTGTTTTCTGCACATTTTTTTGTTTTTCGGGTTAATTAGGGGAACAGAGTGAGAGCGACGTACATCAAAATGTTGCCCGAGAAATTCTCTATAAATTGACGTCAGAACCTGCCATCAAGACCGTATATTTTTCGAGAAAATTTAGTTTTTGTAAGTGATGAAATCCCTTGAAAAATCGGGCCTTCTCGAGGTTTGATGGCAAAAAACTCAATGTCGGTACCTCGCGATTTTGCTGAAATTTATATATTATGAAGCCTGATGTTTTCTCAATCGAATGGTGATGGTTCCAGAGTGTTATACTCTAAAAAAAATAACTCGTTAAGGAGACGCGTTAGCGAGCTTCAACCGCTCCACTATAGGTGCTTATCAGCAAGGAGTTCTATCAGAGGAAAGTAATAACGGGTATAATTGCTTTCAATTTTGAGTTGAGGGGTCAGGTCAGATGCATGGGCGCCCGCAGGATTTTTGTCAGGGGGGGGCAAATAGCTTTAGTTAGAGAACGTCACATACCTACCTGGCCTAATTTGCGAAGTACTTTAGATTAGCGCCGCAGGCGAAAATTTTTTTGAATAATAATAATAATAATAATGGTGGTAATAATTATTGTGCGAAAAATAAGGAAATATATTTGAAAATTAAACTCAACTTTGAAGGAATTCATTAAAATTTGTAATTTTGTACAAAATGTATAAAAATTTACTTCAAAATAGCCAGGTCAATAGTTAGATTTTTTTCGTAAGGAAGAATTTATTCAGCTGCTCCGGAGCCAGGGGGGGGCAAATGCCCCCCCTTGCCCCCCCCTCCGGGCGCCCATGGTCAGATGCTTATTTATCTGCTACGTACAAAGTTGCAAAAAAAACGATAAGAACATTTATTTATAGTCAGTCGAAATACGGAATTGGATGTTCTATAAATAAAATGTAAACAAATTGATGTATCCTCACGTACTAAAAGTTGATTGACTTTTGAGTAATGTGCGGCGTGAAAAACGAATCAAGTCTATCTTTCAGGTGAACTCTACACTTGAAAGCTTCATAAACCCAAAGCCAAGCTTTAACGTTAGCTGTTTGCTTAGCAATAAAAGGGGTCCAGGTACTATAATAAATAATAACCTCCAGGTAAAGCTTCACCATTAACATTTCAAGTTTCTATACTAGGTGCTGACTTACTAGATTAAATGTCCCCTGTCTTTTCGAGTTACAAGCAAACTTCTATTTAGTTGTTCCTTTAGCAAGTGTTGTCTACAATTTTGACACCATCGTTAAGAACTGAGAATAGAATTTTGCTTATACAAAATCCCCTTTATGTTTAGGTAAGCACTAGAAACTTTTTCTTCTAAATTGTTGAATGTTGAACTTTTTTAATTAATCTTGGGGACAACTTCCCGGTATATCTACGCTTGCCACTGGAAACAAATTCATGATTCATCATATTTAATATCAATGATAATAAATCAGTCATTCAAAGAACCATTCTAAGTTACTATTACCACCAATACCACAAAGAAGAAATTAGAACAATTTTCGAATGGCCTCGTCTAGATTCCATTACTTTCTAACTGCGTTTCAACGATTTTTTGATTTGTTTCGGGCTACATCTGTTTCAGCTATTGTATCGCGAATATTGGCTTTGATTGGTCAGTCGTTTCCGGCTTGTTTCTGTGAATCCTTTCAGAAATACCCGCAAGAAAAGACTAAAGCCGAAAATTAAGGAACATTTCTCCCATATTTTCTATTAGTACAGGAAAAATAGTACAAAAATCGGCCAAACCTTGGAAAAAATATGGACGTCCTGAAAATTTGATATTCTGTTCAGAATTGAATGCTCTACTACATATCCAAAATCGCTAAAAATCGCACCTGGGGGCTTTGAGTTATTGGAGGGGGGGTAAAAAATTGCAACTTGAAATAGAGGGGATGAAACCCGTCATTCTATTGGAAGCAAATGTGTTATAATTCGACGCATCATATCCCGTTGATACCATTTTGGCACAAAAAGTGTCGATCACTGTTGAATGGGGATCGTGGGGGGGCGAAGCTCTTCTAGGTGGTCCATTTTGTTCTTCTGGCCATGTAGAACCGATCACGACAAGTTTGATATCTTTTCCGACTAAATTCAATCTCCTGAACTCGAATCCGATGTGTTAATTTGGATGGAAACAAGTTCGAACAAGTTAACTTGAATAAACTTGTTTTTTCATTGACAATTTGACGATTTTTTTACTGTTAGAGGTGTTCATCTCAGAAAAATGTTCAGGGGTCATTAGATTGAAGTGTATTCCTCACAAAAATCATCTACTCGATGTGTATTTTGTTTCTCGAGTTCAAAAAATCGATTTGAACCTGAGCCGGCCCGGCGCGTCGTCTACTACTGACCAGAACTCTACAGCATGCACCTTTAAATGAAAATAGCTCAAACTTTCGAAGAAACAACAACTCATCTGTGAAAATTTGATAATCTGTGCAGAATTTATTTCGATATAACATAAACAAAACCGCCATGGATCCCACTGCAGGGTTTTGAGTTATTTGAGGGGAGTGGTAACAGTTCATGGAGTACGAATCTTAACAAAATGTTATACTTTTCCTCGAATAACTCAAAATCCGGCAGTGCGATTCATGGCGATTTTGTTTATATTATATGGAATTCAGTTCTGCACAAATCCTCTGATTTTCAAAGATAAGTTATCAGTTCCTCAATAGTTTGAGCTACTTTCATTTAAAGGTGCATGTTGTAGTGTTCTGGTCATTAGTAGAAGCTGTGCCGTGCCGGCTCAGGTTCAAATCGATTTTCGAAACTCAAGAAACAAAATTAAACATCGAGTAGATGATTTTAGTGAAGAATACACTTTAATTTAATGGCCCTTGAAAAATTTTCAAAGATGAACACCTTCAACAGTGAAAAAAATCGTCAAAATTGTCAAAGAAAAAACAAGCTTATTCCCAGTCAACTTGTTCAAACTTGTTTTCATCCAAATTAACACATCGTATCGTATTCGAGTATTCGAGCTCAGGAGATTGAATTTAGACGGAAAAGATACCAAACTTGCCGTAATCGGTCCTACATGGCCAGAAAAACAAAATGGACACCACCTAGCAGAGCTCCGCCCCCCCACGACCCCCCTTCAACAGTTATCGACACTTTTTGTGCCAAAATGGTATAAACGGGATATGATGCGTCGAAATATGATGTATTGGCTTCCAATGGATTGACGGGTTTCATCCCCTCCATTTTAAGTTGCAATTTGGATATGTTGTAGAGCACTCAATTCTAAACAGAATATCAAATTTTGAGGACGTCCATATTTATTCAGAGGTTGAGATCTATCTTTCTTGTACATACCTGTTTTGTGAAAACCAGTCATCAACCAAACTTGAGTCTTCTGATTCATCGGTCGAAAAGTTCTGGATCATCAGTTATCTTATAACATTGTTGACTTTGTTGATACACTGTGAGGATACAGATGCGTTCAGAGTAAAATATGATACCATGTTGATGAATTTCTCAAGTTTTTACGTCATAGATTTCAAAATGATGAAACGAACCACAAATGATGAAATTAAAGCCATGGTTACTCTTCAGAGAAGAAAAGGTACTTTTTGGGCATACATACCTATAGTACGTTCAACCCTAGTGTAATTCTAGTGAGCTCTGATCTCCTGAATTTCTCCTTTCCAAGAGCCGTCATATGGCGAGACTCCCCAGTAAACTAGAATCACACTAGGATTGAACGTACTCTACTATATCTATCTGTTCAAGGTGTCTTGCAATGTTCAAAACTTCCGTCTTTTTTGTGTTGACTCTGACGTTGTTTGCTTCTAAGGTTTCCGTCCGTTTCTCTACCTTATCGACTTCTTGTTTCGTGTTGGCAAAAAGTAGCAAGTCTTCGGAACGGCCACCGGTAGCAGTTTGTCTACTCTGTCTGAAACCTGACCATCTGTCAAGTAGTTTCGGTTCGATTTCTCGTACGCGATTTTCTATTCTCTTTCGTGCACCTTGTATGCCACACATAGCAGGCCTTCCTGTACTTGATATCTATTACCACAGATTATACATAAATACATAATTATTATTGTCCTTGTCGATAAGTTATAGATAAGCATGAAACGGCAGTAATCATCCTTACTATTGTCTATAATATGTCTTGAACATGATTGTGTTGTGGCCAAGATTTTGTTCCGTTTAGTTGAATCGTCTTCGAACTGATAGCTCTGCTATGCAGAATAATATCCGAGGCATGACGGAGTATATTGTGCTTTCGCCAGTCGTGACGGAATGGAACCACGAGCTGAAAATCTGCTTGAGCTATCTTTGAAGTCTCGTGCCACGACTACATCTAATCTCCCCGAAATGTTTGTTGTACGCGTTCTCGGCCAATATTCTCCTTCTCATCGTCCTCATCCTTTCGGTGCGGTCCGTACCTCTCGTTCTTCGGCTCTTCCTCTCCTTTTCCGTGATAAATAATCGACGCCATGTCGCAAATAAACAAACAAACGGACACGAGTATAATCGAGAGGACGGAGAAGAAAAGAAAAGCGACCGGATTATGGGACTTTGTCCATTTGCCTCTTTGTCTGTATTATTCTCCCAAATCTCGGCGATTAATTTTTTTACCCCGGACGGCATGTCTGGATGTCCGTTCCTGGTGGGCGAGCGACGACGGAGACAGCGGTGGTGGCGGCGAAGTCGGCGGCCGTATCGATGTTCTCTGGGGTATTGGGGGTGGCCGCTAAAAGGCCATGTCAAAGTTTAGATAACCGTCGGGAAAGCGGTGCGGCGGTGGCGTCGGGGATAAGTGCATCTCGGTCGATTTCTTTGATTTAATTACCTACGCTTTCGTTATCGGCACCTTTTCTGCGCTGCCGTTTCTATTTCTCCATGTAATGAATCAGGGGGTGATTTGGAAGTGCCCATGTTCGGAATCGACCCCTTGAGCTTGATTAAATAACTTTAGAAATAATTGGATTGGAGGATGTGAACAAGATACTGCGGAGAATTCTATCACACATTAATGGTTGTACGTGGCTTTTTGAATGGGTTAGTATGGCGTATTGTACCTTTTTCGGGTGTACCTACTGGATCTGGCTCGTTCAATAACATTAAGTGCTCCTGTTATTACAACTAAAACCCAGGGATTTAGTGACTACTTGTGGCAGTAGATTCCAATGTCACCGCAGACTTAACCGTCGTGATTGATTAGGCGATAATTTCTCCTGGAATCCGTGCACACGCAACTACAAACTGTCCTTGCTTTCTTGCTTCTATCGTGAACATAGCCTACCCCTACTCCAAATACTGAATCTTGAACCGAATTAACAGAAGTTTTTGGGACAAAATTGAGTAAACAAAAAATTATATAGGTACACTCAGAAAAATATTGAACTTCCCATTAACTAAATGTAGCAGTTCTTATCAACTGATTATCAATACTTCAAAAAACGGTTTGTGCAACGGCTCTAAGACTAAGTGACAGCTTTACAAATTGTGAGAAATACTACTTCAAAATAGTTGAACTGTGCAGTGGCAGCCACCACTACATATGTTGTTAATAACATCTTCGTAGAAGTATTCACCGTCAAATATCTCCATAGTTATATGTCCTACGTTCAAATGGTAGAAATTACCACTACAGAAATGTTACCATCACTGCTACTGAAGTTACGCTCTGTTACACGGCTACGATCGGTAATAATCGAGTCGGTCAGCCAATGAGATTTCCGAATTGTGATCATGTGATTTGATTCGGGTTTTCGATGGGAAGCATCTCACCCCACGCGCCCAAGCCATATTTTTCTTGTCGGTGCTTGTTCTCCATTTTTCTTGCGGTTCCGGTGTGTGGTGTTTCTGTTTCTGCGAGGGCAATGGAGAAGTAGCTAGACGCCTGGTATTCCACAAGAACTGAAATCAGTCTTCGAAGGTAGGTACTAAATTTTATATTGTGGTGAAGTAGCTACCTAGTTACACTGTAGTGTAGTTGTGGTCGTAGATACGTAGGTAGTTTAGCTGCACGCATTTGCCATTCAGCTTCGGCATGGTTTCTGTTGCCATCAATGGTTTGCATTTATCAGCTTTAGCGCTTTAGCTAGGTATTTGTTGTAAGTTGCTAGAGTATCCATGACTTGGGAGTTTCCGGTTTTATTTTGAAATAAAAACTGTTAGGTTGTTAGCATAAATTAATCTGAAACGGTTTATTTTATAGCAAATTTTCTGGATGACGGAGCTTTCCTTTTGACGGAAGAAGATTTGATGCAACTAGTGCCTCAAGAAGGCTATGGGCTAAGCTAAGGGCTGATCTAAAGCTGAAGTGGAGAGAATTTGTATCTAACGTGAGTGAGGATTATCTTAGTTCGCAAAATCAAAACTATGAAGTCTCGGATGATAGCAGAGTCCCTAAATACGGACCTTTATAACATAATTTCCTCCGAGGCTTCAAGCTATCATGTTATTTGTACTGATTAATTACTAAGTTACATAACTATAGTTTATTTTATGAAATCCGCAATCTAAAATACAATGTAACCCCTTCTCATTTTTAATTTTTTTTGTAGTATGTATTTTTTAACGTTCACCCATTTTTGTTTTGTTTTATGAAAATTTATCTGTTCCTATGACGTCTTGTAATCTACGTACGTATGATAATTATTCAAATTTCATTGAATTTTGATTGTATCGTTCTTTTTTTTTAATTACATATTATTGTATTAAATTTCGATTCATTTTATTTATTCCCAATATTACAAGTATATTTATAAATAATGAAACGTAACGGTTAATGTTACCGGCCAGATATGTGATAGCAATATTTCCGTAAGGTAGGTAAAACCATCTAATATGGTATCTCTTATTACTATAATGCAGTATTCCTTACAACTACGAAAACATTCTGTTGACGACAGGAAATGTTGAAATTTACTTTGCTGTAGTGGTAAAATCTCCTATACTGTAGTGGTAAAATCTACTACTCCATTCACTGCGAATATAACGAGAAGTAGTGTATTACGGAACTATATCACATTTACTATTTTGTAGTAGTATTATTACCACCATGTATAAGTTGGCGCCTATTTAACTGCTACAGCAAGTAGGACCAACGCTTTATCGCGTATTGCTTCCGCTTCTTTTTTCTCGGTGTACAGGGCGATTCACAACGTGTGTAGTTCTTATCAAAGGTAGATTCCTTGACTTATTCTTCAGCCAACCCTCAAACGAATTTGTCGTAAACCGTTTAATTCCCAAGATACAGGGCGTTCAGGTGTACAGGATATTGAGGTGGAAATAGTATTTTTCGATACAAGAGCGCGTTTTCAGGCCCGAAGCCTTGTTTACCATCATGAGGCGTAGCCGAATACTGCAAAAGAGGCTGAGGGCCTGAAAAAGCTCAGCGCTCGTGTGTCGAACAACGTTTTTCGTAATCGTTGCTTAAATTGAGAGAAAACTCGAATTTCTTGTAAATTTTGACACTACTTTGACAAATGTCAAGCTAGATACATAAACTGCAAAACTTAGATTTTTGATTATGTATTACTTTGCGCGTTATGTATCTATGAAACGATTTCGAATACCAGTTTTTTGTGTCAATACAAAGAATGTCTCATACGCATGTGTATTTTGCCATGATTTTTTGTCTTTCTATTATCTATAGAAAAGAACTTGACGTCAAAAAAAAGTTGGAAAAATTTCTTGAATAATTTTTTTGCAGTGATTGAGTCTAGGAATCTCCCCTTGACAGGAACTTCACAAGTTGTGAATCATCTGTATAAGCTCTCTGCACATTTTGAATATCCCGTCCGTCTCATCACCCTCATGCGGCAGTTGCGAACATATTTGTGAGGAAAATTGTCAATATTGAAGTTTATGAATTGTTGAAATTGACATTTGCAGGTGGTATGATTATTCAGATGGCATTGTTATGGGAACAGATAACTTCCTGCAGAAAGTGTAAAAAAAATCGCAACTTTTGGCGCTGAAATTCGTAGGTTTGCTGAGGGTAGCGGAGTCGTGTCCAGATCCAACCAGTTTTCGTGAATAACTGCAGATTCTTGATAGCGTTACTCTTCAAACATAAGCAAAGTTGTGTGCCAGAGCCAATATTATGTTTTATCTACTTTACTTCAACAACGGGCACTTTTTGCTACTGGAAGAGGGGTCGAGAAGAAGCATTTTATTAAACCGCTTTTCAACCAATAACAACAATATCGCAAGAGAAAGGCAGGCGAACGTCGATCAGTCGCAAAGTGTCACTTGTCAAACATTTATGGAAATAAATTGCTTAGCAACTCCTAATAAAAGGTGAAGAAGAAGAAAATACTCCTTTCAATCATACGACCGGCCAAGCGCACGATGGAAAAAAATCACATGTCCCAATCACCGTCGTTTCCTTACTTATTGCATGAATAGCTACCTGTTATTCAACCAACATTACATCAACCCAGTCCGATACACAGAGGGTTGTATTACTCATCATTATCATCATAATCATCATCCCTTGCATCGCTACAGTCCTGGGTGGACCTTGGCTCCCTGCCCTATTCGCCTCCATGTACAGTTGGGAGCGAAATGATTCATACGGCACCGCTAGAAAGTCGGCTGGATCTCAGAAATGTTAGCTGCTTAGATTGTTCTTAGATGCCAGTTTTGATTCAAGAATGCCAGTTTTGATCGTCTGGCATCGTCTTCAAGAACAATCCAAGCAGCTAACATTTCTTAGATCCAGCCGACTTCCTAGCGGTGCCGTATGAATCATTTCGCTCCCTATTGTACTTACATTGTACCTACTCCTGTCATTCGTGACGTTCCTCTATGTTTCAATACCCACCCGTCGCAAGTCTTCCTTCACCCATCCACCCATCGCTTCCTGGGTCGTCCTCTGCTTTTGGCGCCCTCCAAACGTTCTTCGAATATCCTCTTTGATACGTTTCCCATCTGAGTCTGCGGGTTTATTCGTTCTCGAATTATCAGTTTTTAAGTTTATAGAAACGACCCTTGAAAACCACCCTCAGCTTCGGAAAAAGAGACAAATCTGTTATGACACGATGCTGTTCCGGTATCATGCTGATTTTGATAACCTCCTCAACAGCTCGGCCCTCGAGGGAGGGCTTTAGGTATTGACGAGGGGTGACCTTTTTTAGGGTGAGTAGGGCAAATGCGTTTCAAGGGACAGTCTTTCAAGTGGAACTATGACCTCGGGTCTCACCAACATTTTAAGAGCAGATTAAATCTATCACGCTGATAGTTGCTATGCACCAGCCAATAGGATGGCCAGTTGCTTAGTTACTATCAGAGTGATAAAGTTATCGCGTTGATAAAAGTTTGGTGGAACCCGAGGTACATGTTGCCGATTTGCCTTGATGATAATATGAATAATTGAAAAGCAAATTCTCAAAAAGTGTAGGCATAAGAAAAATTGCATAATTTTTTTGAAAATGAAAATAAAGGGGTAAATCAAACACTTCTTCAAGGAAAGACGTCATTCTCCATATTTTTGGTGTCGGTGTACATGAAAAATTTTCTTGGCAAAATGGAGGATGACTAAAACCTTCAAGAGTTTTGCACGGTTTTATTTGATACCCTGTGGAAACTTTCTTCCGCTCTGTATCTGTATTCTGCAGTACCAGAGTACCAGGGTAAGATAGTTAAAAAAAAGGGGGCTCTCGACTAGTCCAAACATATCCAAAATCGACCGAAAATCCAAAGCTGTCTGGTTTTAAAAATCAAAACCGATGAAAATATCGACTACGACATCTATTCTGTTGACAGCTTTAGCTGAATTCAGTAACTTCTCCCAAACTGTTGAAAATCCGGGGTCCCTGTTTTGATTGCTCCTGGATATTTTTACATATTTTATTAAGTTTGCCTTATTCTCGCAACCAGTAGTTCATTCTTCTGCAGTTTCTCTCCAGTTCAGCAAAGCGATAAAAATGTCTTCAGCATATGCGCATATTTGGTACGATTTTGCACTATACCTACATATTCGGCCAATGTCCAGCTTCTGTTTCTGGTTTCTGCGTGGATTTGTTTAGTGTGACGTTGAAGAGCTGCGCCGACAGTGCGTCTCCCTGATGTCTTACCTCCGATCTGATTTCGAAAGTCTCCATTATTGCTTTCCGTAGGACCGTAGGAGTAGGTACTCTTGCCTTGGTGTCGTTTATGAGCAACTTTGTCGATTGTCACATTTTGTCTTTATCGGAATATCTTCTTCACTATTTGTCTATTCTCGTTGTGATCGTATATTAGCTGCAGAGTTTTCACTTTCTAGTCTTAGCTTTACTCTATTCCTTGCTTACACTGCGTCCTCGCATCCTGAATCCGATTATTCCGGCACGATCTTCTTTCTTTTGACACCTATTATAGTCTGTGCAGCCGTTGTTATCGCTTTCTTTACACATTGCCACCTCCTCTCATGCTTTCCTTTACCCTCATAAGTTGACACTCCTCATCCTGTAACTTTTCTACATTCTGTACGTCTTGCTTCTTGCTTGTCTTTTCTCTTATTAGCGACTTTTGCCACAGGTCCAATTCTTTGCCCAGGAATAGTAATCCGAATTGCACTCTTCTCTTCTGCATATTCTTACGTTTGTTATCGTTGCCTACAGGCCCGTAAATCGTTGATGAGGCCTGTATTCTCTCTACTAGCACATGATCGATCTGATTTACGGTCCTTCGATCAGGCGCTCGCTATGTGCTTTCTATGAGGTATGTCTGTCTGTCCATGAAAAATATGCACTTCTGATTATAATGTTACGTATATCAGCCAGTTGAACGAGTCTTACATGCCATTTGTATTTGTTTGCTGATGCAAAGTTGCATTGTTGGTTGCATAAGAAAACGCCGCAGTTGCACAAAATTTTGCTCACGGTCGTCCTATATCGTTCACTTTGTTTTAAATCCAGTCGTTTCACAGCTTCGCGTGATTGATCCATCAAGGAGTATTATACGCCCTGTGATGGTCGCGGAGTGTAATAATGCAGACGGGCGTTAAAATGCACTTTTTGTGGATTTTTGTAACCCTCTGATGAATGGGAACGCGTCGCTTTTATAGCATCCTAAGGCAAAGACAATGAACGACGACATGGAAATTTTAACGGGGGTGGACTTTTCCAGCGCACTTCATTGTTCTGTGAAAAATGCAGCAGAATAACAAAACTCACGAATTTGTGTATTCGCCCGCGCTATAACAATTTCGTGCCTCAAAAAAAAAAACATCACTCAACTCCAGCAAATGCTAAATGCATGCGTTAATGGTTGTGTCAACTGCTTGTTTTGTGCGGTGCTTAGCCGAAGTTTCGACATGTTTCCAGTGCAGAACTTCCAAACTTGTGGTAAGCGGGATTTCTTGAATGTACCTAGATACGAATGGGGAGAAAAAAAGAACAAGCAATTTCCCGTAATCAGGTAATCACAGAACAGACGTCAGACGGCATGCTGTAGATAATTTCGCTTCGCAGTCCCATATACCTATGCTAATACATTGCCTAATAGCTAAATTGGTGCCCGAAACAACGCCGTAATTGGCTTAGTATAGGATAACAACATTTAGATAAGGCCCGGTTAGGGTCTCAAATTAGTCATTTCGACTAAGGCTCCTGAATAGCTAAATCCAAGCTTGACTAGGAGCGAGATTTGTGCAGAGACAAATAAGGCGAATGGCGGATGGAGAGGCGAAGCAACCCTCATACAACGTATACAAATACCCTCCGCTACAAAGAAAATTGAGCCATTTCCAAAAGCTTTCACAAATACAAAAATAATCTTTAGTTCGGCCGTAACCTTTTGCACCATCATTCCATATAAAATCGTCATATAACTATAGTGATAAAGCCCGAACGTATTATGGCCATTTTCAAATAGGTATTTTATTCTATTTGTGAAATATTAAAACGTACACGTGTATTATAGCAGGGCACAGTAGTAAATCCCTCTATTAAATTCGAAACGGCGACCGACAAATTTCACCTATAAAATTCACTCTGGGGCCTGGGACTAGATATGCTGCATTTCGAATAAATTTGCTCGATTTAATCCATAAAACTGCACGCTATAAAATTCTCTTTTATATTCAATAAATCATCAAAACTTTTGGGAAACAAACCGAATATTGTATGGGGGGGCGCTTTCCAACGCGTTGAAAACTGAAATCAAAAACATAGTAGGTATAGTAGCTTGGTTGGGAATGCAAATGCACGCAGTTATAATATCTATTTATTTTTATATAAATTTTGAAAGTTGTTAAGTACGTAACAATGTGAGGGAATAAAGTAAACACCAAAATAAAGGTATCACCTCGGGTATCACAGAGCGATTATTGCACCGCCTCCGAGACCGTGCCGCTAACGGCACCGTTTGTGTACGGTGTACCACTTAGGGATACTCTGCAGAGTCCCCAATCCTCATCAGCGGGATTTCAGACTGACGATACGTTACGACTTTGGCATGGAATGACAAGAGACGACAGACGACATGCAGAATTCTGGGGGAATTGGTCAGTAATCAGTGTTTCCATCACATCGGCGCGGAACGTGTTCATTGCAAATAAAAACTTTAAGCTTTGACGTAGGGTGAAGTCGTGCGTGTGTTATGCGAACACTTTGATGTTTTATCTTTCTGGAAAAGATCGCAAGACTCTTCGCATCATACTGGCGTGCTTATACAGGGTGTTTCAGATTTAAATCCCGTCCTTCCAGGAAATGATGGAGAACGTCAAAAGAAGTAGACTTTCTTGGAAAAATATACGTCAAAAACGAATAATAACGGAGATATAGGCGTTCAAAGTTGAACCTTGAAAATCGATTTTTCGCCATAGGTTTGGAACTTCTTAACCGATTTTGTCCCAATTTGAATCAAAGCTCACTGAAATAAGTCTGTATCAAACAATGATAACGCGTTCCATCAAAAATTTTCAGGGGCGTGGATAATTGGGGGTGCCCTCACTTTTTTACCTCTATTTTTTCAACCCTCGGGTAATTTGGTGAATTGTTCGTATTTTTGAATTTCAGGTTCAATTCTAAAGAAAAAGTTACTCTTGCAAAATTTTGATTAGAGGCTTTGTTCTCGAGATATTTGAGGTTGAAACTTCGGGAAACATCTCGAAAATACCACTTTCGAAGGTCAACAAATTAAAATCGATAACTAATGATTTCTTTATTGGAATGGGTTATCTAGGTGTTTCAAGTTGCTGAATCATGAGTTTTTCTAAGAAACGAGAAGTTTTCAGGAAAAATAATTTTTTGGCTCTTTAAAGTGGATATTTTGATGTTTCCCGGTGTTTCAAACGCAAAAATCTTGAAAACGAAGCCTCTAATCAAAATTTTATAGAGACAACTTTTTCTTTGAAATTGAACTTGAAATTCAAAAACGTGAACAATCTACAAAATTACCTCAAGGGGTAAAAAATAGGGGTAAAAAAGCAATGGCATCCTTCATTATCCACGCCCCTGGAAAATTTTAATGAACCGCGTTATTACCGTTAGATACCGACTTATTTTAGTAAGCTTCGATTCAAATTGGAACAAAATCGGTTGAGAAGTTTCAAAGTTATGACGAAAAATCGATTTTCAAGTTCAACTTTGAACGCCTATATCTCCGTTATTATTCGTTTCTGACATATATTTTTCCAAGATAGTCTACTTGTTTTGACGTTTTCCATCACTTCCTGGAAGGACGCATTTAAATCTGAAACACCCTGGATTGTTATGCGAACACTTCAATCTATCTTTTGGGGGACGATCGCATTTAGATTCACTCGCGACTGACCCTCATCGACTAATTTAGAAAAATTCTCAATAAATTGTAAAGCAACTTCACCTGTTCCCTATTCCAACCCTCAACCGCAGAAAATAGAAAACCGAGAATCGTGATGTCAAGAAAGATATTCCGACAATAATGCTTTAGAATCCCACCCAACGGTGTTCTCACGCATGTTTAGGTTAAGAGGAAAATATAATTATGATTTATGACGTCTGAATCTGTGCAACCGACGCAAAGTTGCACCGCAAACGTGCAAAAAAAAATACAAACTTTTACGTCGATTTTCAGCTTCCCTCAACTCTGAACGTGAAGCAGATCTATGGCAAAGAAAGGACTAAAATAGGAGTGAAAACCTTCCCCGCATTTGATTAAGATTTGGAGCTCACGGGTATATATTCAACGTTTTGATATTTTGACAACGTGCAGCTTTACGCGGGCTCCAGGTCGGAGTCGAAATCAAGCCCCAAGGGCCGAGTTTAAGTCTGCTATTGCTTCGGATTATCATGACAACGGCGTAAAATAACCTGTTTTAGTCGATCAGGCCGCTATATTTGGCAACTTACATCGTCGCAACTTTGCGCCACCAGACTAGAAGTTAAGCCTCAGAGACAGTTGACAGCTCTGTAAGGGTGTTCGCTCAACTGATTGACTCACATGGAAAACTTTGTCACTTTGAGCCAGGGCTGAAATTAGAGCGGCTCAACCGTGAGTGTTGCGAAACAAACCTGAGGCCAGAACGTTAGATTCGTCCAGTTGTAATTATTATGCAGGTAATTCTGCGGCATAGCCGCAGAGATGTCTCTCCCGTTTCCAGTGTCTAGCGTGTATGTGGCATAAAATATGCAGCACCGAATACAGAGAGCACGAGTGCCGAGGACTGGAGGAAGTTATGAAAAATGTATGAAATGTGCGAGTTTATTTTAAAATTTAAAATATTTCTCACATTTTGTATGCGCCTTTAAATATTAACTTGGCGGCAACCTAAAGAATCCATTAAATGTAACTCAAGCATGGCAGCAGGCTTGAAACTTATTGCGATATACACCTCGCCGAACCTGATGCATATTCCAAGAGTGTGAGGTATGGGAATAATGGATGCAACTAGTGGCGTTTCTCTGCGTTCCCGATGCTGTACGTAGAATTTTGATGTCTAGAACTTCTCACATCCAGTGCTCTCACTATATAGTTTCTTCATTTCACAAAGAGTGGTTGAACAACGCTTCATTAGTTTTGATTGCTTGCCAGTTAATCACTGGTGAAGTGATTATTTTGTCTTAGCAATGAAATTCATGAACTACAAAGTGAAGCTTTCTCATTATACAATGCGAACAACAACAACAACAACAAAATTTAGAGTTAGCTTTGGAAACCAACTATACTTCTATTGAGGC
The DNA here is from genome assembly GCA_949128115.1 of Anaspis maculata. Lineage (NCBI taxonomy): Eukaryota > Metazoa > Arthropoda > Insecta > Coleoptera > Scraptiidae > Anaspis > Anaspis maculata. The sequence goes on from OX421963.1 coordinate 70,668,035, forward strand.
GACTGGAATATGGCTGAATGACCGAGATTTTTTGATCCCACAGCCAATCTAAATATTTTTTTCTGTTGGTCACACGGTACAATTGTAGAACGATAAATTACTGTAAGTCAGGAAATGCCAGAAAAGCATCTAGTTACTCAAAACGAAAAGTGAAACAATGAAATAAATAAAAGTCTGTTTTCAATAATAGGCCAGGCGGTATGTCGGTAAAATCACTACAATCTGGAAAAAACTCCGACCAAAGCTTTTATGGTGTCAAACTCTTCGTAAGGTCAGTAGTTATCTACCACTGAGTTTCCGCCCAAAAACGAGTTGTGCTGATTCCTCCACATCTGCGCGAAGGTAAAGGATGCCTCGAAAGTGCAAAAAGACCTGTTAAACCTTCCTACTTTTTTGTTATATTTGCCTAAATGCAAACGTACAACTCTTACGCAAACATTGGAAGCATCTGTCATCATCTCTGTGCCAGTCTTACTGTTGAAAAAAAAAGATTTCTTTGTGCGGATCAGATAAATCACATTTAATTGTTTTTTTACACAAGAAAGCGATGGAGCAACATGTATTTTGGATGTTTTCCAATAACTTGTACTCACTGAGCCCATCTATGGCACTAAAATTTCAATAACAGCATTTTTGAAGATGTTGCCAGCAAAAAAGTTAATAATTTTCACCCGCCTGTTCAGCAGCAATTTTTCCAATTTTACCAAACACCGTTTCTGGAAGTTTTATAAGGAATGAAAAGCTCAAACTCTTCTCTAACGATATCGTGTCTGGCTTAACCGCGGCACGTACTTGAAAGTCTAAAAAACTGTTTTCTTTTCGAGAGGTCCTGTTTCACCCGTGTGCGGCCGTGCCTACTTGACATAGACCGGACTGATTACACGAGCTTGGAAATGTACTCTTTTCCAGCTTTAAAACGCGACCATTATTATTGAGACTTTGTACATTGATTCATGAAGAAATCACACATTATTTCATCATTAATGGTCGTGTTTTAAAGCTGGAAGAGAGTACATTTCCAAGCTTGTGTAATCAGTCCAGTCTATGTCAAGTAGGCATGGCCGCACGCGGGTAAAATAGTACCGCTCGAAAGAAATCAGTTTCCCACACTTTCAAAAAGCGTGCCGCAGTTAAGCCAGATATAATATCATTAGAAAACAGTTCCAGCTTGTCATTCCCTATAAAATTTTCGAGAACGGTGTTTGGTAAAATTGAAAAAACTGCTGCTGAACAGGCGGGTAAAAATTATCCACTTCTTAGCGGGCAACATCTTCAAAAATGCTGTTATTGAAACTTTAACGCCATGAATGAGTTCAGTAAGTACAAGTTATTAGAAAACATCCAAAATACATGTTGCTCCATCGTTTTCTTGTGTGGAAAAACAATTAAATGTGATTTATTTGACCCGCACAAAGAAATCTTTTTTTTCAACAGTAAGACTGGCACAGAGATGACGACAAATGCTTCCAATGTTTGCGTTAGAGTTGTACGTTTGCATTGAGGTAAATAAAATGAAAAAGTACGGGGGTTTAACAGGTCTTTTTGCACCTTAAAGACATCTTTTACCTTTGGGCAGATGTGGAGGAATCAGCACAACTCGTTTTTGGGCGGAAACTCAGTGGTAGATACCTACTGACCTTACGAAGAGTTTGACACCATAAAAGCTTTGGTCGGAATTTTTTCTATCCAGAATGACCTACCGCCTGGCCTATAACGATCAACTTCACAAAATAATGAGATAATCAAGCTGACAATCTTGAACGCAAGTGGAAGGCAGCGGTTTGCGATGGTGATGGTCATCTGGTTCTGAAAAGATAGAAACAGGTGTGAGCATAACGCTACTCTTATGAATTGACCCGCTCATGAATTGACCTCGAGTCAATTCAGTATTAAATTCAACTTCAACTTAGTCTTGAATCAACATGACCTTGAAACAATTCCACTTAGCCTTACTAAATACGCGACTTGACCTCCTATAGGTATTGAGGAAGCATCACATATCCGCTATGTGCATTCAGTCGAGTAGCGACATCTCGCAGCCGAAAATAACACAAATAGGCATCCTTCAGTTTCGTAAATCACCACTTTGAGCGCTGATGTCGACTCCTTCCGACGAACGCACATAGCGAAATCACCATGTGCATTCAATCGAGTAGCGACATCTATAGCTACCGAAAACAGAACAAATAGGCATTATTCTGTTTCGTAAATCGTCACCTTGAGCGCTGATGTCGACTTCTCCCACTTTTTTGGTGAACGCACATAGCGGATACTGATGGACAAAACTAACGCACCACCAAAATTTTAACCCGAGATTGAAGTCACATTTTTCCCGAACTAACCATCCGATTTCGATCATTTTTCCACCAGGTTGTAGCTTCATTCTTGAAGAATGTCATTGTGTAGCTCTATGACACGCTCAGTACCGCTTGTGTTGCGGTACATAAAGGTGTTTTCTGTACCGCAAATTCGGGGCACCCTGTGGGAATTACCAGGGTTAAAAGGAGACCATCCAAATCGGGCATATGGTTAAAGAAGAAACTGGCTTTGAAGGTGTACAAAATTTGAGCAGTTGCCACTTTTCGGCCCCCGCCTAGCCCAATAAATCTAAACAGGCCTCACAGCCTGCCTAGAGGAGGAAAGTTTTTGATAATACGGTGGTACGAATATCTGACTGCTCCAAGAGCAGGGCACTGACATAGTATGTGGAGAGGAGTTCTCTTCTCTCCGCTACATAGCCTATAGTCAGGGTCGTCTTTTACCTTTATGGTGGTAAGATGTTTCATGAGCGAACAGTCTCCCGTGAATAGTCCAACTGTCCATCTGAGCTGGCTCTTGTTAAGATTTATTGGGTAAAGCGGGGGCCAAAAAGTGGCCACTTCTCGAATTTTGTACACCTTCAAAGCCAGTTTCTTCTTGAACCAGGGCTTCCAGCGGCCAAGTGCAGATGTATCCAGGCTGCCAAAATTTCTGTATTATCATGGTGGACACTCGAAGATCATAAAATACCTTAGGCTAAGGTCATTGTAGAGTATAAAATAAATAAACTAAATAAACCATACGCCCGATTTGGATGGTCTTTTTTTTAACCCTGGTAATTCCCACAAGGTGTCCCGAATTTGCGGTACAGAAAATATCTTTATTGTAACACCCAGTATATACTGCCAATACTAAATGTTGATCAAAGATGAGCTACACAGTGACATTCTTTAAGAATGAAGCTACAACCTGGTGGAAAGATGATCGAAATCGGATGGTTAGTTCGAGAAAAATTTGACTTCAAACTCGGGTCAAAATGTAAGTGGTGCGTTAATTTTGTCCATCAGTGTAAATACCAGCCAGAGTCTAAGTAAACACCGTGATGATGAAACGTGCAATGGTACTCCCAACGAGCATCTGTTTCAAATACCACATCACGTGTATCAAGCGTGATTATAATTCATTCTTGGTTTGTACCTCCCATACCAAATACCTAACCCTGTGCCGAGTCATGCAATGAAGCCAGGGGAAAACACACAAGGCTCCTGTCCACCTACACAGGGTCACCGCTAATCCCGCATCGTGCAATGAGGCCAGGGGATAAGGCACAAGGCCCCTGTAGCGTATTAGCGCAGACAAAACCTCAACCGTCTACTCTGTATAAGCAATGCTGAGGTTCCCATGTTTGATTATTTACACAAGCACCACAATCAATCTACAGTACACAAGTAGGTATATGCCCTGTGAGAGGACTCACCGTTTGGATGTTGACGGCTTCGTGATTTGTCACAAAGAGAAATGCACCTGGTCGTCAGTAACTATGCAATAATTTCACACATAAAGGTAAACAAAACACAAGCAACTGTTGTGGCCAATTGTTATAGAAAGTAGGCGTCTTACACAATGGATCCATTCGGTAAAAATAAAAGAAACAGACAGACAAAAAAACATTAAAATTAGGCAAACTGTCAAACTAAACTTATTGTCTTTTCTGAATTATGCCTAGAACCACCTAGAACACACTTCCTTGTTTTATTTAGTTTCAAACAATTTCGAAACATTTCTGGTTACCATGGCAGCAGGTCCTTCAGATGCACACGATGCCCGGGTAAAAGGAAAAGGGTGTGTGTCTTGATGTTCTCTCAAATAAAACTAGATATGATGTAGTGTTACAAATTTTGAGATTACTTCATAATTTTGAGTTGAGATAATGCATCGTTGACAGCTCGATATAAGCTTGAAAGCTGATTAACCTGTCGCTACACTTATATCACACACCATGGTGATAACATAGAAACATAGAAAAGAGAATCTTGGATAACTGCCTGGAGCAATTTTGAGCCCAAATGGCATGTTCAGATAATGCTCATATGTAGCAAAAGTCACAGGTATCGATATCTCTAGAAAATTAAATTTGTGTTGCTATATTGCAACAGAACAAGTTCGCGAAGTCCCAACGGATTTTGTCTTGTGCAAGCCGAATAAAATCTAATAATTGCCACCGCCAAGTGGATTGTTACGGGGAAGCTCCGTTCCCCAAAGACACGCACCCTTTCTTTCGCGCGAAAATTCCGCACCGCACTCCGCCTCTTGTTCTCTTGTATTTCTTCGATCTTATCTCCGATGGACTTGTTATGAAAACTTTTGGGAGAGGGTTGAATTAATTAACACGAAGTCGGACGAGGAATTTACTCGTCAAACAGCCCGGCTTTTTTTGTCCGTCGACAATGAGGATAAATTAAAGACGCAGAATAAACAGATAAATTGGGCCGAGGAAATGTTGCGGCATCCAGCGACGGCTGTTGCTCTGCCGGCCCGGAAAGCTCTCGTTTTGACGAGTTACGCGAAGGGAAAGTTGCTGCAAGAGCACACGGATTAAACTTCAAATAACCGCGGCGCGCTCGAATAACGAACGGCCGGTGCCAGGGAAGCAGGGAACTATGTCAGTTTGTTAGCGCTGCCCTCGTGCCCGTGTGAAATATGTAATACATTATGCGAATAAACAACATCGGGAAATTAATTTAATGTTAGGAAACCGGGGTGTGTATACGTGCGGCTGTTAACAAGTTTTAATATGCTGTAAAGCCGGGAATAGTGAGGCACCTTAACCAGGACCCGATTTTAATCTCTGAGACATTAATGCAACACATATTGTATTGTTGCACGGCGAGAGTGGTTAGGGAAACTTGGTGCTTCGGCCAAAATGGAAGTGGTGCGACAAAACAACGATGGCAAGTTTTTGTCGACGCGAAACGTTTTGTGGTAATGATGTATTTTAATACCGTGTATAATCACAACCTTTTTAGCATGCTAGGGTCAGTTGATGTAAGCGGGCGAAACGCTCGGTTTCAGCAGGTGCCGTTGCCATATATGATATGCTGTTGTTACCGAGTGAATCAGTTAAGCACAGTGTTGAAAATGCCAGTTGATTATGCGAAACCGCTTGATCGCTTGCTCATTGATGCATTTGTAACTATATCCCATACACTTCCTATTTTCAGTAGGTAGAATGACTTTTTGGACCAAAAATAAAGTGACAAGCTGGGGGGCTACGATTACGGCTGATGGTACCTGCAAAGTTTTGGAGCGAAATCATCAGCAGCTATCGGCCGTATTCTCCCAGCGCTCCATCAGCTTGTCACTTTATTTTTGCTCCAAAAAGTCTTTTTACTGAAAATAGAAAGTGTATGGGATATATTTGCATTGTCAACACTGCAAGTGCTCACGTCATTCCAGTAATTATTACTTCCAGACTTTCCCTGTAAGATCACTCCCAAATTTTCTCAAGTGTCTTGTTCATTCGTAGATGTCCACCAGATGTTACATCGTGAATTTCCTTCAAAACTTCATTTACTTGTTATTCAAGAAAGGTTCGGATTCCGATAAGAGTGTTATCGCAGTGAACACGCATTTGAGTGCTCTCCTAAGAATACGCGAAAACCACGTGTTTACAGTAGTGTTTTCATCCTGTTTTTTCGACCAACCTGCCATTCTTTGCACCCAGGACTCGTCTTGGACCAAACCATCTATGGAAACATCCTCCTAAAGCAGGTTTATTCTCAACAGAAACAGGTCAGTGGTATCTATCCAAACTTATATCTCGGCAAAAACATCACTTTTTGCTGGATGCCTGGTGCGCCCGGCAGTGGCGTACCAATTGTTTACAATTGAATCCACTACGCTCCCAAACTGAATAAGATGGCTTCTGACTACAGAAGCTCATCCACACACACAAACAGTACACAAAACAACACCCCTTCTTATGTTAACGCTGCCAAGACTCGCCCTTCAATAGTCTACCCAAAAAAAGAACAAGCAATTATTATGAACATCAACGAAGAATTAACAAGAATCGATTATGTAAAATCTGTTGGTAAGATTGTGGGTCCTAAAAACATCATGTTTGCCTCTCGGATTTCAAACGATCGCATGTGCATTTATTTGTCATCCCCACAGATGGTTAATGATCTAACAAGTAAGTACAAGTCTATTACTATAAAAGGTGTCGACATAGGAATCCGAAAACTGATTACTCCCTCCAAAAGAATAATAATATCAAACGTTTGCCCATCAATCCCGAATGAAATCATTGAACAAGAGATTAAGAACACTGGACTGAAACTGGTTTCACCAATATCTTTTCTCAGAGCAGGTTATGGTTATGAGGATGAAGAGTACACTCACGTCTTGAGTTTTAGAAGGCACGTTTATGCCTCCCCCGATGAGAATATTGAATTAACTCCATCTTTGGTCATTAACTATGAAAATACCAATTATCGCATCTTCCTAACATATGACGACCTTACATGTTTTATCTGCGGTCAGCAGGGGCATATCTCTAGCTCTTGTCGGACCCAACAACAACAGCAACAACCCTCAGTATCGCAGACCTTGGAAAATCTTGAAGTCGACTTACAAAAAGGTTCAGGAAAACGCCCCCCTCCATCAGAGAGTTTAGACTCACCGGCAATAGACGAACAGATGGATAAATCACAAGACCCTTTCAATGAAATTGAAGCATCTCAGGAATCTCTATCTGCCCCCTTCGTTAAGCCTAGAAATCTACCCAAAAAACAGAAAATCTCGAAACCTGACACCGAGCTCACGAAAAACAAAATTTCTAGCTCCTCGGAATCTCTCAGCATGGACGCAGATTTCGAAATCATCCAAACTCTTATTGATAAAAACCCCAAAGCATTTCCCCTGACCTTTGACGTTTTCAAGGGTTTCCTTGAGAATTGTAAAGGAAACAATAACCCACTACTCGAAGCTAAACGGTGCACAAATGATGTTGATTCGCTGATAAATATGATGTTTGAAATATACCCCAATCTAGAAAACAGATCTATGAAAGGAAAGTTCACCCGCATCCAGAAAAAAATCAAAAATCTCATGAAAGGCGAGGAAAACACAATGAATCATCCACGAACACAAAGTAATACTTCTCTTGACTCACGAGAAGAAAATCTATCCCAATCTGATCTCGATTTATTCTAATATTTATTCAACATGTTTATTTTACAGTGGAATCTGAATGGGTATTATACCCATTTACCGAAACTTAAACTACTAATCGCTGATGATAACCCTCCCATAATTTGCTTACAGGAAACTCACTTAAAAAGTGATCCCAGCCTCAAGGGTTATAAATGTTTCTCTAAACATCGTCTTGACAGAGAAAGATCAAGTGGGGGAGTCTCCTCTTTTGTAAGTTCGAATTACACCACGCATGAACTTGATCTGAACACCAACTTGGAAGCTGTCGCTTTCTCCATCCAACTCAAAATTAAAATCTTCATCTGCAACATTTATATTCCTCCCAACAGAGAAATTATCCAACAAGAACTATCAGACCTCCTTGATCAAATACCTACTCCACGCATAATACTAGGTGATTTCAATTCCCATAACATAATATTTGGCTCACAATACACAAATCAAAGAGGTCAAAAAATTGAACAATTGCTCGACTCCTCTAACCTAACACTTTTGAACACCGGATCTCCGACCAGACTGAATACCTTCACTGGAAACCACAGCGCTCTTGACTTGACAGCATGCAGCCCCACACTCACTCCCTACTTAACATGGGAAACTTATTCTTATCTGTATGGTAGTGATCACTACCCTATTAAAATAAAGAACCATCTAATCAATGTTGAAAACACCTCGAACAACTCTCCTAAATGGAATCTTAAAAGCGCCAACTGGCTCCAGTATTCTGACGAAATTGATAGTAAACTTGAGTCCAAATCCTTCAGCGGAAAAGACATCAATAAGTCCGTCCAAGAATTTACTAACATCATGCTGTCTGCTGCCCACAATCATATAGGTAAATCTTCTATTCCAAAGAATCGTAAACCAGTACCGTGGTGGAACAAACAAGTTGCAGAAGCAATTAAAAACAGCAAAAATGCATTTAACAGATTTAAAAGAACTAATTCCCCAGAAAATCTATTGATCTTCAAAAAACTTAGAGCACGAGCAAGGTATGTAGTTAAAAAAAGCAGGAAAGAATCTTGGGAAAACTATGTTTCGACTATCAATCCCTCGACTCCAGCGTCAGAGGTGTGGAATAAAGTAAGACAACTCAAGTCTATAACTCGCCCCAAAATTGCAACCATTAAAAATAACAACCAAATATACGACACCGACAACGACATAGCTGAAATCATGGCCGAACACTTTTGTGCAAATTCCAGTGATTCAAACTTTGACCAAGACTTCCTGCAGTACAAAAGAAACAGGGAATCTCAAGGGGTAGATGAACACCTTACAAGCAACTTACATCCCTTAAATTTGTCACTTACTTCGGCAGATCTCGAAGAAGCATTACAATCATCCAAAGACACTTGCCCCGGCCCTGACGACATCCCCTACGCCTTTCTCAAAAACTTGTCATGTAGTGCTAAGCTGAAACTACTGGACATTTACAACGAAATCTGGCAAACCCAGAAATTTCCGAACTCTTGGTCTCATTCTACAGTCCTGCCAATCCTAAAACCTAATAAACCAACCGATGAAAAAAATTCATACCGTCCAATATCGCTAACTTGCACAATGTGCAAAGTTTTAGAGAGAATCATCAACAATCGCCTGAACTGGCACCTGGAAAAATCAAATTTACTCCATCCCGGGCAAAATGGTTTTAGAAAGCATCGTTCAACTATTGACAACATTGTGCAACTTGAGTCGGAAATACGTGAAGCCTTCGCTGTGAAACAAAGTCTGCTGGCAATCTTTTTCGACGTAGAGAAGGCCTACGATATGACTTGGACTCGACCAATCATAGACAAATTGATTGAGTGGGGAATTAAGGGGAACATTCTTGCCTTTATCCAAAACTTTATGAAAAACAGGACATTCAAGGTAAAAGTTAATAGCACATTCTCACAAACAAAAGGTCTAGAAAACGGTGTTCCCCAAGGATCTGTAATAAGTGTGACTCTCTTTTTGATAGCGGTCAACGAGATACTTAAAAAGATCAAATCTCCCGTCCGCTGCGGCCTGTTTGCAGATGACCTAATCATATATCTTCGGGGGAAGGATCCTGAATCCACGCAAAGAATCTTACAGTCCACCTTACATACCATCGAAAATTGGAGCAAAACATCAGGCTTCAAATTCTCTGTTCAAAAAACACACTGCATCAACTTTAGCAAGTCCAAGCAGTTAAGATCACCACTTCTTCGCCTCCACGGCAAAAGCCTGAAATTCTCTAACTCAGCAAAGTTCTTGGGTGTCATTTTTGATCATAAATTGTCCTGGAAAAACCACATAAGTCAAGTGAAAAAATCTTGCATCCAAGGTTTGAACCTCATGAAGGTCTTATCCAACCATTCCTGGGGAGCAGACTCTAGGACCCTATTGATGATATATCAAAGTCTGATAAGGTCCAAGCTGGACTATGGTGCCATTGCATATATGACCACTAGAAAATCATATCTCAAATCCATCAAAACTATACAATCAATGGCTATAAAAATTGCGATTGGGGCCTTCTGCACAACACCGGTGGAAAGTCTACTCGCACTAGTCAATGAGCCTTCTCTTGAACTACGCACTAAGCGTATGACCCTGAACTACGCAATAAACATTTCAGCCAACCCAAAAAGCCCAAACTATGACTTGGTATTTTCAGATAGACACAAAGATCTTTACAACTCTAACAGGAACATAATCCCACCCCTGCACGAAAGACTCAATCGCATCCAACTAGAAATTGACTTCAAAATTCCTGAAACCTCGCCTTGGCAAAACTCTTCGAACCCACCTTGGAAACTACCTGTAGTACAAACAATTCTTGACCTCGCGAAAAACAAAAAATCGGAAATGAACCACACTCTGATCAGGGCAAACTTTCTGGAAATCATCTCCTTTTTTCCAAACCACAAGTTGATCTACACAGATGGATCTAAAATTGACAATCAGGTGGCATCAGCCATAATTACTCCATCTTCCAAAGAAGCTTACCACCTCCAAAACCACAATTCCATCTTCACAGCAGAACTTTATGCTATCTCGCAGGCACTTGTCTATATAAAAACCATCCCGGAACAAAGGTATATAATTTGCTCAGATTCATTGAGCTCACTACACGCCTTAAAGCAATTATATCCCCGCAACCCCCTTATACAAAATATCAAAGATCAGCTCTTTGACGTAGCTGATAGGGTAAAATTTCTGTACACTCCAGCGCACGTCGGAATTGAAGGAAATGAGGAAGTGGACGATCTGGCAAAAAGCGCGACGACCTCCATCATTTTCCCATCTTGCCAAGTAAATCCTCCAGATGATATCAAGACCTACATAAAAAACAAAATAGTCACACTTTGGCAACAAACTTGGAACCTAAAAGATACCCACCTCAAAGAGATTAAACCATCCGTCTCTACTACTCTTAAATACCCAGAAAAAAGAAAAGACCAAATAAAACTTTCTAGGCTCAGGCTCGGACACACCAGACTGACACACTCCTTCCTATTGTCCAGACAAGACCGTGTGCAGTGCGAAATCTGCAACGTCATACTAACCATCGAGCATATTCTCTATGTCTGCCCAAAATACAACATCCAAAGAACCATGCACAACATAACCGAAAGTGAAATCAACTTGATAGACCCAGACAAATACAACTCTGTACTAAACTTTTTGAAAGATATTGATATATACGATTCCATATAAGCCCTAAATAAAAAACAAACAATGTGAGCTGCTAATAACCTATTACGGTTGATGCAGCAAGATAAACCCTAAGGAAAAAAAAAAAAAAAAGAAAGGTTCCAGGAACATTCACTTCTGAAATTGAGATTTCAATCTTCAATCTCAAGTTCCACCAAGCTCTCTTAGATGTTATCATCGTGATCAGTTCAAAAATCGCGCTCCTAATGGGTGAAATTTTGAAGTTGGCCAATAGCAGTGCGAGTTGAAAATCATGATGATAAAATGTAAAAGAGCTTGATGAAACTTGGAGATATTTTACCAAACTAGATAATAATATGTATGTGTTGGATTTCTCATAGTCGTTGTACAGTCGGCACAATTAGAGGCTGATTTTGCTCAGAAACTCCTTCAAAATTGAAGTATGCGTGCGGCCTCTAATGGGGCCGATTGTACACATATTCGATCTCAATAATGGAAATCATAAAATTTTGTAAAGCTCCACCTAACCAGCGTTCGAAGATATGTTTTTGGTTCATGCCACACCATGAAAATTGCTTTTTCATTGATCTCCCACCATCCTATATACTAGAAGCTCTCAAACTCCTCTCAGAATCCTTTTGTCTTACTAATCTTGCCCACTGAAATTTTTTTATTTCATCGGCGGACCTTCCAGGGAAAGAGCGAAAGAACTAATGAATCTTAGCAAGAACCAGCTAAGATGGGCAGTTGGACTATTTACAGGACGCTCATGAAACATCTCACCACCATAAAGGTAAAAGACGACCTTGACCGTAGGCTATGTAGCGGAGAGGAGGAAACTCCTCTCCACATACTATGTCAGTGCTCTGCTCTTGGAGCAGTCAGACATTCATACTTTGGGGCTATGTATATAGAACCAGAGGAGATAACAACCAAACCCATAAGCCTCGTGCTCGACTTCTTTGAGGCAACGGGGCTTATGAAGTAAACATCCAAGGGGCACAATAAACTGTTGTTTCAGTGTAAGGAGTACGAACCTAAACCCAAGAGAAAAATAAATAAATAAACAAATTAATAAGAATTTTGATTCTTCAACAAGAAAGTTGGACTGTGTCGGTCTGGTCTATTGCGGTTTGCATTTTCCATTCTCATTCTGTTCTGCTGTTTCTGGTGAAAATCCAACGGTGGACTCACTTTTTTCTTACCGTTCAATTCTTTGGTGGTTTTAATAATTGTAGGTAGGTGGGTAGGTACAGCGAATTGCAAAAGTAATGCCAGTTATACCTACTTACTTCGGCGCAGAGGCGCATTCACTGGGAGTGACTGTTAGTTTTAGATTTGGTTTTTGCCGTAAAATGCGTTCTTGTAGCGACACTAATAGCCCGTCCACAATGATGTTAATGTTAACGTAATGTTATCGGCAATGGTAATGTTAGCATTTCAAAACAACGTGTTTCAATGGGTAATGCTTACCATTGCCGCTAACATGATTGTGAACGTCACCATTTGAAACTCATTGCTTTGAATGCTAACACTACCATTGCCTGATAACATTACGTTAACATTAACATCATTGTGGATGGCCTATTAGACTTTGGGTTGCCTTTTAAAACCGAAACATAATATTAGATATTATATTACTGAACTTGCACTGTCAATGAAATACTTAAAAGCACTTGATAATTGGTAATTTCCTCCGTAATTTCCATGGATGGAATTGCCTATATTGAGTGGCAGCCTCTCTCAATTCAAGTATTCGATCCTCAGGCGCTGTTAGACGAGCCACTTATACCGACTCAATTCACACTTCTTGGTTGCATTCATTGCATCCATCTTTACGAGTCTATAGAAAATTGTGTATGTATGGCAAGGCAATAACAATAATTGCAACCGATGGATTTTAAAAATAAACTTTGCATGAGCCACTCGAACAACTCTAGCTAATGGCAATCCGTGTTTTGATCGCTCAATAACTAACAGAGAGTTTGTCATTCAACACGCCAACTGATCTTTTATTTTCATTAGCGCGGATCAATAAATTAGCGTTCAAATCATTGTTATCTGAGCATAAACCGTAGCTCTAAACATCGAATGGCTTGAACCGAATTTTCCCCAATGAGGGACTAATTTTCATTTCCGCGAATCAGAGAGCGTGTGCGCTCCCTCTCTCTATTATTGCACTTATACCTTACACCCTGTGCCCGCCAATTAATTAGCGAAACGCGATCTAATTATACTATGAGTAGGTTGGGAAGTTTTCATTCAAGTGAAATTAGGAATAATTTGTTTGTTTTTAGGCCTCCCGATGGCGAAGTTTAACCTAGTTTCGCACGCGGCCAGACGTTAATTCTCAACGTCGCGGTGTTTCATCAAGTCAAGAGTAGCGCAAGGTGCGGAGGTATAAACTACCTATAGTACTACATACCTACCTACCATTTGTTTAATTTTCCGCTTGCTTCCTGCTTTTTCGTTTCTACCAGTAATTTATTTTCAAAGTCCGGATCCGGGCTTGGCGCTGGCGAGATGAGATCACTTCTTCGCCACATAATAACATTCTCGGGCGGTAAGATAATCCAATTTTTCCAACTTACTTTTCAATCATTCGGTGGGACGAACTCCACCAGACCGAAGAAACTGGCGAGGGGTGATAAATCAACTTCTCCCCTTCCATGTGGGTTGTGAGGAAAACTTATTAAAGTGCAAACAGAATGGAATAAGAGCGAATTTTCATGATTCATTGCAAGTCAAAGCGTATATCGACAAACGTTTCGATGAAGCGCGTGGTGCGTGGTGTGCTTTTGACGAACAATCCCCTCAACAAGATACATTTTGATTCGTGATAGGTTCAAACACGCAAAGATGGATTGCGACACGCATTGGTTGTCAGATTCAATTACTTCCTTTGCTACAGATGATGGAAAACACTGAGAGGAAAACACAGAACTGTCACACTCGGGCGTTCCAGAGAGACATATTTTGCGTATATCTAACCTTCTGGAAGTCTGGAACACTGATTGATCCCGTGGGGAAAATTGCAATATGTAGAACTAGAACAACGACATGATGGCACTGGTAATATAAGAGGCCCGGGGAGTTATGAAGGAACCGAGGCATGTGGTTTGGTGCGTAGCTTCAATTTATCATTGAGGAATGTCAAAACCGGAAGCGCTTATACAAGGAAGCGGGCCGAATTACGGGGACACGGTTAAAAATGGGTCGATTTTCTTTCCTTCTGGTTTTGTTCCGGGGATCTCCACAGGCCTCCCGCGGGGATCGGGCCATTTTACAAGCATCCAAAGATTAACGACCCTCAGGCAGTTAGTTCCGAGGTAGTTCCGTTTGTTGTGTAGTTTCGCTACTGGGAGGAGGATTGTCTCTTTTTTTTTCTGTGTATTGGGTTAATTGGCCGCAACGTCGGAATATAAAGCAGGCTTCAGTGGGGCCTGAAAGCGGCAGGCGCAAGCTGGAATTGTTCAAGCAGAATTTAAAGGCGGGATTTCGTTTGCCAGTCAGGATCCTCTGCCAAAAGCCGGGATATCTCCTCATTATCAGGCATCTGATGGTCATAAATAGGTACGTAGAGGGATCTTGAGTAAGCGTTTCAATATCCGGAGAATAAACGTCATAATATGAGAGGAAATGTTCCGGTTCGAACCTGGCCGGTTGACACACTTAGGTCTTGGGTGTTAGTTTGGTAGTGTGAAATTTTACTATTGGTTGCCAGATACTAGGCTGGCTTAGATGGAGCTTGATTTCATCATTTCCATCCAAAATCCATAATCCATCTGCTCCATAAATTCATTCTACTAACCAGACCTCATTTCACTGACTCCTGTCAATTTAGTCTCTCAATTGATAAATTACTTCTGTTTTTGGTAAATGATAGCAATGATTTTGATATTATGTTTTTCTGGTCTATGAATCTCTAGGGTCTCAATTATTATTGGAATGAATAAGCCTAGAGATCACTCACTCAGTTTGGTTGGCCCTTCTGTGGACACTTCCTTGCCAGATTAATCCATCAGAGATAACAGGCCCGCGCCAATTTTTCTGACAGGTGGAATTGAAAGATGCTTTCTCCCCATTTTTCTCAGTGATAGTTTCATTTGCACTCATCCGTACGAAACGATTCTCCTCTCCCCTTGGATGGGCCGCAGGTCCTTTTCAATTCTCTCCATACACAACGACAAAACGATCGGGAGAAATTCTTCACGAATATATAAACCGTCATATCCGCGCGCATAAATTCACCCTGCATATTATTCATAATAAAAGTTACAGGTTGGTGCGCCATTATGCCTATTATACCGCCATATTTATCTTCATAAAACTTCCCAAAGTAATTTCTAGCGGGATAATGAGTAATTTATAATTCATTGCATCGGGAGAGAAGGCGCGGGCGAACACAAGGTGATGCCTGGCTCTTGTCTGTCCAGTTCTGAATAAAACGAAATTAATTCTTGGACCGCGCCAAAAACAGTAGAGAAGCTACGGTCCCTAAGTAGACCTTCTACTGGATAGGACATGAAGGATACGGTTGCTTGTGTGGGTGGTTAGTCACTATCACGATTTCTTATTTATATTGACATATACAGGTAAACAGCTCTACCCTGCAGTTCCTTGGGTTCTAAAGTGGTTATTAAAAAAGCTATGAACGCAACAAAATTCATTAATTTTTTTTCTTGTGCCTTGTGCCCCGCAGAAGACTCACCAAAGCTGCGTTATGTTTACATAGTTACGGGAGAAACGGTAAATTATCTGTATAAGGTTGCTGCTATGAAACTGGCGTCTCCACTTCACGTTGTCCTTAGCAACAACGTGCGCAGTTTAATTAAATGAGAGTGATTAAAATTTAGCTGGAAAATTCTCGAAGAGAAGAAAGCAGGTGAATCAACAAAAGAAATATTGGGGAACTCTGATTTGAATACTTACTTCATTAAAGTCATTAAACGCTGATGGGGAAAATGCGATTTGTTTCGTGTAATTTATTCGATTTAGTCCACCCGTGGAATAATAGTGGACTGAAGGTATGCACCAGAGCATAAAATAACATATGAAGTGGGCGACCAGTCGGTCGCCCAGTGACAAAGTTTGGTCGCGCAGTCAAAAAATATTCTTTTGCTACATTTTATTACTTCGTACTTCTGAATTTTTTTTTGAATAAAGCAATAATACCTATTTTTTTTCCAATCAAAATGACATCCACAATCAATTTGTGACGTTAGAATTTCACAGAAAATTGTGATCTAGGATCGAGTCAATGAATCTGATGATGGAAAAAGGTCCTTATCTTGGTGAGTTTGAGGAAAATTTTTCGGCAGAAGCCAATGATCCGAATGACGACGATGAATTGGTAGAAACTGTTTCTAGGAGAAGGGTGACTCTTTCATTAGTATCGTAAATGAAGTTATATTTTGTCTACCCAAGAATTTTTGCGTAATTTCAACGTACCAACATACGTCACAAGAGTCACAAGACCGATATATTGTGGAGACAATAAAAAAATCGTTAACAACTCCAGAAATCAGAGCGACATGATTGCCACAGCAATATCGGAGGTCAAAGATCTTTTCGGTAATAAAGCTGTTTCACAGTTCACAGATGGTGTCGTTCCGTTTTTGCAAGTGAAAATCTTTCTTCCCCTTTCTCAATGCTCGAGAGTTGCATGGCCTGCTACCGTTTTTACGAAATTAGTCGAAGCTTTCATTTCTCTAGCACCTCATAGCGCAGGTCCAGAAAAGGTTGTTTCCTTGCACACGATCATAGAAAGCTCCAAACAGTCGAGCTACTCACAATATTCATTTTTTTCCCTACCGATTCAATGGTTTGAATGAATAGTTTTGATACATTGAAACTTTGATATTTATCTGAAGCTCCTCGTTCATCAAATTATAGAGGGTGTTTGCAAATTTGGAGTTGAAAATTGAACCGCAGTGACAGGAAATGCGTCAAAAGTATCAGAAAAATGTTGGAAAAAATCTAGGGTTTTTTATTTTGGGAAATATGGAGGGTCAAAAGGTAGTCCTTTGGTCCCCTCTGTTGTCATTATTTTGAAAGATTTTAGTATCGATTTTACTGAATTATTTTGAACAGACCAAAAAGCAATGTTTTGGAATCTTTGAATGTGTTTTGTAATTCTGTTTACTATACAGTAAACGAGTCGTACACGAGTCGTAAATCCTGAAAATTCACTTTTTTTCTCAAAAATGCATGCAGAAAATTTCATATGAGAACCATTTTTGTTATTTGTTGCTCTACATCAGTTTTTTAACCTCAAGAACCTTTCACCGGCATTTTCAAGGCAGATAAATTTTTACTATTTATGACTCACCCTGTACACTAACTACAATTACAGAACACATTCGAAAGTTCAAAAAAAATGCTCTTTGGTCTGATTGGAAGAGTTTCCTGGAATCTTTTTAAATAACGAGAATGGAAGGGGAGAAAGGACCACCTTTTGACCATAGATATTTCTGAAAATGGAAATCATAATAAAATTTAAACTTTTTTTTGGCACTTTTGGAGCATTTTCCTAACTGCTGTTCCATTAAATTTCTGGAATTACCTTGAATGAAAAGTTTTTTGTAATTAAAAAAAATAGGGACCGTTTGACTCTCTGGCCCACCTAAATTTTGAAAAATTTCGCTTGCGGCGCCAAACGGAGGTACCATGACTTTTGGTCGCGCACTTAGAGTTCCTTAAAATATGCTCTGGTATGCACCACAATTTGAATGCAACTGAAATATTCCAGAGAAGCACACTTTTATAAGGACGAGATATGGGTTAAAACTCAAAGCACCGTTAAACGATCCAGTGAATCCACGGACGATTTAACATTGGACCATCCAATCCCGCTCTGTTAACGTTTGCTCTTCATTATTCTGGGTTAATAATAACAATGACGCGTTATGCAAATTTTAATGTCGTATCGCGACGATCCCTGAACAAACTGTATCAACCATCAAGTTTTAGTTCTCTGCCTTTTGCAAATCTGAGTTCCTCAGTCAGTTCATTAGTTTTAAGTGCTAGGGCAGACTATAAACTGGACTCTACTGGAAAGACGTTTTTGTTTGTACCTAAACTGCTTCAAGAAAGCTGGCCATATGGCTTAAGTTCACAAGACAGCTATACTAGAGCTATCGGCGCTCTTGTCCTCATATCAAATTTTGTGTTCACTGCAGTTTTACAGTTTGTTCTCAATACAGAATCACCGAGCTCCTCGTACATATCGACGATCTTCAGCTTAGGAAATGAAGGTGACTGAAATGTTGCTAGGGGACACGGGAAGATTTTCAAGAGTAAAGTCACTATTTGTATTACTCTAGGGACACCAGCATCATCTTTGCAATTCAATTTACGCCACTCCATCACAAACACACACATACGAAACCAAAGAACATTAGTAGATAATATACAAAAATACAACAATAGATCAGATTGTTTACTACCATCAACTAAAGTTTGTTGCGTCTCAATGTACACGAGACGCTGAAATGAACTCCCTAAACCCGGGAGAGAACTTTGTCTCGCTAAAGTTACAACCTACTCTACAATCATCAGAGATACCCAGAAGACTAAACAGGACTTAAAGGGGGACTGTGGGTAAAATTTTGTGTCAAATTTAAAATTTATATAGCTGCGGGATGGCTTTAGTTGATTTTTAGTCAAAATCGCATCGAAAAATTCCAAGCCGTTACGAAGTTATCGTAAATTTTGTGGGCTGATTATGACGTCATACTGCGCACCGGAAAGGACAGGTCGGCAGGGCAAGGCACCACGCCAACAATTACTAGACCTTTATAAAATGAAACAAGTTTACCAAACGGTAGACGCAGGTCATTTGACTGTAATTTCAAAGTACGGTGAACCAAATTTCAGTAGATATTTTTAAAAACATAATTAAAGTGCGACTCTATCTGTCAATGAAATAAAGCGGCAACATGGCGAAATCGCGAAATTAAATTCGGCAGCTTGACAGAAGCTTGACAGCATAGGGAAGTCACAGTCTATCGTATAACCCTGAAAACTTCCGTCAGTGAAATCTGTTGGTGCATGAAAATAAGAGATTAGGTATACCAGGCCTAAATGATAATGCTATAGGGTCAGAAACATGATGTCAGGAACGACCAGGACCATTTTCAATAAAAACGCACTGGTGTGGCTGACTCAAAGGAATATGAACGGATTTTGATATACACTTCTTTCGAATTCCGACCCAAATCGGTAGTCGGTTGTACCACCGATTAGAAAAAAGCCCCATCAGCGGCAGCAGCCCTAAAATACATTTAATTATTCACTACATTATTATGTGGAAGCGAAAAGTATACCTGATCTCTTATTTTCATGCACCAACAGATTTCACTGACGGAAGGTTTCAGCGTTCTACGATAGACTGTGACTTTCCTGTACTGTCAAGCTGCCGAATTTAATTTCGCGATTTCGCCATGTTGCCGCTTTATTTCATTGACAGATAGAGTCGCACTTTAATTATGTTTTTAAAAATATCTACTGAAATTTGGTTCATCGTACTTTGAAATTAAAGTCAAATGATCTGCGTCTACCGTTTGGTAAACTTGTTTCATTTTATAAAGGTCTAGTAATTGTTGGCGTGGTGCCTTGCCCTGCCGACTTGTCCTTTCCGGTGCGCAGTATGACGTCATAATCAGCCCACAAAATTTACGATAACTTCGTAACGGCTTGAAATTTTTCGATGCGATTTTGACTAAAAACCAACTAAAGCCATCCCGCAGCTATATGAATTTTAAAATTGACACAAAATTTTACCCACAGTTCCCCTTTAAAATCATGGCAGATGATTTGAGAGTTTCTGATCTGATTAAAAAGGCTGGAAATAGTGACAGATGGTTTGAGAGTTTCTGAGAAATGAGGAAGACTTGAAATAGTGCCAGAAGATTTTAAAGTTTCTGAGCAAATAAGGAAGATTTGAAATAATAGCAGATGATTTGAGAGTTTCTGAGCAAATGAAGATTTGAAACAATGGCAGATGATTTGAGAGTTTCCGAGTAAGTTAGAGAGACTTGAAATAATGGCAGATAATTTGAGAGTTTCTGAGCAAATCAGGGAGACTTGAAATAATGACAGCTAATTTCAGAGTTCTGAACGAGTTCAGGAGACTCAAAAGTGACAAGGGGTTTGAAGTTGATTTGGTCTTGAAGTATTTTGTAGTACTACATTCTGAGCAACAGCAATGGCCTGTCACCTCATTCAATTGATCGAATCACCGTCCTTGCCATTCCTGATTCCAGGTCTCACCCCTCCCCAGCAATCTCCCAGGACCTCACAAAATAAATACATTCACGTTGGACAAGAGGGATGATGTCCCTTGGGTTCGACTTTCACATACATATACAAAATATACAAACTACGAAACTGTTATCTGTGTCGTAAAATTCACCAAGGCCCTTTCATTCCCACTAGTGCAATTTCAGTGAGCATCAATAAAATTGAATGCGGTCTGCTGTTCCGATTTTTAAATAATGAGGCATTAGAGGTACATAGTGACGCGGATATAGATTTATAAATCAATCGGATCAAAATAATGACATTCAATCTCAAGCAAAACAGAGAATCCCAAGTAACATAACAAACAAAACAGTGACGGTTCAACTAAGTAACCCAAACAATTCCAAGAACATGAGAGTATTTCCGTCTTGGTAAAACACCGCAAATTTAAACAAAATGGTAACAAGAAAAACCATGTACAAAGCTGAAAATATGTAGGAAATAAATAAATGAATATGACAATGGATAAAACAGACTTGCCTTATTATTACACAAATTACAGGCACATTAAAACATCGTGGATCACTACGACGGACATGCACCACCACCCTAGGTTCGGTTTGATCTCCTCGAATTTGCACCAAGACGCCTGTAGGTAACCCAGCGGCAGTTTTTGGTCCTCTCGCAAGTAGTAAAATCCGCCCGCTCCTGCACGGCCACCGACACTCCCAGCGACACAATCGAGGTTTTAAATTATACCAGATGTTGCTTTTGTGTGTATGTGATTTCGAGAAAGCGACGAATTTTAGCTTTGATAATAATTATGAAAAAGTCCCTTCCTCTACAATATGACTTACCTAGAGGCGCATATAATAATGTGGTTGGGATTGCAAAAATAAAATTAGTGAGTTTTATAATTCCGGCGATATGATCATGCCATATTAATCTGTTGAACCAATAAATCAAGTTTAGTGTCGCTGCGAATTAAATCACTGTAAAGAACCTTGAAAACCAAAGCGTCTGGCTTGTATTTGTATCACGATTTTCAGGTAATTTGACGTAACAATAAGCCGTAGTGTGGTCGCTAGCCATGTTTTCCCACCATATTTCCAGGAATCACAGGCGACTTGATGCGAAATCACATTCATCGCTTATTATTTCGATTTGTGTATTCGGCTGAAAATTATTCTCAGTGCCTATAGTCGCTTGGATTTGTTGGTTAAGTTTAATTCTCTCATAAGGACAATCCGTTACAGTATCACCAACTTTCCTGAAGCAGTTTATTTGTGCATCAAATGCTGGCAGTCACCATGCAGCCAGTCTAGTTCTCAAGATATTAATGGTAAGCGTATGCATTATGAATGACGTGCAACAAAAAGACATAATGTAACTGCACCTGTCATAAAGCTTGCAAGTCTCGCGAGAGATAACGTTACGAAAGATAAAGCGGACGCAGATATGTCGCTAAACAGGCTTTTTCAGGCCGACAAGGCAAAAAGGCCGTTCTCTTTTATCGCGAGCAGGAAAGAGGAAGAAGTCGAGCTCCGCTGCTCGTCTTTATTCCATTTATATCTAAGCAAAAATTCACAGACGGAGTTCAGAGAATCAGAGATGTCCGCGGAAACACGACAGCTCTCTGAGCTTTCAATAAGGTTGTCCCGCGCATAACATCGACAGCAATGTTTGCCGCATCCATTTTATTCATTGGTCCATTGGAGTTTTATTAAGACATTTTGCAAACACAGCGTGTATATTCGGATCTAAAGTTATACGGAGATTTATCGGATATTCCGAGCAGCGCCGCCGGAGCCGCGGCCTTAACACAAAACGGATTACTGAAATCCGCGTGCAGTGCATAAAAGATAACTTTATTGTGACCACACGAACAAGTTGCAGTCCAGGTCAGATACGTAGGTAACAACTGCTATATGACTAATTACCAGAAACTCCCTGGCGTGTTCATTAAAATTCGCTTTGTTTTCCTGATGGGCTTTAGGTATTGAGTGGAAGTTGCAGAAGTTTGCTGGAAGTGAGTCCAAAAAAGAAAGAAAAAACCACGGCTTGGAATTATAAGCTCACAGCTTATTCCTGTTGCCGGCACAAGGTAATACGGTTTGCGCATTGGTAAGGTAATCAAGATGTGCTATCGTAAAGTTTTGGGCACAAAACCTGTACAGTGTGCACATTTCCTGGCAGTAAGAGTGTGTTGCGTTAACTCAATATGTACCCAACGTGGAAGTCAGATTTGAAAAACGGCGATGCAGAAGTTACAACTCTCTCTGGGATTCAACATGCACCATGGGACAGCGTGTTGCCAATTTCTCTCCAATATAAAGTTCCCGATCGCCACGCCATGGAACTTGAGATGGGTAGCGAAAGTCTATAATTCCGGCAGAGTTTAAGTCTTTCACTCCAAGAACGCCCCAAAACCAACTTCCGAAATCCTCACAGAAGAATTTCTGTCCTGATCTTACGGACTCCTTGAACCTGCCGTGACGAAATCAAAACAGACTTGTCTTTGCCTGAATGTATGTACAGTACCTTGAGTTATATTCAATCCTAAGCCTAAGCTAGAGATTTGTGACTACGACTACGAGTAGAAGCTATACAAGTGCAGAATCTGGTAGTTATTCATTACTTCACCAGTAGTCAGGTAAAGAGCCTAATTTCGCATACCTCCGTTTTGGACGGAGGACGGAGCATACTTCCGCTTTGGATGCGTTAGTAAACAATGACCTCAACGAGTTGGAAAAGATGCTCAGCGAACTGAGATCTACGTCGGAAGAAGTGTAGCTCACTAAGAAAGTGTGCAGAATCAATAGTGAAAAAGTAATCACGGTATTACTGAACAACGGTATTTACCTACTAAAAAACAAGAGTCAAGTGAAATCTTATTCAACGGTGGAATATATCTACTAGCTATTTAAATTCAATCAATCTTGGCATTGAAAATTGAACCGAGAAGGGAACATCCATGTGGACAGGGATAAGTAGTAATACTTCAGTAACATTAATCCCAACAGATCTCAAGTCCAGTTTGGTCAACACATGTGATGACTTCCGGCATGTCGTTGATTGGCCACAGCTAATAAATTTGTGATGATTCAGAAAGAGTGAAAGACTTACAAAAGTGGGAGACGTAATGGAAGGGTAGCTACTTACTTACTAGTCAACCCTTGTGGACAGACAAGACGAACGAATCGTGACTTGAAGGCCTAAATGGGCTTTGGTTCTCCACAATGGAGATGTGATAGAAATATGAGGTCATTGTCCAGAATTAAACACGAATGAGCTGATCGGCAGCAAAAGAGAAAGAAACTTGACTTCAATCAAACGGAAAACGATTATTGTAGTGTAGGTATTTCTGTACCATGACGAGGCAGATGTCTTCACAATCGTAAAAACGAATAGATTTTTTAATATTCTGTTGCATCCATAAATCTTCATTATGATAATGAATAGCTGAGTAACCCAGTGCCTTACAGCCAACTGGTGGCAACCCCAACCCTAATCACATTGATGAACTGAACCGCACAGACGTTTTTCATTTTGCGTCTCCATTTCGCATCGGGTTTGTTAATCTACTGACGCATTAACTAAATTACGTTGAATATTCCGCCCTGCAACGTCTGAATCAACGTGCCCTAGCTGTTACCGTTGTCTATTACGATATTCCGACACATGGAAGAAGCGAGATCTCGAATTAAAATTAATTCAGTTTCGCTTGCGGGGGTCACACACATGAAAGTAGGTAGGTAAGCAAATTAATTTCGGGTGCCTTGCCAGGGCTGCATCACACTAACTAACTATAAGCTGCTGGATATGGTGTGACATTAATCGCGCAAGTGTGTCCTGGATAGGGCTGGATGGAAGCCACACCGACGCCCGCCGAAGCCGCTGGGTGTGCAAATTCCCCATATTTGATAGATACCGGGAGTTGCGGTGTTTTGGAGTTGCGGCCGGTGCGGCTATACGGTTACGTCTGTCCAACCATATCACCGTTAATATTAACGTTTGAGGTAACAGGTTCATTTTCTCCGTGACCATCATCATCACATCAAAAATTCTATTTAGCCGGTTTGCCGCCCGGTTCCCAAACGAAGCGCGCCCGTACAAACAACAATATCACAATGGATGATGGACATAATGAATTTCATTGGCATTTGTCGGAATTCCACCCTGCGATAGACGTTAAAATAACGTCCCCGTTTTATGGCGACATTATTATCGAAAATCTGTTGTTATCCGTTGGTGGGATGTGCTATTACGTATAATAATGTGTTATAATAATATCGGCAGGGTCGTTTTAAGAACGCCATTCTATTTCATGGTTATGACGATGACGATTGCATCACTACACAATGCAATGGCGACCAAAAGCTTCGATACACCTTGTCAAATTTTAAATTGAAATTCACACTTCATGAATGTGATCTGAAGAGACTACTTGCTTCAACTCACAATTAGTCTGGTGTAATAGGGCCTTGCACTGCCACTTTTACACACCGAGGGGCCGAGGGCGCCACAACCGTTGGGGGCAAATTCGACAATTTTGACGGCGTTGACGCTTCAACGACCGGCGTCCGTCATTTCATGTCCTGATTTGAAAACTGGATAACCTCTGTTTCTTGCCTGACGTTTTAAGTCACTGTCAGTTACTGGTCAAACTACTCAAACTCCCGTGTTTTCCCGTCGTTAGGGCCGCTTCATCGAAGTAGGCGCCCCATACAGTAGTGGCGACCTCACGTTGAGTTTTTCAATTGCAAGCCCCATTGATTATTGATAATGATTACCGATTCCTAAACAAGTCTATCTTTTGGTCGTAAAGTGACAGAAAGCACCAACCTTCTTTGATCGCTGCAGTCGTTGATGTTTTTTGCTTGCCGCTCACATTGCCTTATAAAGTGCGATTTTATAATTCGATTTTAATTTTAGTCGCAACACGATTTCCTCTGTACTTTTTATAACCCAATTCCAATCGCAAGACGCAATTGCAATGATTTCAAGGATTTTAAGAAGTTGGCCACTATCCAACTTTTGCGATCAGATCCTTACGATCCACCATATGCATGCATATAGCATGCTTGCAACCGGCAGTACGGCAATGCGTAGAGGGAAATCGGCAGCGTGGCCAGGGAAGCTGACGAAGTTAGAAACGTACCGGCGCAGGGCGTGATTTTGTCGGACATCTGCACCTGGGGTTCGGGGGCCAAAGACGAAGTCTAAGTCAACCGTGTGCTTGTCGGCTCCAATGCTTAGATGGACCGATCATCAAACATCCGGCATAATATTGTGGCTCGGTGAGTCCGGCTGGTCAGGGAAGAGGTACAATGGGTTCAATAGTGAGGCCTCCGTACCAGGTGGAACTACGTTCCTTAAGCTCCCCCCAATAAATGCAAAATCCAGAATTTGCGTTTAGGTTGTGACGTGTCTGCCTCAACTGGAACATAAAAATGCTTAACAAGAAGTTCAATAATAGTGATGCAAAATGGCGAGTTGGATCCCTGTCGTAACTTACCATTGTGGAACGTTTGAATTTTTTATTGAAGGGCAATATTATGATGATACCAAGGGCAGCATTGCTTTATTCATCTCGAGTACTACTACTACCTACTAGTTCGAAGGACCAAAAATTCTCAGTCACGTCAATGAGAAAAAATAGCTCAAGTGCCGTATTTACACGGTCGCTATCGTGATGTAAGATAAAAAAAATTTTCGTTCAATTATGAATCAAACCTGCATTGAACTAAAGTATAATTATTCAGTTACGCAAAAGCACTTGAAAGGAAGATTTGGAAGTGCAATCCTGTGAAATAATTGGCTAGTTGCTATCGAACGTTTGAGTGCTTGCGACGTCCCTATGACCACCTATATGTAACTATATGCCGATCAGCTTTTAAATTCAGCACTAGAACGGTAATTTTCTTACGCCAAGTTGGCAATTCTGCGATAATTGGGGATGCTCAAATTTGTAATGTTGGATCACTTTTTCCCTAGATGACCTTGAATTTTTATTGTCAATCCAGTACAGCGCTGTTGCAAGATCGTATAAACGTTCAAGGCGTCTTGATTTTGGTAGATTTTCGCCAGTTTAAATGGGCGACTGGTGGAATGTTTTTTCCAAGGTTTTTTCAAATAAAATAATAAATTACGTTGAGGAAACTGTTCTAATTTTTGGTCAAAAATAAAGGTCAATAGCTGATATCTAAAATTAATCTGTGCCTTTTAAATTTAACACTAGGTGATAGATTTTACAAGCTCTCGAAGGTAATAATCGAAAATTTCACAATTTTTCTGATTTAATTGCTATGCCTGTACTAAGGATACAATATTAGTGACAACGTAAATCAACTTATATAGTGCAATAGTACCTAGTATCACTATATGTAGGTACTTAAGATACATTGATACTATAACTAAATATATACAACAATTCTTGAAAACCTGTGAGATGAATTAACTTCAGCTACAGCATTCGCTCGAAGATCTATAGGCAAACCACAGAAAAACTGCTCGACGTAGCTTTAATGCAAAAAAAAAGGAAAAGAAGTCAGCGAGGTGATATCAGTGGCCATCTTAGGGAACAGAGGGTAGAGTAGATGCAGCAAGTGGGCGAGTGCGAAGTTGACGATCGAGATGTTGAGGAACTACAGGTCTAGCTCAGATACAGTTTTTGATAGCCATTGTCCGCGGACACCTACTCCGCGACGATGTGGTTCATGGTCTGGTTCTCAGTTCCACACTCAGAACTCGGATCTTCTACATATCCTCACTGATAGAACTGAAATCTGCATTTTCCCTGCCCTGTTCGTATCCTATTGAATCCATACTTTCCTTGGAAGGGAGAAGCTCTTCGGATCCTCTACAATCGCTCTGTTCTTGACGGCGGCTTCAGTATCCCATATTTCCTTCCAGTGTCTTTTCATCTCGAAATCTGCAGCATGGATTTTTGGCTGCGATGTTCAAAATTGGCAGCCAGAAAGTCTGGGTAGATTTGACAACTCCAGCAATGATTCTCAATGCTTGGTTAAGAATGACGTCAATGATGTTGTGTGTGTGTGTGCTATTCATCCAAACAGGAGCGTAGTATTCCGCTGTCGACTAGACCAAGACAATGGTGGATATCCGAAGAGTAGTGGCGTCGACACTCCATGTAGTTCTCGCAAGTCTCTGAACCAGGTTCATTCGTGTCTTCGTCTTGGCAGTGAGTCTCTCCAAGTTGATCTTGAAGGATAATGTTTGGTCGAAGGTCCCACCGAGGTACTTGGGAGTGGGACTGTGCTGCAGATGAAGTCCGGTCATCAAAGCTGACATTGAGGTGACGAACTGCTTCTGTCGTTCAGATGAATGGCTCTAGTCTCTATCTCCAGAGAGTTCGGATTCAATCCTCATTTCTGAAAGATGACAAAATTCTGTTGGAAAATCGTAATACATATTTATTATGTGCAGAAATATCATAGTGAAAAATCACAGAATCGGCGGGTTTTTATTTTGCACATCTGTGTTATTTGTCCAAAAAGTTCGTTTTCAGTTTTGACAAAAAAATACAAGATCAAACTTTGGATCAAGTTTTCATTTTTGGCTGGTCATAATCTACTCACTGTTCGACTGAATTGGTTCAAATTCATTTCATGGCTTGTCTCTGTTGACAGAAGGCCTAAAAAGCTAAAATTACAGAAGCCAACTTTTTTCAATCGAGTCACATCGCAGGTCAACCATTAAATTTGCCTCAATATGGCTCGAACCCGATAACAGTATTCCCAAAAATGTAAATTTGACCAAATAACACAGGGATACATTTTTCCGAATCTGCGGCCCTAGACTTTGATTTACCCAGTAATTCTTGACAAGTTTTAACAGAGGAATATTGCTGGTAAATCTAAACAAAATTGAAATCCCCTATCTGCCATTGGTCTATGTAACGTTAATGAATAACCTTATAGCGTGGAGACCTCAGGTGATAATAAGCGCCGCAAAGCAAGAGCGCCTTTCTCTGGTGGTGATTCATGCGCGGCCCCAAGCCGTTGGTAATTTGTGGAAATTCCCTGGAATCCCGTGGCTATCCATTTAATTTGAAGAAATCGTATCCGGTGGAAATCCCGTGGTAATCCCGTGGCAATCCATCACAATCCGTTGAACGTTCTGATGTCCCAGTAATTCACCCGAGGATTCACCCCATGATCATTTGCATCTGAAGTCAACTTTGAATGAAAGAAAAAATTTACATGAACTTAAGTACTCAAACAAGAGTGTTACTCGTACTTACCTTATAAATATACAGGCAGAACCATGAATATAGCAATAGCAGAACCGAGGGCAGAACACTTAATGAAATTTTCCCAGGAATGTAAACAACTATGACACTCACCTGACATCATGACAAACAACGGCCAAGGCAACAGGGCAGCGGATATGATGCAAGGAGACGCCAGAACTGGCATTTCTTGTCAAAATTTTCTAACCTCTTTGAGCTCAGCCCGTTTTCGCGCAACTTGGTCTATGAGCGTCCGTTACACTCTAGGCAACATGGCCAACCGCGTTTTATTTTCTGCTGAATTTAAAACGTGATCGGCATATATACAACATCCAATCTAAATTATTTCTACTCAGTTACCATAATAATCGATCATTACTCATTAGTCACTTGACGCCGAAAGTACTTGAACGCTCAGTAATTACTACTTAACTAGGTGATCGATTGCGGATGAAGACAAGTGACAATATAGTAGGTAGGAAGGTAGGTAGATAGGTATCGATTATAAAATGAATGAAAACCTTTAGATCGTTGGAAAAAATACGTCCATTTTGCAGAGTTTGTGGGACTAACAAGGTTTTTGCCTCGGTTTTTGCCTGGCACTAAGAAACTCACCTTGGTAGAGCAAACGCACGACACGTGACGCGAAATGAGCCATCCAGGGACTAATACCGTAAATAATCCAATCCACGCAGCATCCAATGTGGTCCCCCAGTTGTCCCGCCATTATTTCTAGCCACCAAAACTTATATACGAAACCCACAAGAAAACAAAAGGCAACTGACGCGCGTGAATCCCAGATGCAATTTTCTGTTATTTGTAACGTCTCATTTTGCAGAGGAATTAAACTTAATTATATTTACGACTTTTTACCATCAGCCGCCGTAGAGGTGTCTGCGGTTTTGGCATGGCTGTCACCCTGAAAAATTAATAAGGCCCGCAGCCCGCGTAATTCATTAAGTACAGCAAATAAAGCGGCATTATTTCACAGTTACACCAGAGAGAACTAAACTTCTACAACTGCCACTATGCAAATTGCGATAATGCCGCTGTGTATTTCTCTCTCTTCTCTTCCATTCTCCCTGGTTTGTCTGCATGTCACAGAGAATAATTTCGCTGTAATTAAAATGCAGTTGGCTTTGTTCCTTTCCTGTTCCGGTTTCAGATGTTACCGAATAGTTCAAGATTTCGCACCGACCTATCGTCTCCTCCAGTCCTCATCCTATCAAGGAATGAAACTAATTTCGGCTGATGCTGGATGCTCATTTCCTGACGGGAGAAATAATTGTAATGGAGAACAGAATACTCATCATCATGGATGGGATGGGTATGAGCTTATAGTCAATATTGATCAATTTTGGTGGAAATTTGACTCGAAATTCAACTTCGGAACCGCGCGCGCGACCCCTTTCCAGGAGTTTAATTTCACCAGAATCTGCAGGCGCTGTGGAAGGAAACGGCAAAGAGGCGGCATAAAAATGTTCAAAACGCACGCGATAAATTTTCAACAGAGGTAGGTAGTTATAAAACGTTAATTTTGTTAAAACGTCGCGCGTCGTGGTAGAATCAGGACGTCTCCAAAAATGTGCTGGTAACCACGATATTTTATCAAAGTTGAAACGGCACTGAAAGCTCCGGGCTCGAATAGAAAGCGCAATTTTTTCCAAGACGGTGATATTCGTCTTGTTGATGGAGTTTTGAGGTAGAGGAGATCGTCGTTCCATTTCCTGTTGGGGCGAAGAGTCATTTCTGCTGCATTTATTGGAATATTTCTTATTCCGTTAAGAATGATGGCGCTGTGACAGGCAGACTTCGTATATCGGTAATGCATTGCCAAAGCAAATATATGTGTGAGGCGCAACTCGGGATGTTGCACTGTGTATTTGAACTTATCGATATGTCCCGGCTTGTACCTCTGTAATGCAGAGAGGACGCCGCGGGGAATTCCGATCCCGAATTACGTCCCGAAAGGTAGGTATTGTTGGCAAAACAAAGAGGAACGACAAATAATTAACCCTCGTATGACACAGGACGTATCATCTGTGATGCACTTCTTTGTATGTGAGAGGATCAAAAGCTAGAAATCCTCGTGGAGATCATTGCAGGTTTAATTGGATGGGGAGTGAAAATTGTCGTGTTCAATTTTGCGGGATGTTCTGGAACAAAAGATTCGCCGATTTGGCATGAGTATAATCAAGGCTGTACATCAGAGTCGAGCTTGGTGTCTGAAACCAATTTTTCAGGTATCTATACTGGCATCGAAAATGTACCTATAGGTGATATCGACGAGGCGGCCATTTTGTGGAAGCTAATCAAAAACAGCTGACTGAGATTTAGATTTGTCACATACCTACATCAAGACTGACATGTCGAAGTTGTCAAGCAATTACAGCAAGACGCTTGCTAACGATGATTTGCCCAGCCGCGAGTAGAAACTTGCGGTGCTGTGTTTGTAGTGTGACCCATTTGAGCCGGTAAATCAAAATCTCGACTACACATTGGATATGATGCAAAAACACAACGCGGGATGCCCTTGTAGGCTACTTGTGTTGGCTACAGAAACGTTCTCAGTCAAGCAACTCATAGCCCATAAAGCAGAAGAAGCACACGACCTACCGCACGCAAGAAGTGTTCTCTGCAAGCTTTCAAGTCTCTTGTGAACTTTCTGTTGAGATAATTTCTTCGACTTGCTCGATAAAGCCATCAGGATTTCCGTTGTTCAGATCATTCCTGCGCTCGATCTCCACGGGATATCAACACTTCAGGGTAGTCCAAAACAGTGAAAACCGATGCTCCCATGCGGAAGTAGGTGGCCGAACAGCCATATACACAGCAAGCAGAGCAAACTACCATCTTCTGGGTCATTGAAAACATGAACTTTGTGACACTCTAGTTGATGTGATAAAAGTCAGTTTGATTAGCTCCTACAATATGGCCGATTTTCAGGAGCGTGACGTCACGTCGATACGACCTATACTTTTATGCTTACAGGCCACTTGACTACATTTTATTTATTCTGCTTTATCGTATCGATATCGCAATATCGTTTAGGCTTATCGTTATTATATCGTTGAATCATCATAATTATTGTGTCCATTCAGTTTGAATAAATTGTCGATGGACTGAGCTTTCCGTCGATGTATGGATATCGGATTCCATAAAATCTTACATGGATGGTACCTGTGGTTCGTTTTTCATCGTGGTTCCTTCATGCCTTTGCAATGCTCGTTGCATCTGTTATAATGCGATGATGGCAAAAGCTATGTAAATAGTTGTGTGATGAGTGTTCTTTCTGATAAAAAGCTGCCATGGGGTGTGTACTGTGTAGGTCACTTGAAGTCCTGTAGGGAAGTCGACAGAGATGTTGTTGCACGACAATATTTTCAAGTACAGTCCCTTCCAGAGTCTCGCACCGCACTGTTATTTATCATTCCTTTGAAAATCATGCTTCAGGAACCGTTGAATGGATTCATTTTGAAAATTGAAAACTAATTTCCAAAAAAAAAATAATTTAAGGCCATGGTAAATTGCCTTAGCCATGCGAAACTTCTGGAAGGGACTGTACTCTTACTGTGTTTCATGCAATAACACCTTACAACTAAAGTTCTTCAAGTTATAGTATATTGGAAATAGAATATCTGCTGGAATTAATTCAAACAAAAACGATTTTTTTACCTTGGCTAGCTTTCAGTTCCCTCTTCAACATATCAAAAGTCCTCAACTCTGGGACTGCTACAAATAAGTATACAGGGTGAAAGTTTATTATTTTTCTTTATTTCCTTTCTCTCTCAAAAAACTGATGACTGAAAAAAATGGTTTTTGGCTAGTTTGATAGGCCATAGTCTTCCAATAAACATATAAAAAATATACCACTCAGCAACTGCTGTGTATCAAGTTACAGGGTGAAAACTATTTTTCATCTTCAATTTTTTTTCTTAGTGGAACTGATCTAGATTAGAGCCGATTCCAGTTCTTTTGCAAGCTTATGATGTCATACTGAACATATAAAAAGGATACATTTCTGCAACTGCTGATTTTCAATTTACAGGGTGAAAAGTCATTTTCACGTTTCAATTTTTTCTTGGTGAAATTGGCTCACACATCAATTTCGACTGATTCTTCTGTAAACTTGAAGTTTCTAGTCAAACATGTCAAAATAATACATTTCTGCTACAGCTACGTTTTTTTTTTCCAAATTTAAATGTCTGGGTATATTCGGGTATATAGGTCGTATCGACGTGACGTCACGCTCCTGAAAATCGGCCATTTTGTAGAGGCTAATCAAACTGACTTTTATCACATCAACTAGAGTGTCACAAAGTTCATGTTTTCAATGACCCAGAAGATGGTAGTTTGCTCTGTTCGCTGTGTATATGGCTGTTCGGCCACCTACTCCCGCATGGGAGCATCGGTTTTCACTGTTTTGGACTACCCTGGAGTGTTGATATCCCGTGAAGATCGAGCGCAGGAATGATCTGAACAACGGAAATCCTGATGGCTTTATCGAGCAAGTCGAAGAAATTATCTCAACAGAAAGTTCACAAGAGACTTGAAAGCTTGCAGAGAACACTTCTTGCGTGCGGTAGGTCGTGTGCTTCTTCTGCTTAATGGGCTATTAGTTGCTTGACTGAGAACGTTTCTGTACCCAACGCAAGAGGCCTACAAGGGCCTCCCGCGTTGTGTTTTTGCATCATATCCAATGTGTAGTCGAGATTTTGATTCACCAGCTCAAATGGGTCACACTACAAACACAGCACCGCAAGTTTCTACTCGCGGCTGGGCAAATCATCGTCAGCAAGCGTCTTGCTGTAATTGCTTGACAACTTCGCCATGTCAGTCTTGATGTAGGTATGTGACAAATCTAAATCTCAGTCAGCTGTTTTTGATTAGCTCCTACAAAATGGCCGCCTCGTCGATACGACCTATTGCATCAAAACTTCAAAAAATCTTTGAACGCAACCAAACTTTTAAATTTGTTAATAAAAACGTGGCTGTAGCAGAAATGTATTATTTTGATATGTTTGACTAGAAACCTCAAATTCACAGAAAAACCAGTCGCAATTGTTGTGTGAGCCGATTTCATCAAGAAAAAAATTGAAACGTGAAAATGACTTTTCACCCTGTAAATTGAAAATCAGCAGATGCAGGGATGTGTCCTTTTCATATGTTCATTATGACATTATCAGCTTGCAAAATAACTGGAACCGGCTTCAATCTAGATCAGTTCCACCAAGAAAAAAAATTGAAGTTGAAAAATAGTTTTCACCCTGTAATTTGATACGAAGAAGTTGCTTGGTAGTATATTTTTTATATGTTTATTGGAAGACTATGGCCTATCAAACTAGCCTAGAACCGTTTTTTTCGGTCATCAGTTTTTCAAGAAAAAAAGAAAGTAAAGAAAAATAATAAACTTTCACCCTGTATACTGATTTGTAGCAGTCCCAGAGTTGAGGACTTTTGATATGTTGAAGAAGGGACTGTAAGCTTGCCATGGTAAAAAAATCGTTTTTGTTTGAATCAATTCCAGCAAAGCACCTATTTTTTTCTATTTCCAATATACTATTATCTACGGAATCTATAACTAGTCCGGACGTTAGGGGAAACCACCCTGCATTTTAGAGTTAAAAGATGCCAGTTGGTATAGTTGTTCCATGAACTATAATCTTCCGATTCAGAAGTGTAGACATCAGCAGCAGACGTGCAGGCTCTGTGTGCAGAGTGAAGAAGGAAAAAGAAGAAGGAAAAATGGTAACTCATAAACCAAAAGAGGTAGAGTCGTCTAAATCGGCATTTATATCCCGATGTTCATGGCAATGAAATTTCATCAAACCATTTTCAAATATCCCGAAGCATTTCTGGAATATTCTGGAACACTCTTTTTTTTTCATAAAAATTTCATTTTTGGGTGAATCAATGCATTTTGAAAGTATAAGAGTGAAACTTGGTAGTTCTTCATTCAGGGATGTGATCAACTGAAAATAATCGGTGGCCAGTGCCTAGGCCTTCTACTTCCAGAAAAAAGACATTCAACTTTTCTCCTCTTCCAGGCAGCCATCTTGCGTTAACTATTTGCAGAATAATCAAGGAAGTGACTGGTTATTATAAAATTGGTGAGGTACAACCATTTTACCCCAAAAGAAGTAACATCGACATTAGGAACTGCCTTCTTGTAGAATAAACATTGTCATTCAAGTTGTTCATGATTTTACAGACTTTCTTTTTTCATGATGGCTAATGTGGTTATTGAAAGGAAAAATTACGTTGGGCATTCTTATGCCTCACATTTTGTCAAGTCGGTCACAAAAATTCATCATCATCAGTGTAGACGTTTGTCTCAGACAGCTGATCAAACAAAAGAAATACCATTTTTGTGCGAAAATTGCAAAAAAAATAAGGTTTCGTCGTCATCGAATGCGTCTTGAGGAAAATCTATTGCCTCGAGAGGTACGAATTAGCATGCAAATAATTTGATGCAATCTGGTGTTAACAGTGATGCCAAGAAAAATTGGTCAGATGTGTCTAGCTGTCCCATAAAAGACAAGGAAGATGTGGAAAGCGTGGAAAAATGTAATATTAGCTATATTTGGACCTCGATCCGAACAGTAGGCGAAAAGCACCCTGCACTGTATGGTTAGAACATGCCACTTGGCACAGTGACTGTTTGAATCATACTCTTTCAATTCAGAAGTGTAGCCATCAGCGCCAACCCTACAGTCCCTGTATATGGGGAGAAGAAGTGGAAAAACCACGAAAAGCTGTTGCTCAAAAACCGAAAAAAAACGGAGTCTTATCGTCCTTTCTGCGTCGTTTGAAATGATCTTACCAAATTTGCGTATAGCATTGCAGTTGACAATGTCAACACCAAGTCCTATTAGATCAATTCCAGGTGAAATTAAACATTTTGCGGCAATATACTCTCTCCAAGAAGCATTCGATCGCAGCGAAACCGTTTTAATTTTTGTAATTTTCACACAAAAATCGTACATCTTTTGTTTGATCAGCTGCCGGAGACAAACGTCTTCACTGATGATGAAAAATTTATGTGGCTGACTTGACAACATTTGAGGCATTAGAATGCCAAATGTAGTTCTTCCTTTCAATAACGAGATTAGCCATCACGAGCAAAGAAAGTCTGTAAAACCAAAAACAATTCGAATGACAATGTTTATTCTACAAGAAGGCAGTTATCAATGCCGAGGTTACTTTTTTGTGGTAAAATGGTTGTACCTCACCAAATTTATAATAACCAGTCACTTCCTTAATTATTCTGCAAATAGTCAACGCAAGATGGCTGCTGGGAAGAGGAAAAAAGTTGATTGTCTTTTTTCAGGAAATAGTAGGCCTAGGCACTGGCTACCGATCATTTTCAACTGATTACATCACTGAATGGAGAACTACCGAGTTGCACTTTTATACTTTGAAAACTCACTGATTTACTCAAAAATTTAATTTTCATGAAAGAAAACGAGTTTTTCAGGATATTTCAGGAATGCTTCAGGATATTTGGAAATGGTTTGATGGAATTTCATTGGCATGGACATCGGGATATATATGCCGATTTACACGACTCTACCTCTTTTGGTTTATGAGTCACCACGTTTCCTTCTTCTTTTTCCTTCTTCACCCTGTACAGAGAGCCTGCACGTGTGCCGCTGATGTCTACACTTCTAAATCGGAAGATTATGGTTCATGCAACAACTATACCAAGTGGCATGTTTTAACCCTAAAATGCAGAGTTCACCCATATTTTAGCGCCTAACGTCCGGACTAAACAGTTACTTATCAAACAGCAGCAAACCAACTTCAGTCATTTGCATGGCTTTAGCAATCATTCTTGGCCATTGGTCTCCATGATTTTTTTTTAAATTAGCACATTTTGGTTCAAGCCTCGGTTCAAGCACCTACCAACAATCAACCTTTGTTCAACCATTTGGTTGTTTCGTCTCATCTGCGCTGCCAAATTTCAACTGATCCTTGTTTTCATTTGCTTCTACTCGCACATGCTTATCACTCAATCCACTAGTCATTTGATGGATGGGATCTCACTGGGATCCACTGTCTTGCTGGGGTAGTTTTTTAGCGAAATGCTCTTGCTGACCCGACCATTGCACTTGCTGACCTAGCAGCCAAACACAACAAATTCCATTTTCATTGTGTTGAACCGGGTGTTTTTCAGCACACTTTCTCACAGGGAATGGCGCTCTTAGCTGCACTTTGTCCGTCCTCCGCCCGTCTGTCCGTCCGTCACGCGAACTACTCCTCAGGCAGAAAACCTATCGATCTGGTTGGTACAAAGTGTACAAACGCTCATCGATAACCCATTGCTTTCGTATGTGGAGTTCATTAATATTGCCTACATAACAATAAATAACTACAGTAATAATAATTTAGAAACAGCAACGTATAGACGACGAATTTGTGAACTTATGTTTTGAAATTTGCGATGTACTTGATCTTGTGGAAAAACGTGGGTACATATTATGCGAGATTATAATTAGAGAAAACTTTGAAGTTTCCTTCAAAAAACACGCAGTAGCTACGAATTTTCAAAAATGAGTTTTCACAATTATTGCAGTTACCTGATGGAGTTCAGTTGTGGAACAGCGTAAGAACAAGGCATAATGCTGCCTTGTTATTACGTTCTGATGACAATTAATCAACTTTTAGATATACTGCATATATATAATCTACAGGGTTTCAACCCTCCTAACTTCAAGGGTAGATACTTAGATACGCCGTCCTCAAATTGTTTCAAAATTGACTCAAATCCAGCCGCGATACCCGCGCTATTTGCGTCGGTCAAATTTTGAATGTTCATATCATTCTCACACACAGGGATTTAATATGCTTTGTCCATTTAAACACTTTCACATTCAATCAGAATTATTGTGATCAATGATGATTATTCAGGTCGTTAATAACGGTTATTGCTGTTGAAAAAGGCGAACCGAATCCACGGACACCGATGTTTCGACGCTCCTACATCGTAGGAGGACGAACGACGAACATGAAAGTGAAACCTTTGCCCTCACAATTAGGGGTTTAGGGATTCATGGAAGGCTTGGTCATCAAGATCCTAACGTTTTGACATTTTGACAGCGTCAACATTGCGCACATTGCGAGTGCGAATCGCACTTGAAATTGAGCCCTGAGGCTGTGTAAACGCCGATATCTTGGATCCAAAAAGTACGACCCCGCACGGTCCATTGTCGCGAGCAGAAGCGTAGCGGCCACCTCGTAGTGATGTGGTAAACCAGCCGGATATTTATGGAGAATGCTCGGCGGGCGCTCCATCACCAACTATCGTGATAAGTTCGAGTACGGATATGCCTAATAAAACTTTACGGCGCTGAAGTTACCGCCAACATTAAGGACATCTTGCCGGAGTGACACTTTTCTGAAAATCTGCTTATCTTGCAATCATGATGTCGGATGCAAATAAAGCATAATTTCTTTGTTGACATGCAGTCATCGCCTCAGCTTGAAATCTTTATTTGCCGCTTCGGGGCTGGAAAAATCAAGTTTGAATCTCCCCAACGAAATTGCCGGCATGTAATCAAACATCAGGGGAACAAAAGAGAGGAGCGACGCCCCCATCTACCCGACTCCATTCGTTATTCACCCATAAATCACCTCACAGTCACGCCACCACAAATTGAATATTTATAAATTTTAAAATGGCATATTAGAACTTGAACGGTTTTCCCTTCGGAAAATCCGGGGATTTGCCACGTCCACCCGATTCATCTAACCACATTTTGGATAAATGCCGCAGTACAAAACGTATTTAGGTCGGCTTAAGAGAGCATCAGGCGTCAGGTAAAACTGGAACGGGAGAAAGAGAGCGAGAGGGAGAAAGAAAGAGAGAGACGAGTCTGCTCCAAATTAGATAGCACACTCCCGGAAAAATATGGCTTTTGCTTCTTCGGTGATGGAAACTCTCGAAGTTTTTCTTAGTCTTCTCTCGGTTATTGTAGCAATATGGTGCAGCGCCGCCCGGGATACAATGGAAGATGGCGAACACAACGCTCTCCCGGAACTTCAACGTTCCCTATCGAGTGTTTACTAAAATCATGAACTTTGCGCCTCCGCCGCCGCCAGGCCAGAAGTTTCATAATCTTTTGAAATTAATTAACGCCTGGTGCTTTGTTCTTCGAGAAATTCTGTCAAGTGCGGAAAAAAGACGACGGCGACGGCCCGAATGGTTCTTTGTCGAGCGGATCACTTCCAATTTTGGACTACATACAGTTTGCAGCTGGCGGAACGTTTCTTGCGATAGCGGCGCTCCAGTGAACACAGGGATTACCGAAGTTTAAACATATTGGTAGAGGAAGTACATGGTTCTTTGGCGGTTGAACTTCCTGGGCGGGCGGGCGGGCGGACGCGGATATCTGGTTCGACCTGGCGGAGTTAATTAAACTCGACTGTAAATTTCTGCTCGATAAGTGATCAGATCTGTTGGAGATGATGCAGCTGAACTGCACTAAGACAATGTCAGACGTGTTCATGCTTGAATTAGAAGTTTGCGGCGTGTTAGAGCGTTCAGGGGTACAAGAACTGCTCCCGATTGCAGAACGCCAATATCAAGTATCAAGGAAGGTACAGGTAGGTAGCTTGTAGCAGGGAGTTTATGCTTGCCTCCCTGAAAATCTTGCCTTCTCCAGAGATCCTTCTCTTGGCGTTGCCACGTGACGACAGTAGGATTTTCAGGCAGACCAGCTTCGTCCTAGAAATAGGGCCCTGGATGTTTGAACGTCAAATATCGATATACCCTCCAGGCGTGCACCTGTGAATTCATCGAGGAATTCATTTATAGTCAGTTGTAATGTGGATATTTTTTGCAATATTTTGAGTTATAACCCCAAAGCTGAAAATGCAACGAGCCCATGGGGCGACAATAAACTGACAGCGCAGAATGGCAAGAGAGTGGTGGAGGGGGGTCTGGTGAAGGGAGAAGGGCCAGTATACCGCAACGATTGAGCGGAATTCTGGAGCAAAAATGTTGTACGAGTAAAAATCCATACCTTTTTTTCAATTCTTTATACATGATAGGCCAAATTCCCCCACGTAAACTTCGGACACTCTCAGGCTTTCGCTATCGCCAATTTGTGAACGTTTGTAACGAGCTGCTTTGTTGAACTTGATATGACTCATCTTTTACTGATGTGTTGATGTGCACAGCCAAGGAAAAGAAATATTTTATGGTGGTTAAATCCGGTGATACCTAAGACAAAGTCAGATTTTGAAATTTGTCAACGGGAACTTGAAAATGCCAACTGTCGGACGGCTGGGGAGGGGGACGATGCACCTTTTATCACACCATAGTTTCGATTCTAGTCTGTGATGCTCATCCCAATGCGCAACATTTCTATATTCGAAGAAGTACTTCGTTTGATTTATTTCCACTCCCACCATGTCGCACCCCACAACAAAGGAAAACTTCAATAGTTAATCACAGACCTAGTTGAACTGGTGATGTATTATAGCCAATTTGTTCAGCAGGGATTATGGAAATCAACGTGCCTTGAAAGTCGATGAAGCTGATGAAGAAAGTGTAATAGGGAATCATTGTACGATTAGATACTTACGACAGCACGTAGATTCGAGCGTAGATTATCTATGTAAGATGATTAGAAAACTGATTAGGTTCTTATCCTATTGCATAATTTTTCAAGGATTAAACATTCTTGTACCGTAATAGTATTCACTGCAGATTGATCTAACGAGACGTGATGGCCTGGACTCGGCTGCCTAAAGTTCGGAGATTCTCATTAGAAACATGCAGCCCGAGACACTTTGAATCTTTTTTTAATTAGAATAAAAATTCTTCGGGATTAAATCACTGCTCCCCTTGAATTCCGATGGCTCACAGTACCTGTCCCTTTTGTGCCCTTAACGCGCCCTAAATCGTCCTTTTTGTTTACGCCACGCGCGGTGAAGATTCATTTATACCATCTCTCTGGCGCGGCGTTCGCCTGTTTTTGTTTCGTTCTGCGTTTTTTCCATCGTATATTTACCCAACGATCCG
Source organism: Anaspis maculata (assembly GCA_949128115.1). Classification (NCBI taxonomy): domain Eukaryota; kingdom Metazoa; phylum Arthropoda; class Insecta; order Coleoptera; family Scraptiidae; genus Anaspis; species Anaspis maculata. Next base: position 70,708,681 of record OX421963.1, read on the forward strand.
ACAATTTGATCATTGATCCCAGGCTATGATGCACGATGATAGAGCCCAGCAAGTTCGATAAATGAGGGTCGCACTCAGAGAAGAACTGATTGTTTGTCTGGCATCCCTTCAGTAATTGTCGCTCGTTCATTTTATTTCCTGTTCTTTTCTGGCGGTATGATAATTATTGTTATTGTATTACCCTCCCAACGCACCCCTTGAGGTTTGAACGCATTAATTTATTATCTAGCTATAGGTATTTTACTGTTTTGATAACATTGTGGGAGTTTGCATTCACATGTAGGTATAACGTATTTAATATGAATGAATAATGAGATATGTGGCCAGAGAGAGTGCCATATTAATTTGCATTGACCGCAGCAGTTCAAATCATTGTAGAGCTTCTGTTGTATTATGCAAATATTTACGATATATTGTGTATAGGTACCTAATTTTACTGTTAGGGTGCGTGCACATTGATCTTTTGTTGACTGTTTTGTTGGAAAAGCCAACTTTGGCTGCAGTTAATTAACCAATTTAATTCAAATGAGCGTGAACATTTTTGCGTAATATTGTTGACGCGACAACATTGATTATAAACTGTCATTAACGTGGAGCACTGGAGCGCTTTAAAATTTTCAGCCAGGCTTTTTGAAACTTATCAATTCACAAATCATCGCATTTTTTCTAGTTGTACAAGTTCAATCATTACGTTTAACATTCCATAGGCATGTGAGTAGGTGATGCAAATGCACTGTGATGCTAACGTCTTTTTGGCGATGGGCGGGTATCCGTGTAGTCACTGGCAGTACCTCTTTAGCGCCGCCTCAGTACTCTGACAGCGACGCCGGATCATTTACACACCACTAACCTTTTTATGGATGCATCAACAGATAGGTTATTAACACCTTTTTCTTCGGTGTCCTTCTCGTTTCATCTTTTTTCCCTTGACGGGACTTCAAAGTAGTACACGCCAAGGTAAAGGGCGCATGAAAATTTTTACCTCTTCCGAGCCGGATTCAAACCCACGATCCCTGGAATTGCTTCCAAAGACGGAGTCCGCCGCGCTACCGCCCAGGTTAATGCAAACTTTGTTTAGGTATTAAATACGGTTTTCTCATTCTAGTTCAATAAATTTAGGTTTTAAGGTCGACATCGATTTGGTAAAGCTGAAAAATGACATGGATCATGGTGAATATGGCCCCTATCACCAGCTTGGAAGTCCCAAAAAGCCCCGGTGGTGCTAGCCAAATTAGGGTAGAAAAACCACTCCGTCCAGGGGACTTCGCGCACTATTCCCATTTACTAGTCGAACCATTACTCGGAGGAAATAATATTGGGACTCGACAAAGTCATCATTGTATTCTGCAATAAACGATTCATAGCTCGCTTGACTAGTTCCCATACCCAACTCTTGCAAAGGACACTCGAAGTAAAGGATAGAATAGTAAAAAAAAATTATTTTCAACAACCTGCAGTCAGCGCAAGCTTTTTCTTATACAGATTTATCACTGTGATACTTTTCCTTGAAAAAAGATCCAACGGAATGAATGTAAATTTTTTTTTCATTAACCAGATATGTTCGCCGAGGAATATCGCGTCAGAGTGATTTCTAGCTGCGTGCTCCAATGTACCCTAAACTTTGACTATTGAGTATTGTTTGCAAGAGTTGTGTGGGAGGGGGTAGCTTGACTAGTTATACGGGGTGTTTATAAGAATCTGTGATCGCAGCAGGCATGGGTCAGGCCAAAAAACGTAGTAACAGGCGCAATTGTAGTGATCGGAAGCAGATTCCAAAGGCGATGTGATCACAGTCGTTTATAAACACCCGGTATATCATTGAATGCATAGTTTAATGGTGATTTTTTCATCTTGTCATCATTTTTAGCGCATTTTTGAAGTCTAATAATACTAGACCTAAGTTTATATTATCGGCAACAACCCATTCAGGTAGCATTATCTTGCATTTTATTTTACGTAGACATACTTATGTCGTTATGCGGTTATAAGTATTATGAATTTTGAGGATTAGCGTTGAAAGAATCTGTGCTAGCAAGAAGTAAAACTATTTGCATATATTGAAACAAAACATGCGAAGACTTCGCGAGCTTTGAAATCCTAAGCGCAAAAGCAGAAAGGGAGAGAGAGGATGAGGAATAATTCGTGGCATTTCTCCTCTTTCATTCACCCGCGACAACCGAGTCAATCATTTTCTGATTTTGTGCTTTCCGTTTGGTTTCAGAAGACTGCAGATACGGCAAAGGAGCGTGGTCGGAATGCGACCCGAAGACAAACATGCGTTCGCGAACGTTGACACTGAAAAAGGGCAACCAGACGACGTGCGAGTCCACGAAAACCATCCAGAAGAAATGCAAGAAAGGTAATTATACACCCGTACAAGGCTAATGTCTTGTCCTTGCAATAATTCCAGGCATGCTGTCTTGTCCGAAGCGTGCCCGGAATACCGCCTGCATCATGTCAACTTGGCACATTCGCGCCGCTCCATCCTCTTTTGCCTTATAACCACCGGAATTGGCGACGACGGATTTATTGCCTCCCGGGCCGCGTGCGGAATCAAGAGATTAAAACCGAATGGAATTTCAACTTTTCCTTGACGGGCACCACCACCGCCGCGACGCCGCGGACGCGCGCTTCCGGTTTCATTTTTACGTTCTAAGATCCCTCCGCTGGTGCTTTATTGCTGGGCGTTTTAGTGGGGATTTCATGGTCGAGTACTTTGTAGACAACGTCTTATTTAGTAACTTTTCTTTACGAAGGCGTAGAACGCCCGAAACTTTTGCTGCCGTTTTTGGCAGTCAAATTCCTCGATACTTCAAACCGTACATAAACTTTCATATTGTTACGTATTTCGCGTACAGGTTCGTTTATAATTGAGACGATCGTTTTAGAACACATACTGTTTATTACTGCGTACTTCAATAAAGACACGCTAACAATCATTTACGCTTGGGAGTATTGCTGAGACTTTTCGCTTTCTATCCGCTCGCTATTACTTCGCATTGAATAGTAATCTGTGGGCAATCCATGGTGCTCATTCTTACCTCCGACTAGCCTTCTCGAATGTTCCATAGGTCCTCCAGCAAATTCCACAGTGACCCGGCATATATGCTTTCTAGACGACTCCTGAATAATCTTAACACCTTTCGCGTGCAATCTCAACGTGCGGTGAAGCCAGCACCTCCGCCAAAATGGACAGACATGTCTTACTCGCATGTTCAAATCTCCACGTATTTCAATCGTCAAGCCATCGCGTATATTCAGGAAATGTCAAGAGCTCCGCACTTGTACACTGCGACCTAATGTAAAGAGACTAGGAAGATCGCGTGTTCTCCAGAATCCCTGCTCGTAACAATATAATATACAGGGTCATAATGTATATAATATACAATATAGGTATACATATACATGTCTCAAAAGTATCGCATTCCGAGTCCAGAGCGGTATATGGAATCCATTCAAGAACACGAGAAATATATTCAAAAAAATCAATGCCGTTTATTTTCAAAGATATGGGGGTTCAAATGTTGGGACTTCGACCGTCCATATTTCCGTTATTCAAAGTAATTTTAGGGAACTGTTTTTGATAAACTAATCAGTAAAATTTATCAATTAGAGGTGTCCACTGAAATTTTGTCAACTATACAGGGCAAGTCATAAATCACAAAAATATTATTTTACTCATCAACGGCTGTAAAGTAAAATATTCCATTGGTCTCTGAAATAATTTAGGACAAGAAAGATTCTTTTCGTTTCCATAGAAAAATGCTTAGTGGTGTTTTTTAAGTGAAATGAATGTTTGAGATTCATGTATACCTATTAATTAAAGAGAAATTCAGAGCACATTCAACGGTTGATAATTTTCATTGATTGGTCTATCACAAACGGTTCCCCAAAATCACTTTGAATAACAAAAATAAAGGGCAGCGGTGTCTCATCCTTTAACCCCCATATCTTTGAAAAAAACGTCAATAAGGTTTTTAAAAAATTCCGTGTTCTTGAATGGATTCCATATATCGCTTAAGACTCGTAATACCATAGAATGTAATACGATACTTTTGAGACACTCTGTATAATTACACAGCTCTGGCTTCGATAAAAGGAATGCAAAAAAGTCATTAGTGAATGAAGTGGACAGGTACCTGTACCGTACCTAATTTATACAGAACTCAATCCTCACAAAATAATCTAGACTTCCACTTAATTTGATTAGCTCTCGTCCATTAGATTTTTCAAGGTATATTTTTCACGACCCTTTTCTCCTGCCTTTTAACGTTGGAACTCTTTTCAAATTTTACTTCCGCAACAACAAGTTCGCAGCGCAGACGCCCATAAAGTGGCAATTTAGGACTATTTTTTTTTGCACTGCATAATTTTATTCTGCGACCTTTTAGTGCCTTTAAAATAACATTTGAATTTTCAACCAGGCCGTTAAAATAGTCCCCTTATTGAATATCAGATTTAATAGGGATGTCCACAGCAACCCTCAAAAAGTAACGGCTACAAGAAAAGTTTTCATTTCAAAATAAACAAAAAATGGCGTTTGCTTTTTAGCGCATTTTCCATCTTGATGAAAATCGCTATTGCAACCGCTTTGTCCGTCCGTCCGTCCGTCCGTCCGTCCGTTCCTCGAACTCCTCCCAAACTAGACGACCTAGCTTTCTAATTTTTTCGCTGTTACATAGCTGCCACTCCCAAAGGAGGGCTAGGCTATATTGGATGTCTATATTGCGCCGCCAACATAGAGAAAACCGCCCCCGATAAACTTGAAATAACATAATATTGCACTTTCTACCAGACCTGATGCTTTGGTGTTCTCATTTTTTGAATAATACATAGTTGCCACTTATAAACGTAAGCCAAGAAACATTCCGTCTTCAATATGCGCCGCCGACATGAAAAAACTGCTAAAAACCGCCCCCAATCACTTTAAAATGAAAAACATGAACCCGAAGACATAGCGATCTGATTCTTTCGGTATATAAATAGCTGACTAAAAATGGGAGAGGATAGGCTACTTTTAGTTAGTCGCCGCCCCCAAACGATAACAAGTGCAACTTTCACAAATGTTACTGATTGAGATGTTCCCTTGAACATTTAGGAACTGCCAACTCAAATTATGCAACATTTGCTCAGCCGACCGCTGCCGCTCCCACACGCCGCCCCCAAAGTAAGAGATAAATGAAAACATGAACCCGAAGACATAGCGATCTAAGTTTTTCGCTATATGGATAGCTGACTAAAAATGGAAAAGGATAGGCTACTTTTGATATGGCGCCGCCTCCAGCTTCCGCCCCCAAAAGAAAAAAAGTGCAACTTTCAACAATTTTCACTTATTTAGCTGATATTGTTACCTCGAACATTTAAAAACTCTTGACTCAAACTGTGCAAGAATTTCTTTGCCAAACTCTGCCGCTCCCACACGCCGCCCCCAAAGTGAGAGATAAATGTAAAACATGAACCTGAAGAGATAGCGATCTAATTCTTTCACTATATTGATAGCTGACTGGAATTAGAAAAATATAGGCCACTTTTAATTAGCCGCCGCCTCCAGCTGCCGCCTCCAAACAAAAAAAAATGCAACTTTCACAATTTTCACTGATTGTCATATTTCCCTCACATTTAGAAACTCCCAACTCAAACTGTGCAACAGTTACTTTGCCGAATGCTGCCGCCCCCACACGCTGCCCTCAAAGTGAGAGATGAATGAAAAACATAAACCCGAAGACATAACGATCTAATTCTTTCGCTATATGGATAGCTAACTAAAAATGGGAAAGAATAGGCTACCTTTGACATGGCGCCGCCTCCAACTTCCACCCATCAACTTCCAAGTACAACTTTCAAACATCAGAAAAGAATAGACTACTGTTGATTAGTTGCCGCTCCCAGCTCCCGCCCTCAAACAAAAAAATATATTGATAAGTGAAAGAATTTTCAATCAAATCTATTTCATTGGCAAGTACCCCATTCTGATAACACAATATCACAATGAGTTTCGAATGAAGAAAGTGGGCAAGGAATGGTGTTTCTCCTTCAACCAAATTTCTTTACGTTCACAATATGCCTCTTTGAGAAAATGCGCTACTGAGACTCACGCACGTGAAGGCATACTCACTTGTTTACATTTGTGGGTGCAATAAGGCGCAGCGCAGGTTAAAATACCTCTAAGATGCATTTCTGTTGTATTAAAATGTCGTCTCCTGGAAATTACGTCACCGAGAAAAAACGTCTTTGAAAAACAAATTCCCTACAAAATTTCCCCGTAAAAACATCCTCCACAATAAGTCCCTTGGAAATTATGTCCCCGTAAAAAACGTCCTCAAGAAAATATGTCCCAGGGAAAATACGTCCTTCTTCTGGCTTCATAATACGTACTCTGGAGAGCTCCTTTGTGTCGTCATGTTCCTTCCAGAACTCCAATGGAGAGGGATCTAGGAAAAAATGTCCCCCTCTAAACGTCTCCACGAGAAAATGTCCCTTGGAAAAAAAATGTCCTCTGGGAAAAATGTCCCCAGGAGCAAGCGTCCTCGGAAGAAACGTCGACGGAAAAAGCATCCCACAAAAAGACACAAGAGGGTCCATTAGTGCTCCAAACGATAAATAGAGACACAAAGGGGCGCGACAGAGCTACCGCTGCCAAGGAACAAGGATGCTATCGAGAGCTGTGAGCCACGGAAAAATGTAAGAAGGCTCAGCAGGGCTTCCAATAACACTGAAGGACACATGGTGACCCACTGGAGAACTGGACTACACAAGAAGGTAAAAGGGGGCATATTATGGAATTCTGTTAGCCAAGAAAAAACATGAGCGGGCTCCTCAGGATCTCAAAAACAAAACTTGGCACTACAAGGGGGCCGATAGGGTTGCAAATATCACATGGAGGCAGGACGATGGTGCTTACTAAAGTAGCGGAAGCTACGAAAAAGTGCGGAAGGGCTTAGAAAAGCTTAAAAAAACATTGAATGAAATGGAAATAGACACTGAAGACACAAGGACGCCCAACGAAGCCCTCGATAACATAAGAAGGCGAGAGGGGGCCAACTAGGAATTCTGAAAACCATGAAAAACATAATGAGGCTCATCGGGGCTCCAAGTAGACGTGAAGAATAGGGAAGGTAGTTGGGGCTCCGCTCCGAATACCACCTAGAGGCATAAAGGTGCTAAATAAATCTCTCTCTATAACATTTGGAGCCCTCGTCTAATAATCATAGTTTTTTCTGAGGGCGTAATTTCCAGAGGACGTTTTTTCTGAAGCCAATTTTCCAGAACTTGATTTCCTGGGGACGTTTTGTGGGGTGGGACGTTTTTTCCGGATTCGTACTCTCGCAGAGCAACCGGCTGACTCAAACGCGAGCGCAGGGACAAGCTCACCTTTGACCAGCGACCTCTGACGAACCAGAGAGAGGACGAACGTCTCTTTTACACGATGGCCTGAAAAATCGGGTTATATGTTCTGCAGATCGCATAAGTTTGAGAAAAAATTGCAACATTTTGTCTACTTTCAAAGTCCAATAGGTATAATTTATTGACCAAATTCTGGAGATGAACAGAAATTTCAACGGGCCCTTTAAAAATTAAATTTTTCAACGGTCTTGCTAATTTTCATGTTACTGAATAGCACAGTTCACTGCAGATCTTTGAAATTTAATTTTTAACGAGGGGTTGAAATTTTAAGGGTTTACTTATAGAATTGCCACTATACTATTAGTTATCAGAATTTATCAAAGCACAAACTTCTGTTTCGAGGGTCATATCTCTGTTTTAGTTTGTCAGGACGTTTTTCTACCTCATTTCTCTGCGAGTCCCTTCCGCATTTCCAAGTGGCTGTCATTCAACGAAATTGATAACTGCTTGACCCCAGAACTACGTATCCGAGTGAAACGACCCATGACATCAACCTGCAACATGACTCCAACCTTCTGATTCTGAAATAAAATGTAACGAACAGATTACTGAATACTCTGCACCAGCATCAAGTGTAAATCCCCGTGCAACTAATGTTGAGAGCTCAGCCTGCAGCGTTGTGCGGTTTCGGCAGCATTCATTTTTCAGCGGAACTCCCCGCGCTGGACAATTGGATCCAACCCGCCTCGTACCCTGGCCATTTTACACCCTCGCGCTGTAACCATCCGCCAGCCGACACTTCCTGCTGTAATTACTGAATCGTGTACGTGTAAATTCGCAGGCGAAGTTGTTTGTTGAGCAAACGCCATTAGCGGTGTTGAATTTTGCATTGTGCTCGCTCGTTCTTAATCTCATTCACTGCTGGGTAACGGTTATCTTATATAAGTGATTCCTTCTCGCTTCCGAAACTTTCAGGCAAATCCCCATTACGTACAAGAGGGGGCTGTTGCGCTCTGCGGCAAATGTATATTTACGTGTTTTATTCCGTTCGCTTCTCTTCTCTCCATAGCCGCGTTTTCATCGGCTCGTTGTACTTAACGGCACCTCACTAGCGCGCATACCCACAAAGCACATAGAAAAGTACAGAGAGTTTGGAAACAACGAAGCGAAGATCAAAGTACTATGCTGCCGTCGAGGAGAGAACATGTTAAGTAGGTACTAAATAAGAAGTTTTCTCGAAAGATACTGGTGAAAATTGTTACAGTTTTAAATACGTATTTCCACGGTATTCATCAAAGCTGGGAGACATAATGTGGTCTTTGATATATCTTTGCAATTTAAGGGGTGGTAATTTGAAGCTATTGAGGGTTCTGTAAATCTTTCAATAATCCCTATCATCTCACTCGACACTTTCTTCAGCATAACGCTGAACCAATAAAACACTCGCTATACTATGCTATGGTCATGGTCATGGCTATGGTCAAACTAGGTACTCAACAGTAACGGCTGCAAAAATCACACCATGCACCTCTACAAAATTAGAAGAACCTGATTTTCATCGTCATCAATTTTGTAAAGGTGGTGCAATTTTTTCAGCCGTCACTGTATGGAGTCTGTATGTGGTGATGAAATTTTGCACAAAAGCGTCTGGTAACCAAAGATCTCGAACTGGCCCTTTGTTCAATCAAGGTCTTTGAAAAAATCCTGTTTCAACAAAAACAGGAAGTACTTACCTATTTTAGCATAGACTTTACTAAAATAATTGTTGTAATGTAAAGTTGTATTGTAATGTTGATAAACTTAAAATACAAGGATGAAGCATAAAATCATTGAATGTTTATTAAAACCAATAAGTATAACGTTGGAACATTGCAAAAAACATAAACAAAAACAATATAAATAAAATTTCATGGGACAATAGTCACTATCTCCCAGTTTAAGCATTCAATTTTGTTTTTCTTCAATCTCTTCTTTCTTCGCTCCTTCAAAATTATGTTAGGCCCCTTGACGGTTTTCCTTCGAGGCGCCCTTGGTTTGAAACTGCGACTCTTCAGAATCTAAAAAGCTTACTCGCCTGTTTTTCGAATCACAGTGTCCAGCGCTATTTTCTTCATGATCCACATCTGCTTCATCTGTACTCTTGTCCGATACGTTTCTCACGGAATAGTTCAGCTCCCAGTCTTTTCCCGGTGCACAATCTGCACATTGCCATTTATCAACTCCGAGCGGTACGAAATACTTGACTTTGGTTTCAACATTCCGCTTGCATCCAGGACAAGACAGTTTGATGGCACGCACGTTGTCGCACCGCTCGCAGGCCATCCACCAGAAATCGGCGTTGCATTTCGTCACCATGTTGTATTGGCGGCACTTGCCCAGTTTCTCGCATATTTTCATTTCTTGCCCTGGCAAAGCCGGTGCCTTCTTGGTGTCGCTTGGCAACTCTTGGTCTATCGCGGCTCTGATGGATGAATGGAGGAAATGGAGTGGCGCGTGGAACATGTTCAGTGCGTAGTAAACGTTGATGTAAATCGTCAGTTTCACCACTTTCCATACGTTCTCGGCTATTATCCACAATTCTTTGGAACTTTTCGGCATTTCAACTGCGACTTCTTGGCCGTCGATCCGCATCGCGTTCAAACTCTGTTTTATCGAAGGGTTTTTTCCGAATAGAGATATCAAGGGGAAAAAGTGGCCGATTCGCACGTATTTGTACGAAATAAAGGAGAACGGATACGGTGTGCGACACACTCTATTCTGTTTGCTTAAAGGGTCGATGTTTGGAAGACGTTGGTTTCGGGGTGTAGGGTATAGGTGCACGAGAGTACATCAATAATTTGCTCCGACTCGATGCCGATGGTTTAGTATCTCCGCGAGATAAACTGGGATCTATAAAGCCGTATTTAAGTTTCATTTTTCATCTTCTTATCAGATGCGAAGGACATAAAAAAAGTTCGGGAACCTCGCCGAACATCTCTGAAAAAACAGGATCTTGCCGGCAGGAATCTGCCCGGGAAAGCAGATTGTAAATTCAATATCCCGGCAATATTTTCAGCTTGTTTATGCTTTGGTATGGGATGTGTGAGTTGAAGTTTGTTCAAGGATCACCGGAATTTGCTCATCGTTTTTTTCTGCCCTGTTCGAGATTTTCAATAACAAAATTCTGGTTAGTAGCTACTTGTGCGAGAAGTATTTTTGCATACAAAAACTAGGCTTGGGGGGAATTGGAATATTCTATCCGATTACAAATTTTTCACAGCTGCTTCATCGACACGTCAACAAACATCCCATCTCCATCAGTTTGATTCTTCTGGCAATATAACATCGAACAGAATTTGAAAAAGTGTCTGTACCATTTCTTAAGTATAGGTTTAGTGATACCTTACCTTACCTTACCTTACCTTACCTTAACAATAATATTACCACTCAGACCTTCTTACTTATTTCGCCAGTATTAAATAAACCCCACGGTAATATCAGCGGAAGCAAAAATTGGTAATATTAGGTACCCGTAACATCGAGTAGTAACAAATTTAAAGAATTACCAATTTAGTTCCACTTGACCTATCGGAAAAAGCTGAACGAAGATCATCGACTAACTGAATACTGATTTGTATTCAGGCTTAAAATTTTGATGAAATACCACGACTGTAGAAAACATGATAGGATTTTTGGTGACGCGGTATTCATTATTTCGCTGACCAAATTTGACCAAAGCTCAGTGCTCGCCAGGGCGCGCGTCGAAACGGGACTGCACCAAAGACTGTTGAGTGAAACGCCGCAAAAACGGTAGGCTCTGCAAAAAAATTCCGATACTTCAGTTTTGAAAGCCAGAAAATGTATTAGTCCGGTGGATTAGCGCCAAAAAATGCCTAAACTATGCATTTTGTGATAAAGCAAAGGGCTTCTGGATTTACGTCCTTGAGATTCCCCTTGACAATTCCAGAAATGGCGCCAACAAGTTTAGTGTGGCAGGCGACCTCAGGAGCCATCCGTAAGTATGGAAGAACAAAATTTTCTTTGCCGTTATTTAATAGCTCGAAAACGATCACAAATTATTGATTTGTATCGTGTTGCAGCCTTTCTTGTTGGAAGCAGTTCTATTTGTGTTGCTTGTGGAGTCAGTATAGAAATCAAGCATGTTGATGGCCTGTTCTTGAGGAAGAATTGATTTTTCTTTTAGTTTGATAGAGCCAGTGAGCATCTTACACATTTCGTGAGACTTTTATTTTGATTTCTGTTCTTGTTCATTAAAAATCATTAATTCCATAATATACAGGGTGTTCCACGACATTAAAACCCTTTTTTACGGCCTTTCTCTCTGCAATGATCTCAAAAAAAAAACTTTCCATTGTCAATTTTCATTGCGATTCCAAAATATTAGTTACCTATCTATAATTTTCTGCCTCTTGTCATGTACAAGGCGTTACAGATTGTTCACAGCCTGTAAGTTACAGGGTGTTACAGATTGTTCACAGCCTCCAGGTAGGCTATTACATATTATACCTTATACCTTGGGGGTGTTATTTTGATGTGGATGTGATGATGACTCATGTGCACTATGAGGATGTGCTCGAGGATGTGCTCAACGTATTCATGTGCACCATGGGGATGTGCTCAATGTACTCACGGAATGTGATTTGGTTGGTTACTCAATAGAACATCATGAATTCATCGTTTTCTTGTCAAAAAAAAAACAGGATTCTCAACCTCAACAAAAGAATTTTTTGTTTTCAAGTTTGGGGAATGGAACGAACACGACGACAATTGCTACCAACATTTCTAACAGACTAATTTCTCAGCTTCTTTTATGACGGTACTCAATGGTCGTTTTGTGAAAGTTCCTGCATCTTCAAAGTTTGAAGGGCCCCCATTCGCCTCCTTATTGACGAAATTTCAAGTGCTGCGGGTCAAATCATGCCTATTGGTATAAGGTTCGTACATGAGAAAATTCGTTGCATTAACCCAAAATGCAGTATCGATGTATCCTTGGATCGAATTACTCGGTATTTCGATTCGGAAAAAAATCAGGGAAAATATCAAAGTTTTTACTGCAGGTTTATTACTTTTCGAAGAAATCTGGAATCTAAATTGTTATATATTGTATCAGTCTCAGGTCTCTCAATGATGAAAAACATACAATGGATATGTCTTTTGTTTTTACAAGATGATTAGAAGGATTTGTTCCGAAAAGTTATTTTATGTCAACTTTGAACACTGTAATTGACGCACCCTTACACGAAAAGTCATATTGTGCATGTGATACAGCTCCGATATTATGTTTGTTGCTTTTACAAAAAGGAACAATTCTTCCTCTGCAAGACAAAGTTGGAAACCGTACAATAGAGCCTTTATTTATGACGCAACACGTTTTTAAATTGAAGCATGCGTCACTTATCAGGTGCCGTGTTGACGCAAAACCGCCCACGCGACCAGACACTTCTATGAGCTTGTAAAGATGAGAAGCATATCTAATGCATCTTTTTCAGTCGAAGAAAAACTGAAAGTAACTGAATATGCAAAAATAAATGGAGTGCCTATGGTGAGGAGTGAAAACCATGATGAGGTTGAAGTTGAATATCAAAAAAGCGTGTTTTTCCAGACAAACTTGTTCAAACATGTTTCTTACGTAATTTGAACGCTTTATTTGAACTCGGAACGTCGCTCTTAGTTGAAAATGATACCAAACTTCTTCATATTCATTCAGGATTGATGAAAACCACAAATCGCCTTCAAAGACAAAAATGCCTTCTTCTCAGCCCCCTTACGTGATTAGCATCGACAAATTTTGTCAATTCCTCCCCATAGGGTATCAGCGCATCAAAGTATGATGTATTTGGGTGCCTTCGAGGAACATGGAAGATTTTGGTTCTTCTACAGCTCTGGATGGCTCCTGAGGTCACCTGCCACACCAAACTCGTTGGCGCCATTTCTGGAATTGTCAAGTTTAGTCTCAAGAATGTAAATCCAGAAGCCCTTTGCTTTATCACAAAATGCATAGTTTAGGCGCTAATCCACCGGACTATATCGCAAAAAAGTCCCTGAATACTCGAATAGTCCAGGAATTTTAGATGTTGGAATCGCAAATAGCGAACCAAAATGAAACCAGTTGAATTTTTGTACACAGGGTGTTTCAGCGATGATAGCAAAAAATTCAACTGTAAGTAGAACTCGTCAAAATATGACGAAAACCTATACACCATTTAGCAAAGTTCGGCCTAGTGCCTCCAAAGTTTACTTTCTTCCTTCAGATTTCAAAAATTTGTAACTCAAGAACGGTCAGACAAATTTAGATTTATTGTAGCATAAGCTGGTTTGTCATAATTATCTTATCAACCTGCCAAATTTTGAAAGAATCTAATCAGTGGCGTAGAAGTTTTGAGGGGCTACCTAAAGTCGACTTTTTTTTCGGATGCTTTTGAATTATTGACCCTCGTACTCCTACACCACTGGTTGGATTCGTTCAAAATTTGGCAGGTCGGTGGATAGTTCAGACAAATCACTCTATGCTGAATTTAAGTAATAATTGTTGGACTTTTAAAAGGCGTCCAACAATTTTCCCTACGTACCGGGACGAGAGGCTAGGAGAGCAAAACGAGTGCGAAGCCCGAAACTATTCATGCTTGCGAGCATTTTTACTAGAAGAGAACAGAGACGTAGTTCTGTGAGAAAGCGATGAATAAACTTCCGTAACGAGTGTAGTTATCGCATCTCGAGTAGTCTCCAAACTTGTTCCAATGGTATTGTCCTCTTTTAAAACCATATTTCAACCCTCGGCCCCTTTCTAGTTTTGATTGTTTGAGTGTGTTTAGAGGACACTCAGCTGCTTTGTGATTCGTTATCTGACCACATTCGTTACATTTTTTTATTCCAGTATTTCGGAATCGACAATTAATTTCTATATGACCAGTATCATCGCACTCGTAACATCTAGGTTTTTCCGCATCTCGTCCATGAGCTTCCATTACAGCTCTGAGTTCTGAGGTAGCAGATTGATTTTTGTTCGCTTCTGCTTGCATCAAAAAAAGTTTTAATTGCTCGTAACTTGAACCTTTCCCAGTCGAATTCTTTGTCATGAACTCGACGGAGTGGACTCGACGAGAACTCAGGGACGGTGGTCATAATAGCATTAAAGAAAGCATCTCTCTTTTCACTTTCAGATAACGAAAGAACACCTGAAAAATTTTCGTAAGTTCTAACCACATCTTCAAACTTATCACAAAATGCAGATGGATTTTCTTCAGCTGGATAGTATTGCATATTATACAATTGTTTTCTCAATGTGGTAGATATAAGATTGAACTGAAGGATTCAAAATAAAATCTTTTGATCAGAGGAGAGAAGATGCGAAAAAGTTCAAAAGCAACAGAGGTCCGTGGATCGGAACGGAACCACGCTCTGCTACCATAAGATTATTTTGGGTTGGAAGGTGAAATGAAAACCACTTTTGGCGTTACGGAAGTTCGTTTAGATAGTAGCAGAGCATGTGTGCTCTAGATAAACTTCCGTAATGCCAAAAGTGGTTCTCATTTCACCTTCCAACCTAAAATAATCTCATCAGTCATTTTCGTCAAAACGTCACCGAGTTACAACCACAAGTATTTCCACTATCATCGCTGAAACACCCTGTATGAGCTCATTTGAGCATGTAGTTCAATATACTAGAAGTCCTTAAGAATCCAGTGTGAGCTTCGGTCACTGTGGCCGCTGAAAGAACTTGAGAATCAGTTTTTCGCATTTATCTCGTGAGTAATGGCACTTGGTAAGAAGTACTTACCCAAAGAGAAAGTATTGGAATTTTATTGTCTACGAGAAAGGTCTCCACGTATTTCATCGCCAATCCACTCCTTCCCACTCGAAACACGCAAGAAAAGAAAGATAGTCAAGATATACTCGATGCTGAAGACTGTATGGACCTTGAGTTTCATGATGGCCGGGATGACATTTGATAAAGGTGTTGTTTGATCCATTCTCTTTCGATTGAGACTTGAAGTAGTCAACACCAACTATTCCGGCGGCATATACATACAGGGTGCAAGAAAAATAAAAAGTCGAACTTTTGTGCCTTAGGAACCAAAATATAGGTGAAGACCTGTAAATCGCCATAAAAAATCTCAATTACATGCTCATGAAGTTATCGTGAACTTTAATCAAATATCTTGTTACCACTTGAAGTCCTCATTAGTCTTCTAACTCAAATTTTCAAAACACGGTTGGCATTGCTAAAGTTTCCTCTACAAAACACAGAAAACAGCATTTCAATATAACACGGCCGGTAGCGCGGCGGACTCCGTCTTTGGAAGCAATTCTAGGGATCGGGTTCGAGTCCGGCTCGAGCCAGGTGAACATTGCGAGTCCATGCGCCTTTTAGTACCTTGGCGTGTACTACCGTGCAGTCACGTCAAGGGAAAAAGGGTGAAACGAGAAGGACACCGAAAAAAGGGTGCTTATAACCTTGCTGTTGATGCGTCCATAAAATGGTGAGTGGTGTGGGAATCACCCGGCGCCGCTCTTAGAGTACTAAGGCGGCGCTAAGGAAGTACTGACAGTGACTACACGGATACCCGTCCACCGCCAAAAAAAAAGGGAAAAAAAAATTCAATATCTTCTAAAATTGCACATACGAGGCTTGCAAGCCGCGAGACAGGCCTGTGTGATCGTGTCCCTTGAAAATTTATTTAGTACAGCTTACAAACTCCAACAAGGAAAGTTTGATAACTGCACTTGTGAGGGGTTTCTGATGTAAATAGAAATGGTACGAGTATCTTCTTGATGAAAAAAAAAATACTTGATACGGCATGCGATTTTGCCTCCTTCAAGTCATGCATGCATGTAGTTTTTTCGATGCTATCTTGAGAAGGCAACAATCGTAGCCTTCCAGCATCCCGATGGATGACTACAGAGCCTTCCAAAGTTTTGTTTAGGTTATCTCCGAAAAAACCGCATTTATAACTTAAACAGAGAACAGACTTGAATCGATCGAATATGATGCCGTCGTTTGCACTAATTCCTAACACAATTTCCCCGATAAAGTGATACACAAGTTGAACGAATCAATACCATATCCCCCTACCTGCGGGCTCTGGCTGCCTTTCAGCGAAAACCGCAATGACAATTTCATCGGGAGCAGGCGGCCTCCGCTTCGAATTTCCTCTCTTCGCCGCCGTTCAGTCAAACGGCAATTTTGGCCTCGAAATGAGCATTTTTTATTAAAATCCACCATTGCTATGGCAACATAAAAATTTTGCCGCCCCATAAATATCGTCGCTTTTAATATTTCAGTTTACTTAGGAAGTGTGTGTGGCCCGAAAGTGTGGCGGTAAATCCGTATGGGAAAGCTCTCGTAAAGCCCTCCGTAACACTTCCCATATGTCCAATATCCTAAAATTCACTTTAAAAGTGAAGAATAAGGTTTTATTGAAATTCTCATCCGGTTTCGTTTCATGCGCTCTGGTATTATTGCTCTTGCTTATTTTTGCAAGGCAAGAGTAAACTTGCAGTATCAATAGTAGTAAGCTTAGTTGAACTCAAAGCGGTTGAATTGTCTAGGAGTTTCAGTAGTAGTGTTGCTTATTCTAACCTACGGTCATAACGCTAGCTTATTATAGAGAAAACGAAATAAATTTATGGTTTTCGACGGAGCGTCACAGGCCAGCAAACAAGAACAGAACGAAGAGCGTTTAGACTTTAGCTTCCCGCCCGTGTTCTCGCAGAGAAAATTTCCGGGAGAATAAGTAAACGATTTCCATCGCCCGACAAAAAGATGGCGCGTGTGTTTGTTCATGATGTTCAAGAGTTCCGGCCACTTTAGAACGTTCACCTCATACCTACTCTCTCCTCGGCAAAGCTACCACCACCACCACCGCCGCCGCCGCCGCCACTATATCACGGGTACGAGTAATAAATTCTACGTTAAAATCACGTATTGTGCCCGGATCCAAAGTTGTCGGGAAGTTCGGTTCGTGCTTTTGTTGGGGCGGAGAGGAGTGACTGGCGTTGCAGACAGAAGAGCCACTTTCCAGCCAGCAAACCGCCACCTTTTTCGGTCGGCGAAGCGCCTAAATGTCCTCTGTTAATTAAATTTGGTTCGATTTCACTATGGGCGCCGTTCCTCGCCTCGCCGCATACGCTGCAGATACACCATTTCGAATTTAAATTCGTCATTGGAATGGGACAATACTTCACTCTCCTCCGCCCTTGCAAAACGTAGCTGGGATACCTGCTGCCTACTCTTGCAGCCTATTTGAGATACTGCCGATTATTCTGGACTCAGTTGGTTTCAGATTCGCCGTTTTTCACGTCATGTTGAGAGGGAAGGAATCACGTTTGCAGATCGTGTGGTTCTATAGTCGTATAGGTAGAGTGAAACCACACATTTTATAGTGGTCGTTCTACCACAATTCTGTTTCTAAGACAATTTTCAAGTTGATTTGGGTACGGAATATTGAGGTTTGTACTTGCAACAATTCTTCCATATCTGACCAGGTTTGCTTCTTTTCCTATGGGGTACTACATTACAAAGCCATATTTTTGGTTCGGGTTGTACCGTGTAATCCAAACCATTCCGAATTGAGGTAGGCTGTGACATGGTCAAATTCCGGAATGTGAAGCTGCTTTTCCAAGCCAATGCAACAGGGACAGCTGACGTTTTTTTCCTAAACTATTTATTATTATGACTGCTACTAATTTCTTCAATATCTCGATTTGTCAGCCTTCTTTGGTAATTCCCTCATCACACTCTACGCTCGATTCTTCTTACCTACCGAGCACCCCAACTCACTCCTTGGCTCAGTATATAAGGTATGGTTGGTCATTCCGCACATCTTGAGGATCATTGACTTGACATCATAACGTCATTTTGTGCACTCTATCCCGTCAACGAGACGTCAGTGTTGTCAAATTAGATAATAAGGGATCTTGTTGAGTGTAGTGGGGTGGCTAGTGTGAGAGTGCAGCGTCTTTCGAAGGTTTGGGTACCATGTGCGAAAACTGCGAATGCCTGACAACAGTGTCGCCCAACAAGACAAGCAATATTTTGACGGTGACCCAGGGGAAACACGGAAGAGAGGAGAAAATGAGGCGATAGTAATAAAGAGGAACTGAGACCGTCTAGGGATAGCTACAAGGGTAACTTAGTGGAAATGAAATGCTCAGGATCGACAGCTGTTGAGCAGGCCAACGTCAGAGAAAATTTGTTGTTAAACGGCAATCGGGACGTGAATGCTCAAGCTATCAGCAACTGTAGCAGCTCGATTTTTTTTCCATCTAGTAGCCGTGCAAGCAATAAGTTCCTCTACCTATTGGATATAAGAAAAAATCGTCGTCATGTCTGCCGTGGAACTTCTCATCGTAGCCATCCTTCCGTTTGTAGATACACTATTTGTTTCAATTATACGTTATAACAAAATTAATTAGTTTGGAAGTACCTATAACCAATAACTGACTGAATTAAATATGTTCAGTAAGTACATCTTGGGTTATTGAACGTTATAGCTTTTGACAAGTGACAGATGCTCGGACAGATATGTCATAACTTCTACACGTTTTGATAAGAGTTTTCCAAGGGCTTGAAAATGAGCTATCAAAAATTGAATTCATTTGGTCAAAATTTCTTGTCACTCTTCGACAGTGACACCAAATTTGATCGAAATCCGTTCAGTACTTCTCGAGCTATAGAAGATCAAAGTTTCGGCTTTGAAAGCTTATAGCTTTTGTCAGATAACAGATATGTTATATTTTCTGCATGTTTTGAGTAGAGTTTCTGAAGAGCTTTAATAAGAGTTGTCAAATATCAAAATCGTTACATCTAAATTTCCTGTCACTTTGACAGTGACATTACCATTTGAAGATCACAGTGAAAATTTCATTCTTACCTTTCCACCACCGACCGTCAAATTTTGTCACGATTGGTCTGATGGTTCAGAAATAAATAGAGGGACAAAAAAACCCACATTATTGAATGGAATTATTAGTAATTATTTTTGAGATCAACAATCAATTTTCACAATTGTGGCGGCTGTGATCAACTGGCATCAACTCTTTTTGCAACTAACATTCTCTCCCAGGGCTTTCTCCCACCCCTGTACTCAGTTACATCAGCATCGGTCAAATATTTCCGAAGAAATAAAATAAAATGAAAATTTATCGAGAAATTTACGATGCAAAGTCGTTGTTGATTTTCAAAAAATCATATCTCAAGAACGAAACGTCCTTTTGGGCTGATTTTCATTTTAAACACTTTTTCAAGGTGTCTCTTAATTATGTTCTCGCACATGTATACACAAAATTTCACTATTTCTGGTACCTCGCCGCGGCCTGAAATTCTCATGTCATTTCATAGAAATGTGAGTACTTTCGACAATTATTTTTCCCAGTTTTGGCGGCCACGATTGCCTGATGTCAACAAAATTCCAACCAAACGTTCCACCAGTCAGATACTACCCACGTATCAAGTTTCATTGAAATCGGTTAAATTTTTTCAAAGTTTCGGAATAATTGCGAAAAAAATGCATGGACGTTCCTATTTAATTATGTTGTGGTACACCTGGCTGTAATAATATAACTTACCTCAATATCTACCTCGCCAACTAGCGGAAAACTCGATAGATATGCATTTTTTCCATAGAAAAACTGCTGAAAAAACTGTGAAATTGTATAACTGGTTGGTTGCTCTGCTCACGGATGAGAGCTCAAGAAAAATAATACTCAAGCTTGACCACGAACAAGGAACACCTGTAGATTATAAACAGGAGCCAGAGTGAAAATGATTCAATTAAATTCAACTAAAGCAAAGGTAGACACTCCAGTTTTTGCATCAATGATTGGACCTTACCGAATCACGAAAATGAACCGATGCTATAAACAATAAAGCAAATTAAAAAAAAAATGATACATCGTAGTTCGATTTTAAACTGTCATCCGGGGCCAATTCAACCGAATCCAGTTGACAAAATGCAATTGTGATGCCCTTCTATAACAAATTACACGAAGCGTGATACGCTAATTATTTTTTGCGATAACCAATTTTGAATTTATCGCACGAACCATGTACGTTTCCATCAACTTGGAAACAGAATAATTCGAAAATTATTTCATAAATATTCTCCCGAGCAATCATACCACCGTATGGTCACCTACAAACAGACAAACACAAACTCCGCTTTCACGTCTCGTTCAAAATTCATCCTGATGTGCCCTGTGGAAATTGGGCCGTCGAATTCGCATCCCGAATTTCCTTTGTTTTTGCCGGCCGAACTTTGATAATTTCCAGAATAATTGATTTTAAAACTGTCCAACTCTCCGCCCGCCATGCCAGTTCGTTCGCCCGTGTTCACCTCTTTATTGGAAATCTCCTGGTGCCCAACTTATCGGGTTGGGGGAGGAGATGCGAAAACAGCCCCCGAATTCGTTTTCAATATTTATGAGCAAAATTCATTACATTGGGAACATAATGTCAGGCGCAGGGAATTTATTATTGCCCTGGGATAAGGTAAATGCTAGTTAATCGCAAAAAACTGCTCAGATTTATGCACCGGTGGCTTTAATAGGGGTAGTTAGGTACACCTGGAAAAATCGATGGCGGATAATGAGATCTGACATCCACTCCAAAAGATGCAAGCTTGGATGCAGGGGTACACTGGTCCCATCACTAAGGTGTCCCAAATATTCGAGGGGCAAACCGCTGGGGAAGTCTGGTGTACATGCCAAAGGAAGTCCGGGGAAAGTCCGAGGAAGTCCGGAGGAAGTCCGAAGGAAGTCCGGGGGAAGTCTGGCGTACAGAATTTGACCAGCGGTTTGCCCCTGGCAAATATTATTCCGAAAACAGTTATGTAATATAGTTGCCTAGAACTTTCGGTCCAAGTCAAAGGCAGTTTGGGGAAATTCTTCAAATTTGTCAAAAAAATGTTTGAAAATTGCAAGGGTTATTTTTGGCAATATACATAGGGTGTCGAAATGTGAGGCTTTGTCGCCCTATATTTTTATTTGATGAGGTTTTAGTAAACTTTTTAGAACAGACTGAACAAAGAAAATGAACGTTTCATGTCTTAAGGTCGTAAGACCTATTGGCTAGTCGAACCTGTCATAACTCATTTCATGCCTGACGTAAAATTGATCGCCCAAAAGCCACCAAAACCAATTATTTGCAATTCAAATGGCCAATTCGACAGCTTCAGAAGCCCGCCGAAGAGGCTAAGGGGCTTAAGCAGCTTCCTGACAGACAGCAAAGCGAACAGCGAACTACCCACTATAAACACCACCGGTCAACGGTATCAATCCAAATGACATATTTTACTGATCCGTTGATTTTACGTCAGTGCAAATGTCAAAAAAGTGGTAAGGGATTGAATTCACAGCCCTAGCAAAGCGATCTTTGAGTTGGGGCGTGTTTGCCCTATTTTCACTTCAGTAACATGCAAAATGAAGCACAACCGCGAAAAATCCATGTGAGATAACTAGGATAACGCACCAGACAGGCTTCCGTATTTTACCTTACACACGATATTGCCTTTATATTAAATATTAAAGAGGGAAGACAAGTGGTGTGGCTTTTTCATAAAAAGCAGGTGCACATATAGATGTGGAGTTTCACGCATGGAAAAACCGCTTCTCGTGTCTGGAATTAAATTTAAAAATTAAGCTATATTTAACTGGAAATTACCTGCCCTTTCTCTTCACGTACCCACCTACTTGCTCAACGGGTGAGCGAAAATTAATTAAAGCGAGTATGGTCAGCGTGAAAAATGTGCAACTGAGTACCTGTGATGAGCCTCTCTGTGAATCAGTCTTCACTCTTAAGTTTTAATTTGGTGTGCAGTTCTCCAGTCGATTACCGAAAAGTTTTAAAGCTGAACTGGAAAAATAGTTTGAGTGATGTCTTTGTTGCAAAGGAATTAACAATTCTATTTTCACAAGCAAGCCGTCTCAATTGCCAGGGAGTGACAGGAGTGATGAGATGATCTACCCATAAGTCAGCAATGGAGGTGACATGGCGCGTTGAGTTCCTCTCAACTTATTTGTGAGAAAAATTACCATATGAGCTTTATACTCTAGGCACACTATACTATTGGATCGAAATAATTGAGAGTGACTCATTTACATCCACAGTGGGTGTGAGTGAGTAAGTGAACACACTTGGAGCATGGATAACTGAGAGTGACTCATACTTTCCATCCTAGTTCCACGTTCTTCGCCGCAACGCTCCAAGTGTTCACTTACTCACTCACGCCCAAAGTGGATGTGGATGTGAATGACTCACTCTCAATCATTTTGATAGAGAACTTGATGATTATTATCATTAACGATGGATCGTCATATAACTTTCCTTCTTCCTCTTGGTGACAGCAAGGGAAAAATAACACTAGAAGCAGCAAGAAACGTCATTACCTTCCGCTTGATGTCACCTTGTCAACAAGGCAAGTTAATTATCATTAAGCATTCAGCTCTCTAGTTTGTCTAGGGTAACTATGGGAATTGAGAGCTCCTTTGACTTTCCGACCGCTAGGGTGGCGTTGCTGATAATACACAATCATGGATCTGTGCCTAAACTGGACTAATAATACCGTATGAACCCTCCTAGGTATGAACAGGGAGCTGGTGCCTCAAAACTCACCTCATAAGGGACATGATTTTAACCTCAAAGGTCTAATGTGTGTTGATAAGGTTGTTACCAATTTATTTGTCTTACATGTTAGACCGGGGGCTTTAGACTAGTATAAGCTTGTCAGATTCCGGAAAAGAGGCAGAATGTACGTCAAAAGGTACATGAATGAAATTTTGGAAAATCGAGTCCTAAGATAGAATTTTTGGGGGCTTTCGGTCCGTAAGACAAGTTTGAAATTTTCAAAAAGGGTCAAAATTTACCCCCTCCTAGATACTTCCTCTTAGACATAATTTTAAGAATGAAAAACGATTCTCACATGATTTTTTACATAGGTTTCGAATCTGTCCACAAAAATGTTCAATGATTCGCTTCGCTGTAAGCTTCAATGATCGCTTACAGGGTGCAACATCAAAAAATTTTTCTCAAATCGTATTTTCTCACCCTGTATTTTATTATAGGAATCGATTCCGTTTTCCATCCCGATTACAAATATTACATAACACTTAATGGGTTGGTCAACAAAACACCTGTAAAAAAATTGATGAAAGGATGTACATTTTGGTCCTTTTTTGGAAATTTCGAACTTGTCTTATGGACCGAAAGCCCCCTAAAATTTTGTTTTACGACCAGATTTTCGATTGAAGGGATGTTCCCACACAAAATCCTGTTAGTTTCATTCTTGTACCATGTACCTTATGACGTACATTTTTGGTCCTTTTTCCGAAAATTGACATGCTCATACCAGCCTAAAGCCCTCGGTCTGACATATGTAAGATAAAGAAATGTTTAACAACCTTCTCATGGCGCATTAACCTTCAGGGTTAAATGCATGTAATGTACCTACCTTATGACGTGAGCTTTGAGGCACCAGTTCCCTGTCCACAAGCGTATGCACTAAAAGCTAGATAGGTATACTTATCCGTTTTTAGACGGACCTGGTGCTTGTAAAAACATTAGAGGATTATGCCGCTGGAATCTTTTCCGAAAAGTCAGACACGAGCAAGTAAGTATACTTCTGGGGAGCTACGCTTGGAGTTACGCCACCCTTACCCAGGCGGAACCGTGATGGTGTAACTGTGATGAGGGTGATTCACGGAGCTGAGGACGAGCCCCAGTTGTTATTTCTTTCACCAGAAAAAACCGACTGGGAACTTTCGAGAAGCTATCTGAAAATCCCGTAGAAAAAACCGCCGAGTTTTATGAATACAGGAATGCTCAAGAAATTGAGCAGCTTTCATTCATCGGGCAGTAATTTTTATGAAATATTGAGCAAAACCATCAAGCTCGTGCGCCATTAACTTTAACAAGACACAAATTTGCCGGGACATTTGAGGGTCGCTTTCTGCTGGGTTTGTCATCATTAAAAGGGTTTTCATTGTTGTTGAATAGCATTAAATCGTTTATGGCTTAATTAGTACAAGCTTTCCGTTGTCGTGGCCTTGTTGTGTTGTTGTAACTTTGAATGCCCCTTTAATTAACGTTTTATACACATCTTTCGCAAGTAACATCTTCGTTTTATGTGCCCAAAGCGCGCGCGCGTCCGCTCCAGGTATACACGAGCTTTTAATGAGACCGATTTTTTTTATGTCTACGAGGCTACGAGATTAATAATCCATGGACCAGTTTACGCAGGGGATTTTCAATGGGGTCCATCGCAAAGGTGTACTCAAGGACTTCTTTTATAGATGGTGCGCCGGAGAAAGAGGACGTCATAACGACCGGTGCTCTTCGAATCTGGAACGCCGCACGGAATTATTGAAAACTACCTTTAGATATTCAATAAAATTTGTTCGGAAATTGTTCGTTCCATCTTCTACCGCGTCCCCTTTGCTGCAATTCCAATTTCCGGTTCCGCTTGAGGATGTGAAGTACCTACCTACTGAAACAGGAAGATATTATTGTGCCAGAGGAGGAATTGGAACTAAGAACCGAATGAAAATTTTGAAACCGAATATGAGAAAGACGCCAGTCTGCTTAGACTACGAACCTATTATTAGATGCGTCTGCTATCTTTTCATTCTACTGGAACTCTTTGCACCCTTAATTGTTGGCAAACAATTATTTTGTGTGGTCCCTGTACCAAGATTCCGGTAAAAAACCTTTTCGCTACAATTACGGCCAACAACTTTTACGGCCATCTGTGGCTCGCAGAAAGCAGCCCCCATAGATTTTACGTTCCGACAATTATAACCCGGAAATTTCGACAGAACGGCCATAATAATATCGGGGTTATGATTCGTGCGCTACGTAAACAATGATAATTACAAGGGTTAGCAAAAACTTAATGGTTAATGCGGGTGCTCTTACAGCAACACGGCGGAAAATTGGTCCCAAGGGTTGCCATAAATTTATTAAGTGTTACATAAATTCACACAATCCCGGCAATAACTGGGACGGGAACCCATGTTCTCAAAATCAAGGAGTATGAAAAACTTGATAAATTTCCATATCAACATCAGTAAACAATTGATTATATTTCGTTAAAACTGACTGTTCCGGTTAGCCGCCAAAATTCTCAGTTCTCTATTTAAACATAAAAAAGTAAGATATGACTTTCTGCCTGCCTTGTAGCTGTGGTGTGTCCTGTGCTCCCGTGTCTCCTTGCGTATGTCCTCCGTGCACGCCGCCTGGTTCCCCCGTTTTGGTACCGACCAGCGTGCCTCCATGCCAGCCTCCACCTTTGGTCACGCACGTCCCCGTCGTCCCCATAAAGTACCAGTACCAGCCCTTTATGAACCCAAGACCACCTTTTTTGCCGACGGGCTGTGACTGCTGCACTCCTTGGTGTGACACTTGTGATTGCCCCTGCAAGTGATGTGAAAATTGTTGAAGACACTTTCCCGAAACCTTGTCCAGTTTCCAACAGTAGCATATGTTGTAGCCTTAAAAAAATAATAAACGTAGGTACTAGTACCTGTAAGGTCCAAGAGTTCATTTTCTTGCCCAGTCCCAGTAGTCCCAGGAAATTGGTAGGTCCGAGGTAGGCGCTACCTTGCGAAAGGTCGCGGAGAGTCAAAAATTTTCACTGTGTTACAGTTTGGTGTCCTTATTAACATACTGAGTTTTAGAATTCGGCAAGTCGCCGCTCGCTCCTCCACTATGAAAATATAGTGCGGGACGAACAAAAAAAACAATTTTCACCAATTGACTGTCCATCGCCGTCTTATCTATCGAAATAGAACAAAATATGACTACTAAGACCCTTGATAGCATTCGATGTCCCATTACATAATTATGGAAGCAAGCAGCCATGTGTTGCTTAACTTCTGTGATCAAAGCCCAAGCGCGGTGTTCTACTACGTTGCCTTCTACCGCAAGGGTGTCGGGCTTACAATAGGTTTGTTCCGTCAGCAGTCCCTGACTGTCCGTGGACGTCAGCAGCATGCGCATTACGATTTTGGCGTTCCATAAATCGTAATGCGCAGGCTGCTGACGTTCACGGACAGTCAGGGAGTGCTGATGGAACAAACCTTATATAATATACAATTCACAAATTACTTATGTACAAATTCGCACCACTGCTCCTTGTTCCCTGATAATATTTTCGCTTCATTCCATGTCTTTCCTTTGCTCTCCAAAATCTTCTCTACTGTCTCTTCCCATGTCTCTTTCGGTTTTCCTCGTTTCTTCTTTTTCCCCATCCTTGCCTTCCATATTTTCCTGACTGGTCTCTTATCGCTTATCCTCAGTGAATTTCCCCACCAACCAAGTTGTCTCTGTTCAATGAATTCTAACGTCGATTGCACTCCTAGTTCTTCTCTCACTACTTGTTCATTTCTAATTATGTCTCTTTTTGTTATACCCTTTGTTGTTCTGGGGTATTTCGTTGCCGTCGCTTGGATCTTTTTTTCTTTCTTTCCTTCTTCACTTTTCTTCTAGGCACTCTTGTCAAAAGCTTTTTCCAGATTATTGAATGCGTAGTATGCTTTTTCTCCTTCAGTCGTGTCTTGTAAACAATTTGTTTTAATGTGAATACGTGGTCTTGCACACTTCTTCCTTTTCGGAAACCACTCTGCGATTCTGAAAAGGTTGGTTCTATTATTCCATCTATTATTATTGAGTTTTCCACCCAGTATTTCTTCATATAATTTCATGACAGTGCTCAATAACATAATTCCTTTGTAGTTATTACAATCCTTTTTGTCTCCTTTTTTAAAAATTGACAAAATCATGCCTATTTTCCAGTCTCTTGGTATACTTCTTCGTTCCATGCTTCATTCACTATTTCCAAAAGTATCTGCGTTCCCTTTTCTCCCATGTGTTTCAACATTTCAGCTGTAATTTTGTCTTGTCCGGGTAGTTTTCCATTTTTTAGCTTCTTCAAGGCTTGTTTTAGATCTTCCATCGTTACTGCGTTCTCCTCTGCGACTGTCGTATCTGTGTTGCTTGTTAATTCTTCCTGGGGTTCTCATTCCCGTGTAAATATGCAGTAGCTCTTCAAAATGGCCGAAATGTAAGATTCTGAAATCACTCACTACGTCACACAACTAACTTCCAGCGGAGGGATACACATGTGCTTTTACGTGCTTTTGGGCTCAAATTAAGAGTCGAAAATTCGCCCAGCGCACCTGAAACTATAAGACCGACGTACGTACCTAACTTGCAAAATACGTGTGATTTATCAAGGCAACTTGTCGCACACTTGTTTTTTTTTTGGCGGTGGGCGAGTATCCGTGTAGTCACTGGCAGTACCTTCTTAGCGCCGTCTTAGTAGGCTAAGAGCGACGCCGGGTGATTCCCACACCACCCACCATTTTATGGACGCATCATCAACAGCGAGGTTATTAGCACTCTTTTTTCGGTGTCCTTCTCGTTTCACAATTTTTTCCTTGACGTGACTGCACGGTGGTACACGCCAAGGTACTAAAGAGCGCATGAAAATTTTCACCTGGCCCAGGCCGGATTCGAACCCACGATCCGGAATTGCTTCCAAAGACGGAGTCCGCCGCGCTACCGGCCGGGTTCGCACACTCGACCATATCTCCCGCTTGAAAATGACTACATCCGTCTTGAGGGACCGACAAGTTGTCTTTTACCACCTATATTATGACCACTCCCCCTTCTCTTACGATCGTTCTTAGTCTCATCGGTCTCAACACTGTTTTCTGCTTCCATCCCTTGGCGAGACAGGTAGAAAGTAGAATTCTACGAGGGAAGTGGGCAGTGACTCAGTGAATACCCACGGAAACAATAAGGTAGTAAAATACAGTCAGATGAAAAAACCGTCCTTTCCGTAAAGTAAAACTGAACGGAAGACTCCGATGAATATGCAAACCGCCCTTGAATCTCAGACAAAACAAAACTCCAGAATCTGAATAGAAACACACCTAATTAAGATTAACGACCTCTCGGGGGCTTTGCAATTAAATTGAACCCGAAAAAGTGCAGCTGCCGGGAAGAGAACGCAGACGACGAGGAACCTGCATTATCATCACGTCTTATTTTCAACTTTCCCCAAAACTTAATCAAGTACCTGCTACACGGCCAGTTAATTAAGAAAATTAATGACAGTTTTAGATTCTCCCGCCGTTTAAATATTGTCTCGATGGGGCGGAGAAGCTGCGCCTTCCCTTCCAATCCTGCTCCGTTTTATTATAATATCGAAAGACTCCGTCGTCGCCGGTTATTGCCACTGAAAAACTTTCGGTCTCGCAAAGTGCTGGTCGTAAAATTAAAAGACTACTGCGTCGATTTGGTTAATTCTCCGTAACTTTTCCGCCAATCCTATCCGCCTCAAAAATCAGTGCCAAAGAAAGAAATTACCCTTACATATTTTCAACGAACTCGTATTACTGAAATCATATCTCATCAGACAGGGTAGAGGGGAAAGGGATCGGCCCTTGACGAAATCCTAATTTTAGGAAATTTTGAAAATCTCAACTTCAGTCAGGTTGAGACTACTACCCTACTACTACTATCTTGCGATATAAATCTGTTATTAGCTGTTTGACAGACTGGATAATTTTGAACAAAAATAGTCTAGTAGATAGCTAGTGTGTTTGATAGTCGTCTATTCGTTGTTCAAAATAATCGATATGTCGTGTTGAAAAATATTCGTTAGACATCCAGAACGTTTCGCCAAGAAATATAATAAATTGACAATGCAATGAAGCAAGCCATAAATCGCCCTAAACGCCGAAAATTGAATTTACGTCCCGTGCCATTGCCTGGTGCGCGGCGCCCCCTGTTTTTCAATTCTGCCCTCGTCGCGCCTCCCGAATTAAAATACGAAAACGTCGTCAATATTTTCGCACGTTGTTTAAAACAACCAAAGCCCATTCACACCGTCCCTCCTACTCTCACACCCCCCGCGTGTATACGTAAATCCCTTCCAGAATTGTTTTCGTAATAATATTTGTCTGTGTTGTAACTTTTCCAGCGTGTCGATACGAAAAAGGAACCTGGGGCGAGTGTAACGCTCAAAGTTTGATGACGCGAAACGACAAGTTGAAGCCCAACAGCGACGCGAGCTGCGAGCAGAACAGGCAAATCTCGAAAAAGTGTAAACCCAAGGGCGCCAAACCAACGAAAGGTAAAGGTAACAGAGTATCGATCATCCCCATCCTCGTTCACTCATCATCGTCATATCTGGGGCGTTTTATTTAGTTTAGTCAGATTTATGTTTAGTTTACCCTGACGACGACTACGACGACGACGTCGTTCCCTGCTCATTTCACTCTTCATACATTATTCAGTCTGCTTTGGGAAAGTTTTTTCTCTTGGAAGTTCCGACAGGACGGCCCAGGTATTTATGTATTTTTCGTGTTGCCTCGCGCCCGAATGATTGATGGCTACGTGGCCAATGTATGCTAAATGCGTTAGATGAATAGACCCGTGTTCATTCAATCGCCCAGTTCGGGTCCCGGAACTTCCCCAAAGACTGAATAAAATTTCATGCCCACAGATTTTCGAAATTCTAACATGCAAGTTTCATGTCCCCCGGGACAGCTGCTTGAACGATCGCTTGCGATTGACTGGCGGAAGGAGGAGGACGTTGTTTACGAATCCCAACTATGGCCCAAGAACAGAGAACTACCAAAGAGGGAATCTTCACCCATAGCTTCTGCTAACAAAGTTCGTCCTTGGCTCAAAAAGAATGTCCTCTTCCTTCTTGTGCAAAATGAGCAGTCTCAAAAGCAAGGAAACGCACTACATTCGCAAGAGAGGTGGAAACACCGTGGATAGATACAAAGGCGAAAAATTCAGCACTCGAATTAGTGGCTAGGGATTAGGGGAGTAGGTATTCCCCTCGGTATTCCCTAATTCAAAAGAGTTGAAATAAAAATTATGAATAGAACAAATAACGTAGATGAAACCCAATAAAGGGTTAATTTCCGACACATTAGGGAAGGAAAGAACAAAAAACAAGAAAGGTAGCATTTATTACCGGGTGCAGATTAAAATAATGTTTATGTTCATTATGTACTTGCACGCTTAAGGTAGAAATGTGGGTTGACCATCTTGCGGACTACTAACTTCTCTCGGTTTTTTTTTTCACTTTTTTGCTGCAGTACCTAGCTTTATTACTTGGTCGTTCAAGGTAGGCTTCGGCTTCCGTTCAAGCTAGGTATAAAATACTGATACTGACAAGTTAAAAAAAAAATAGGAGCGGAAGAGCACCTCTCTCAATATAAGAAATAAAACCGTAACGTATCATAATATAGAAACACAGCGCTGTGTAATATGGAATTTCTTTCATAAAAGCAGAATTGCGTCAGATGAACAAATAACCATAAAACTCGAAAAACTTGATGTAGGTAGCTAGATCGTAGAGCGGCGTGGAATATTGGATATAAAAAAATATACAGAGACACTATTACTGCTGATGTAGTGCACCAAATTTGGGTCGTATCAAAATGATGTAGGTACGGCTGTAATTTTACATTTTAAGTGTCCACTTGAAAATCTGTATAACTAATAAAATTTTATATTTCCAGCTACTCGTCGCAACAGGCAGTAGAGGAATGCGGGAGAGGCCTAGAATAATATCGTTTTCAATATAACTCCATGCATCTAGTAAAGCAAGTAAACTCATTCATCTCAATAGTATTTCCATAACCCTGTCGTCACTTATGTAAGTAGGTGTAAGTTATAAAGGCATCAGATCTTTCACTTTCTTGCATTGTAAAACCAGAAGTAATGATTTATTCAGTGGAATCGGGTTCAGTAGACCCTCCAGCAGAGTTTCAAAGCCAGCAGGACCCCCACTTTCCCATGTAGATGATACCTCTACTCCATAAAATCCTTCCATTTGACCCGAACGGCTCACTGCCAGTGGAATCACGCAAAATAATCCCAGTCGTCATCCCTCCCGCCCCGAACTGACCACCCTCATTAAGTAAACAATGCAAATTCCACCGAGGCCTAATTGTCTAAGAGCGCGTTTAATTAGGGGCCGCGGTGCAATTTCCATCGATTTCTCAGAATAATGTATAGATGTTTGTTGTAGGATTGTACAATCTAGTATAATCATCATCGAAACTATGTGTGTAATTATATTATTATTATATTAGTGATAATATATGGTTTTAGTTTTAATGGATATACCTTCTGTTGTTTTTTTTTATATATGTAATATTTTTTACTTAACTATAAATGTGGACGTGGACTTGATATAATCTAATCATGTAATATCATATTGTATTTGACACATTCAAATAAATAAGAAATAAAATGTTTAACATTATGGCGTTCCAGTCATTATGGAAGTATGTACAGATTGAACCAAATAATTCGCTTATACCCTGCGCATGTAAGCCATTGTCACAATGTTAATCAGGTCTAGCGGGCTGGAACGATAACGAAAATACGTAGGTACCTATCTGCACCTGGCATACAGTTGCCAGCATTACGTTTGCATCTTGCTGTACCTATCGAGGCCTCATGGACTGTGCAGAGAACAAATACAATTTCAAGAGAGCCTAATTTGCCGGTTCGATACCAATAGAGTCCTGCATGACTTTCTTATTGTCTCAAATGATGCTGCGGTAACCAATCAACATGATAGACTGAGCGGTTTTCCGCGCATTTTTTTATATTTTGCAAATCTAAATCTTAGAAACTGTAGGGGAGGCAACTTGCATGCACTTGGGCCTCGAGCGGTTTGATGGCCGATCTTGAGGTTATTTTGTTCTACCCCAAAACAGTAGATCACAGATGCAGTAGATTAACGCCTCAACAACATAAAATATAAAAAAAACATAACAAATGAAAATCGTTTATTAGAGTGGTGTAGTGATAGAGTCGACTAGCTGTTGTAATGATGGTTGTAATACGGACCCGTACCGGACAGCCTGACTACGCCACTGCTTGATTCCAGATAGCGACGGTTGTCAAATAAAGTTTCGAAGTTACTGCGTTGTGACGTCAGTAGTTCAGTTACGCCCACCACGAAAGTAGCCGTGTTTTTGGCGCGATGAATGGTATTTCAAACTTTGCTTTGATCTCTATGCATTCAACAAATGGCAAATTTTTCAAATGATTCTTCCGGTCGAATATTGTTGTTAACATCGTTTTTGATATTACGCAGTAATAGACTTGAAATAAAACGCATGAAGGATTCGATTGATACGATCCGGTTTGCAGCGTTGCAGGCGCAAAGTTGAGACGACGTACCTAATTTGGCGAATACAGCGGTCTGATTGGTTGTTATATGGTCGTTGCTATGGTAACCTCACTTATCGCGATCACTGCGCACCGCACGACGCGCAATTTTTACCGACCACCATTGTGGAACAGGCTTTTTTCAAACGCGCAATTTTTTTACTG
The DNA here is from genome assembly GCA_949128115.1 of Anaspis maculata. NCBI lineage: Eukaryota > Metazoa > Arthropoda > Insecta > Coleoptera > Scraptiidae > Anaspis > Anaspis maculata. The sequence continues at coordinate 70,741,394 of OX421963.1, forward strand.
AGCACTATAATCAGACGCGCTGTTTTTTTTCCGAGCGCTATCTTTTGACGCGCTGCGCTATATTGAAAAGCGCTTTTCTCACACTGAGCCAAGTTGAAGCTTAGATCGCCGTCTACTGTCTTGGGTAGAACAAAATAACCTCAAGACGGGTCGACATGAAACCGTTCGAGGCCCAAGTGCATGGAAGTACTTTACCCTACAATTCTCAAGATTCAGATTACAAAATGAAAAAAATGCAGGTTTGACTCAGGGTTGGTTGTTTTAAAACAAAATGTTTTGAACTTGTTTTAAACAAAAGCATTTATTTTAAACAGAATTGTTTTAAACGTACGTTTAAAATATGTTTTTTTTGCGCATGTTTTGTTTATTTTCGATAATTCTCCACATTACCACTTTGACACTTTCATACGTTTTTGATTTTTTGGGCTGATCTGTGAACGTATTCATATCGGATGATGAAGATTAAGGGTTGATTGCTTTGAGCAAAATTGTTTTAGCACGTTCTGTTCTATATTTCCAAAAAATTCTTTGTCAGAACACCTTAAAATAGAACCATAAAGACATTTTTTTAATATTTGGAAATTAACCGAGCCCTTGAAGACTGCAGCCTGCAGTTTGGATAAACGAAGAAATCAGTATGAATTCGTGTAAGCATACCATACCTAGTAATAGACAATGGTGATAGCAAAGGTGCCGGTACCCATATAAGTAACTATCATGGCTTTGTGGCTACTTCACAGCAGATCTTTATTCATGGCCCTTTTTACGACTTCAGAATACCTCAATATGTACTATACCCAGGGGTTATAAGGCCCACCTAAGGGAAAATGTCAGTTATAAAAAAATGATATTTTCACATTTTTCCATCGAGTTCAACTTGGGCATTATCTTGGTTAATAATTTAAGGGTTATACGAACAAAACAACAAAAATATTCTTCAGGGCAAAATATGAAAAATGTGTTTTGAGTTTGAGGCCTTATTTCAAAGAGGTAAAGGCGATAGAGTAAAGGTAAAAGGACCAGAAATATTTGAGGGTCGCAATCCAGGCACAAAACATCTTCACTGTCTTCGAAAACATATCAACTGCATTCCTCATACAATACACTCAGATGTGATGCTGCACACATTGTCTTATGGCGCGATGTGACGGAGAAAAAGTGTCGGCCCTGACCGGGACTCGAACCCGGGTCTTCCATTTGCCGGATGGATACTCCAACCACTAAGCTATCGGGGAGACAACAGTTCCTCCGCCACATGCCCATATGGCGCGATGTGACGGATAAAAAGTGTCAGCCCTGACCGGGACCCGAACCCGGGTCTTCCATTTGCCGGATGGATACTCTAACCACTAAGCTATCGGGGAGACAACAGTTCTTCCGCCACATGCCCATATGAGAGCCGCCACAGTACTCCCCCTCCAGAGACGTCGTTCGTCTTGTATGTACCCCTGCGTTCGCCGTACTTATGGATCATTGACCGTTGTTCAGTACCCCCCACCTAGGGCGACAGATAGGACGTGGGTGGACGTAGGACAGGGAAGTGGCGGTGCTGTTTATTTGTCCGTTGCTTGCTTTGTACCTCTTTGCCTTCTGCATGTGCGTCGTTGCTTGCTTTGTACCTGTTTGTTTGAGTTGCATGTTGCGTGCGTGTTGTTTTTGTTCGGAGTCACCATTTATGGCGCGATGTGACGGAGAAAAAGTGTCGGCCCTGACCGGGACTCGAACTCGGGTCTTCCATTTGCCGGATAGATACTCTAACCACCAAGATTTCGGGGAGACAACAGTTCCTCCGCCACATGCCCATATGAGAGCCGCCACAGTCTCATATCAGCCATAAAGTCATCATTGCAGACTATTTTGTTCCATGCTTCGAAGTCAGGTGGATTTTTCAAACTCTTGGCTCTGACGAGAAGTCCCATATTGCACTTTTTCGTTCGCACTTCAGATCAAATGCATTGGAACAACCAAAAAACACCCATGGCCATGGCACGCTGAACCTGTTTTCTCATTTTCTTTCTTCTACAGCACATCTAGCCCTTGTAACTACCAGGCACCTTACCTACTAGAAATTTATCAGCTTACTACCTAAGAACCTAAACTCACTCTTCAGTGCAAAGGGCCTCGAACCTCCCTCCCCTCATGAATAACAAAATTTCCAATCGTTTGGCTGATTTCAGGCGAATTCCATAATAGGTATTAGGTACTTACCTTCCTACAACCTGAACAGTTTCAAGATGCATGCCCATACTTACCTTTAGTCGATCATAAGAGCTGTCAAAATTGTCCATATGACCTAGGTAAGATGCTGGGGAGCTGTCTTCTTTCTCCTGCTTCAATGGGTACTTTGCGTACTTTAAATTTGCTATTTCATTGTGTCATTTGATTACACAAGCCAAACAATGAATATTCGTCTAAATATTTTCTTTTGTTTTGCTCTACAAAATTAAAAAATAATGATAAAAATTGGTACAATCAGCCGAAAAATTTAAAACGCCAAGATCGAGCGGCATTTGTGACGTCACCGTCTCCCAAACAATAACACAAGTCGCGGCGCGTCAGCCGGGGTTGGAGTGGGATTGTGTGTGACAGCTCGGCCAGTCGGGCCAGTTTGCAGTTACCACCATTCTCCGGTTACCACGCATGAAACGAGAACGAGCGGGTTGGATCAGTAGCGTACTATCATGCCAATGTAGAACAGTATGGGATGGAATGCAACGACTCCCATGAATGAGTTGATTCAAACTGAAGTTCATTGCTTTGTTACATCAGCAGCTATTTGTCCATTATTCAAATCATTTTAATCTTCAGGCTTTTGTCATTTACACGCAAGTTTCCCAATAACAAGAAAATCCCTACGCCACTGTTAATTTCTGCGCTCTAAGAGCAGTTTGCCACACCTCCGATCCAATACGATTGGATGGGGGGCGATGACGACACATACGTCGCGTATACAATGCGTTTGAAAATGGGAGTGAAACTCTCAAAGTTGACTTTTTTTTTCTCCCTGAAATTTCCAAAATGTCACAAGACAAAAAAGACGTGAATTTTTATTTTCATTGTACTTTCTGCTCAAGCAAAAAAAATCACACTGTATACGCCCATTTCATTATAATCTGCACCATTAAATACTCAGTTGAATATTTGCCCGAACTGCCTACTTACTACAAGAAAACTATTGCAGTCGTCATCAGAGACATTTATTTAAGTTAGAATTTTTGTATGTATTACATTTTAAAAACCAAAATGGGAATTCGGTTTAGGTAAGAAGGTAATAAGGCTTCCAACAACTTAAAGACGATTATGGTTACATACCATATTATCAAGTAAAAATTTATTATCAGATACTCACTAATTTGTACAGTAAATCTTAAACCTACTCATATTGTAGTCTTATAATTACATCACATTAAGAATGATGAAATGAAAATGATAATCTATTATTTATAATTGCATGAAAAAATATTATTATTATACTAATACTTAGGGTGGGTACAGTCAGCTTATTTTGCTGCAAGTTTTAATTTTAGTCGCAAGCGCAGCGACGCCCATTGGCTCTGATGAACCAGCCTCCTCAGAACAGCCAATAAGCGAAGCAGCGCTTACGGCTAAAATTGAAACTTGCGGCTAAATAAGCTGACTGAACCCACCCTTATATAAAAATCAGATGAAAAGTATACGAAAGTTATCACAAACCTCCTCCAAGATGTCCCAGTTTAGATTTTTGCAGTTTCATCAGGGTGCCTGACTCCGAAAATGGGACATCCTGTACACAATGTGAGATACTTGATCAGTTTTTTTTATACTAAAAAACCCTGTCGTGGTACGAATCGTTCTGCACAACAGACGTGGGTCTCGGCAATGATGAATGATGATGTCTCGACTGTGGCCGCCTTGGGGGAGCCAGAAATTCGAACATGCTCTGCGTGTGATTGGCCAGCATCTTGGCCAAATCGCAGGGCATCGGATCGGTCCAGAAAAAGTCATGGTTAAGGGCAGCATCGGCATCGAACCGCTTCGACGGATCCAGAACCAGCAGTTTATCCAACAAATCGCAAGCGAAAGGATCTTTGAGGTAGTGCTTCAGTCTGTCCTTGACCTGCCAAATGCACAATTTAATGTTAATTTGTCTCAAAACAGAAGGGGTATTTCTGTACCTTTCGCTTCTGTACCGGCAGCTCCATCTTTTTGTACAAATCCAGATTTTCAACCCCAGGCCACGATTCGGGGCAAATCGTTCCGCAGAGCTGAGATATGAAAAGCAACTGCTGCTGCTCGCTGTTGCCTTGCATGATGGGAGAACGGGTCCACATCTCGGCCATGATGCAACCGGCTCCCCATAGATCGACAGGGGGGCCGTAGTTGCGTTCACCCAGTAGAAGTTCCGGGGGTCGATACCACAGTGTCACCACGCGGTTTGTGAATCTTTAAATTGAAATATTGGAACTGATCAAACGTTTGCACGAATTTCTACCCACTAATAATAATAATTATATTATACAGAGTGTTTCAGTGACGTTGCGCCAGATCTCGGAAGATGATTCCTCTCACAAAAATAACTTTTTTTTTTTAAATGCTTAAAAGAAGAACACCCAAACCAACCGTGTTTTTTCTTCAAGAAGGAAAACGGCTGAACATAAACTTAAAACTTGGTGTGTTGGGAAGTTTGTTCACAGTAATAGACTTTATTGCAAATTACCTGTGTTGACATGAGTGGAATGATTTTCAGGTGTCAATTTGAAGCTTTGCGGTTGTCTCTGCTTTGCGTTTGGCAAACAGTGACCTTTTGACAGTTGTTCCTTTGCTGAGATTTCGTGTAAAAGGAAAAGGAATACAGCTTATACATCAGACGTGTGCATAATGCGCATAAGGTCTACATAATGCGTGTGCCTGTGCCTCAGCATTTTGCTTTCGACTACGCCGATAGTACGTACCTACCCCCCATGCCTCCCACCGCCCTCACTTGGACGAAGCTTTTACACTTCAGCTGCAAGGGTAGGGGGAACCCACTGGCCTTCTTTAAAGGGGGAATTCAATCGTCGTGGCTGTTTTTTGTGATTCTATTTTACTTCTAATGAAACCGACAGCAAAAAACTAAAAGAACAACTTCAAATTTCGACCCCCAATGTTGACAGTATGACTAGGCGATGACTGCGATCCGCAATCGCGCATTCAATTACGTCAAAATCTGATAATCATATCATACAGGCTCGAATATAGGTATTCCGTCTTTTGTCTTCGCATTGAAAATTTGTATCTTCCATCCTGTTCTGACAAATGGAATAGGTCAATTATTGACTTTATAGTTATGTCAGGGTAACTTAGTCCGGGCTCGAATTCCGTTACCGCGGTCAAGAAAATCACAGTTTTCCAACTAGTGACCTTGGGAAATTTGTGTCAACTGTAAGCGGTTTTGGACTTTGAAAATTAAAATGAGACGCAATAGCGCATTTTCTTACTGCAGATCTGTCACTGATAGAAATGAAGTCCGGCTTTAAAAAATTAAATGTTCATACGAGACAAGAGTAAGTTTCACGTTTCATGACAATCGTTCCACTGATGAGAAATTTCAATATGGCGGCGGAATCATGGAATTCAGATTAAAAATGAAAATGTTCATACGAAACAAAGGTAAGTTCCAAGTTTCATGATAATTCCTCCACTAATCACAATTTCAATATGGCGGCCAAGATGGCGGCGAACTCTGACAAGCGTTAGTTACCAAAACGTCACAATCTAGGGATTTCTGATTTTATTTTAGTGACACACCACTGATTTGGCACAATTTACCAGTCCTCATTCAAGGAATACAAAATCTTGAATCAAGCTGCATAAATCGAACTCCGGCATTTAATTCAAGTCTCATAAATCTAAACTTGAATCTTGAATTTGATATATCCATGCATGAATCTACCATTCTACCAAAAAATCTCTCTCATGGGCATGAGGCTCAGTAGCGCAATTCCTTTTTGAAGGATTACTGAACGCAAGATGTTAATTAGGGTTCTACCGTTGTTTAAGCAAAAAAATTCAATATAGTAGTCAAAATTACTCAAAATATTGACAGAATCATGAAATTCGGCTTGAAAATCAGAGAGATCGTACTAGACAAGGATAAGTTCCAAGTTTCACGAAAATCGTTTCAATGAGAGATTTGAATGTGGCAGCCAAGATGACGGCGGAATCATGGAACTAAGCTTGAAAATAAGAATGATCATATGAGACAAGGATAATGTTAAAGATTCATGAAAATCCTCCCACTGATTAGAAAATTAAATATGGCGACCAAGATGGTGGCGAAATCATGAAATCTAGCTTGAAAATAAAAATTATCATACGAGACAAAAGTGTTCAAAGTTTCATGGAAAATGGTTACACTAATAAGAAATTCCAAGATGGCGGCAGAATCATAAAATTCGGCTTGAAAATAAGAATGATCGTACTAGACAAGGAAAAGTTTCATGACGATCGTTCCACTAATAAGAGTTTTCAAGATGGCAGCCAAGATGGCGGCGGAATTATGAAAGCCAATCTGCCTATTTGGTCCTTGAGAACCTAAGCTATCCATCGGATAAAGTTCAAGGGCTGAAGCTTTATTTCCCGAGGAGAAGTTCAACTTCTTCGAATTGCACAGGAGATCTTTGTGTTTTTTTATAATAATGATAACTATGCATGGATAACAAAGATAGTGCTCATTGGCCACCCTTGGGGACAACTCATTGATTTCTACATGAACGGACAGACAAACTGGCCACATACTTTTTTTGTTATTGAGCAAAAATGTTTCGCAGTTCGAGTGCCATTCAGGCACCTAGTATTGGCTATTTCAAAATGTTGAATAGTGTTAATGGCACGTCTGATTTTAAATTTCTAGGGTCGCGTACGCGCCGAGCCGTAGCTTTGCGGTCGTTTTCAAAAATTCATAATTATTGAGCCGAGCGTCGTCGTATCGAATAGGAGTTTTTGTCAAAAGAAAGTTCAAATTGTTCTCTAAATACCGGGTGTTTATAAACGTCTGTGATCGCATCGCCTTTTAGCCCAGTCATCCTAGCATTTGAGGTCGGAATCTCTCCCATAAAGCTGGATTTTTGCATACATGTCCAGAAAACAGCTCTCTTTCTATTAGTGATAAAAAAAATTTCTGAGACCCGGAGCGTTTTCCGCCATTTTGAAAAAACTGTCAATTTTTTCAGTTTTTCTCAAATAACTCTGTAAATATTCAACTCATTGGCATGAAAGTTTTTGCAGTGATTAGAGCTTGAAATTCTCCATCCAATGCTGCCAAAAATATTGTTTTTAGGATCCATGGTTTCTGAGAAATGTCAAATGAGTTAAGTGACTTCATTCACTTTCATCATTCCATTTGACCGATTGAAAAAAAATTATCGAGCTTTCAACAGATCTGCACACTTTTGCATTCGAATAGGCACAAAAGAGGCTTCCAAAAAATATTCATATATCGGTCGGTCTGCAGGTCTAACGGTCAGTCTGGTGGTCGGTCTGTTGAATTTTGTGCCCAGATTTATTCCCAAGCCGTTGAACCAATCCCGACCAAATTTGGTAGACTCATAAGTGACAAGTTTTGAACGACAAAATCCAATTGTCATCCTGATCTGTCACTTGGAAATGTCACTACAAAAAAATGACAGAAGGTCTATCTCACCGAATGCAACTTGTGATACATCATTTCAAAGCCCTCAAAAAAATGCATACAAAATAGCCAATGAGAACCTCTAATGTTGCGGCTGTCAAAAAATCACAAGCTGTCAAACTTTTAATTTTAATTTTTCATAACTCTTGAAGTACGGAACGGAATTGAACCAAATTTTGTTCCCAACAATAGTGCCTCACAATAATTTGATGGATCATGAAATGTACCGGCAGCAGACAGGGATGCAACCTGAGAAAAAATTTTCGCCTAGTCATCCGAGCCTGTAGTGTACCTACTTGAAATAGTCAAAAAATCATCTCTTGCTTGAAGAAAGTAGTTCCCAAACAGTTTTCTTGCTATATGGTTAGCTCTTCCACACCTCTTCAACATGGTAAAAGCAGACATTTCTATGACGTGTAGTATTCAGTATACAGGGTGAAGATTGAAAAATGAATATTTATAAATGTTTATTCTGTTGAAATAATCCTCGAGAAAAACAGGCTTTCATTATTTATCAACTTTATAGTTTCCTGCTGAACATGTGAAAAATGTACCACTTCATAGTCGCTGGTATTCTACGTACAGGGTGCAATTGATTTTTTCCAATATTTCTATCTTTATCGAATAAATCAAGACAAAAACCATTTCCAGCTCTGTTACAAGCCATTAGTCTCTAATTCAAGATACAAAAATGTCATATTCCTCAAACTGCAGAAACACAACATACAGGGTGAAACAAAAAATTGATTTCACATTCACCCTATACGTAGAATACCAGCGGCTGTAGAGGCGTACATTTTTGACTATCCAATAGGAGACTATAAAGTATAGACTATATACTATAAGTAAGTATAAGTTATCTACTTATACAAAAAAATATAAGACTAGAAGCTTAATCAGTAAATAAGGGAACGTATAAAAATTACGGCTGAGGATCGACTTTATAATCTGGCTTATTTCTGGCGTAGAAACGGCTTCCAGATAAAGGAGGCCTTTTTTGCAGTTTTTTGACGGCAAATAATAACCATAAAAAGTTCATATCCAAGGTGACATGCAGAAACAAAAATAAATCATTCAGAACAACCGCCTTGATAGCAAGCGACTTTAACTATTGATGGTGGTTTCATATTTATTATTGATTTTTCAACATCTATCCGATGGAATCTCACTTGTTCAAGCAAGGTTCCTACCTGTGTACGTAGATCTCGACGTAGATGTAAGAACCTATCAAAGTCAATACATGCGAAAAAGTGGACTTGAATACTCTCTAATCCTTAAACACACAGCATTCTTTTCAAGTGTACCATCAGGAACAAACATGGCATGATGGACGTGATGTGAAGAACAAGTTTCTGGATTAGAGATGGAAAGCTATACACCCCATGGTATTCAACATATCCCAATGACCGAGGCCCCTGCCTCATGAAGTCTTTTGTCGCAAATCTCCTGAAAACTGTAGGTACGTAGGCAGCATTTTCGATGAAAATGTAACTATAAACAACTGTGAAAAGATGGCTTTTGTCTCGAAGATGGTGTTGTGTCCTTCGAGCACTAGATGTTTATAGTGAGAGGGGGTCTTATTCACACATATCTTCCGTCATCTCACGTAGTGTTGTAACTGAGTTCTGGTATTTTTTCTCATGTCCTCTTCTGAATATTCTTTATGCAAAACTGGCGATATTATCTTACAAATGTGTATCGAAAATGATGAGAAGAATGAAGATCATCAATTTTCAGTCTAGATTGGCCAGATAATATTATCAGTTGAGCATGGAGAATTTTTTAAAAAGGACATGCAAAAAATATCAAAAATCAGTTACGACACTACGTGAGATGACGGACGATATGTACAGATGTTGAGCTCGATCCAAGTGTGATTAAGAAAATTTCTGTTTCACAGCAGCTAGGCTCAGATGACTAGTTCAAACGGTTTTTTGCTATTATGGTTAGCTCATACCTACCTGTTTAACATGTCAGAAGCATACATCCCTGTGACGCGTACTACTTAGTAGGTGTACAGGGTGAAAATAATGAAATAAATCTTCGAATTTTTCTATTCAAGGTCAAATAATTCTCGTAAAAGACAGTCTTCCATTATTCAGCAACCTTATGATCCCCCATTGAACATGTGAGAAATGTACCCCTCTATAGCCGCTGGTATTCTACGTACCAGGGTGGAATCAATTTTTGGTTTCACCCTGTATGTTCTGTTTTCGCAGTTTGAGGAATCTGACATTTTTGTATCTTGAATAAGAAATTATAGGCTTGTAACAGGGCTGGAAATGGTTTTTGTCTTGATTTATTCGATAAAGATAGAAATATTGGAGAAAATCGATTGCACCCTGTACGTAGAATACCAGCGGCTATGGAGTGATACATCTTTCACATGTTCAGCAGGAGACTATAAAGTTTCTTAATGATGAAAGACTGTTTTTCTCGAGGATTATTTGAACGGAAAAAATATTTTTAAATATTCATTTTCCAATGTTCACCCTGTATACTGAATATTACACGTCACAGAAATGTCTGCTTTTACCATGTTGAAAAGGTGTGGAAGAGCTAACAATATAGCAAAAAAAAACGTTTGAGAACTACTTTCTTCAAGCAAGGGATGATTTTTTGACTGTAGTAGGTACACTACAAGCTCGGATTACTAGGCAATTTTTTTTCAGGTTGCATCCCTGTCTGCTGCCGGTATATTTCATGATCCATCAAATTATTGCGAGACACTCTTGTTGGGAACAAAATTTGGTTTGATTCCGTTCTGTACTTCAAGAGTTATGAAAAGTTGAAATTTAAAGTTTGACAGCTTGTGATTTTTTGACAGATGCAACATTGAAAGTTCTCACTGACTATTTTGTATGCATTTTTTCGAGGGCTTTAAAATGATGTGTCACAAGTTGCATTCGGTGAGATAGACCATCTGTCATTCTTTTGTAGTGACACTTCCAAGTGACAGATCAAGATGACATTTGGATTTTGTCGTTGAAACCTTGTCACTTACGAATCTACCAAATTTGGTCGGCATTGGTTCAACGGCTTGGGAATAAATCTGGGCACAAAATTCAACAGACCGACCACCAGACTGACCGTAAGACCTGCAGACCGACCGACATATGGATATTTTTTGGGAGCCTTTTTTATGTATACTCGAATGCAAAAGAGGGCAGATCTGTTGAAAGCCCGATAATTTTTTTTCAATTGGTCAAATGAAATGATGAAAGTGAATGAAGTCGCTTAACTCATTTGACATTTCTCAGAAACCATGGAATCTAGAGAAATATTTTTGAAGACATTGGTTGCAGAATCTCAAGCTCTAATAACTGCAAAAGCTTTTATGCCAATAAGTTGAATATTTACAGAGTTATTCAAGAAAAACTGAAAAAATTGACAGATTTTTCAAAATGGCGGAAAACGCTCCGGGTCTCAGAAATTTTTTTCATCACTAATGGAAAGAGGGCTGTCCTCTGAACATGTATGCAAAAATCCAGCTTTATGGGAGAGATTCCGACCTCAAGCCCTGAAATGAGCTAGGATGACTGGGCTATTTGGAATCCCCTCTCGATCACTACAATTGCGCCTGTTACTACGTTTTTCGGCCTGACCCAAGCCTGCCGCGATCACAGTCTCTTATAAACACCCCGTATAATCCCGTACATAAAGTAATGTATTTTTTTTACTACTAGCCGTGAAGTACATCATTATTAACCTGTTCCTGAACTAGAAAGGCGATTTTCTAGCAGTAAAAAAAATACTATATAAACCACGGTCGAGAAAATTATTATAGCTTCAGCGCCTTATATCCCTCAGCTGCGCTTCGGGATCTAAACTGGCGCTTCAGCTATAATAATACTTTCTCAACCTTGGTATATAATATACTATTTTTCACTACTAGCTGTGAAGTATGCCATTATTGACCTGTTTAGAGGTCGTGAAGTGAAATTTCACAACCTGTTGTAAAATCAGATAGGCCGGGCATATTATTCACCGCTTCGTCCGATTAACGTACACAATCAAACAGGCCGTGCATATTATCAACCGCTTCGTATGATTGACGTTTGGCGATTTGACGTTTGAATCTCATCAAATTTTGGACAATGGCAGCTCATTTACACGAAAAGATCGAGAAATTATTTGACCGGGTCTTATTTAATGAAGGACTTGATGTGGTGTACGGGAATTTGGCTGGTTTTGTGAAAAAGCAGCTAAAGGCCGAATGGTCAGTTGGTCAGTACAACATATAACCTCACATTATCTACTTTTTTGGAATTATTCCCAATTACCTGTGTTCACTTCTCGATCAGCACACATATCATTTACAATTTGTTATTGTTAGAGTACTCTATGCAGTTTTCTCAAAAGGGACCAGTTCTTGAAAGTTGCATACGTTTTCATGTACCTAAATCGTTTTTGTTTTTTTATTTTGCTGACAGAAATCATTGGTACCTTATTTGCTGCCTCGCACAATTCCAAAGGTGTCTCGCGACCGCCAGACATCACCCCGTCATCATTGTCATCATCACCCCGGCGAATAGTATTTGAAGTTGAAAACTTTCAAAATGCTCGAAGTCTACTTGGTATTAATTTGACATTTACAATAAATGCAGAGCTTTTTTGTAAAATTTTGGAACTTCACAAATCGGATCTGCTTTGCTAGTAGTGAAAAAAATCGTATATAAACCGCGCTTGAGAAGGCTATTATAGCCTTCGCACGTATCTCCCTCGCCGCTACGCGGCTCGGGATTTAAACGGTGCTCACGCTATAATAGCTCACTTCTCAACCTTGGTATATAATATACTAATTTATCACAATGAGTTAGCAATCGACACATTCCTAGCTTTAAAAAGTTGGAAAGTGAATGATTCCTTACAGGTTGGAAAATAATGTCACTTTCGGACCACGGGCCGAAAGTGACGTATGAAGAGAGGTGATCTGATCTGAATAGCTGTCGCGGAGCGCGGAGTGTTGATGGATGCGTTGTTTGAAAAGGTTGCCTATGCCTACCTGATAAAAACGTTTGACGCGAAAAACTTTCAATACAGCCAATTATTTGCATTTAAAATGGATCATTGTGAATAAAGTCCTATACATACCACGGAGTAAAGCGTCATTACAGCCTACGGGATTCTATCTCACCTCGGCGCGCCTCGGTAATATAATTTTTGAATCCCTTGGCTGTGATGAGACCCTTTTCCACCTTGGTATGTAATATCCTATTCATAAGAACATGTAGTTGCCCGCATATCGCAACTTTCTACATCCAACTGCGAATCCCAGCACTTAATCGGTGAAGCCCCCTTACACCAAAGTGTTATTATTGTAATTGTTTGTGATTATTTCGGCAAGATTTTTCTTGGTTCGCGTACCAAGGCCATGAGCTACCCATTTGAGTTGAAATCTTTTCTGTCTAGGATTTCGTCTCGTTCGGAGGAAAGAATATGAAGCGCCAGCAAGCAACGAATAAATCATTTGCGACCGAAGCAGCCAATTCCAAAAATTCATAACTATTGACCCGTGCCTCGTACCGATATGGAATTTTTGTTAAAATGAAGTTCAAATTCTCCTCTAAATATAACTTCAGAAATGTATTATTGTAAAATGATAAGAACGGGTACTTGTTCGCATGTCATAACTTTCGAGATCAGAAAGGCTTCTGAAATGCAGCATTCAACGGCAGTGCCGCGCCACACTTAATTGTTATTATTGTAATTGTTTATCGTTATTTCGTCGAGACTTTTCTTGGTTCGGGATACAAGGTCATGAGCTACCCGCTGGAGTGAAAATTTTTCGCAAAAATCTTTTCGTCTAGGACTAGATGCTGTGACGGACGGACGGACTGACGGACGGACCGACCGACTGACGGACGGACGGACGAAGCAAGGACAAAAGCGCCTTCCCGTTTGGAGAAGTGCGCTGAAAACGCGCAACCGATGACATTCCTCACATTCACATTGGTTTTGGCAAAATATTTGCCAGCTGCGATCCACGCGGCGAGGTGAGAGCTGCAGACTTATATTTAAGATTTTTAGATGGGCAAACTTTACTGACACCGAGACCAATCGAGTGAATAACCTTTAGTACTTCACTATTTATATTAGACAAATGTTTTGCTGCAAACCTAGAATCGAAAGCTGCTTGTAGTTATTGTGGAGTCGGATCACTTGACCTATCTTGGCCTAGATTTCTTTTCAATTTTAAGAGTCAATCAGCGTAAACGGTTCAAGTAAAAATGACTGAAAATTTGCAAATAATTTCAACCAGGAATAATAGAAATTCAGGAACACAACTTTATGTTAGGTCTGATAAACATCAAGAGGTGCTTTCCTCTTACAACCTCAGCTAAATATTCTGACCTAAGTTGTTAGTGGTATCTCACTTTCGCGCATGTGATTTCTCGCTTTTTCTCTCTCTTAACTTAGATCAGATCAGTGAGTTTTGTGGTAAAAGGAAAGCACCTAATGTCAACCAGTCCATCTACCCACCTCGCGGTGTGTTTTATTAGGAAGTTTCGTCCAAAAAATAGGTTTACTTGAAAAAATCTATGTAAGAAGCGTTCAAATGAATTCGACGTGAAGTAGGCCAACTCATGAAAACGCAGGTCTCGAATAAGTAACGTGGAAATGTACGGTCATCGCCCATTAAAAACCGCTCAGCTAATGACTCGAAGTGTACTGATTTTTGGAATTTTTGGCTTGGTGTCACAGTGACAGAGTAGCCGAAATTCAAAAAGTCAATACACTTGGTTCAACGGTTCAATGAGATTGCGAGTTTCTTCATTTCAGAATTCAGAATAATCAACCAACTATTGGATGTTTTAAAAAATTATAAATACAGATAGCTATGGAAGTAAAAACGTATGTCTGAGATTGTACCATGTTGCCTGGCCAATCGCCCTAAGAACGCAATGTGAGTCAAATCACAAACATAAAGTTTCCACTTTTCTAGCCAACTCCAATTAGTCAGGGAGCAAGGCCCTTCTACGACGCTTCTAAAAATAAAAACTTAGCACTTTTTAGGTTCACGGTTAAAAAAATACACATCATATCCAGAATCTCATTGCACATCTGACCTCGCTAAGGATTTCGTTCGCGCGGATTGCAAAATAGTCGAAAAAAATTCTTTTGCCGAAGAACTTGAGTTATCGAATTTCTAATAATTTTCAGTTCACATCGTGATTGTCGGCGAATTTTTGAATTTTTTTCAATATTTCTTCTACCGATTGAAAGCTTGACATAAGCAGATTATGGATGGCTCACAATAAAACTGATCCGGTGAGTAGCAAGTCCACAAAAAATTGTTAAAACAAGACATGCATTGAAAACGTAGTCCAAATTTCGTCATCGAGGTACTTTTTTTATTATTGAAGATAGATGGGTAATTATGTGAG